>CAUYUJ010000673.1:0-20000 GCA_963575745.1 Prorocentrum cordatum
CGAAAGCCCCAGTGCCACCGTCCGCATGCGTCCCGAAAACGTAGTTTGACATTTGCACCCACCCAGTACAACGCTTCGTGGCCCAAAAGGGAGCTCCACCGAAACTCCAATGGGACCGTCCGCATGTGCCACGAACACACAGCTTGGCATTGCCACCCACCCAGTACAGCGCTTCGTGGCCCATATGGAGCTCTACCGAAACCCCCACTGGGACCGTCCACGTGCGTCCCGAAAACCCGACTTGGCATTTTCACCCACCCAGTACACAGCTTCGTGCCCCATATGGGGGCTCCACCGAAGCCCCTAGTGGGACCGCCCGCATGCGTCCCACACGCTCAATTAGGCATTTTCACCCACCCAGTAAAACGCTTCGTGACCCCATAGGGAGCTCAGCCGAAGGCCCCAGTGCCACCGTCCGCATGCGTCCTCCACACATTCAATTTGGCATTTTCACCCACCCAGTACAACGTTTCGTGGCCCCGTGGGGAGCTCTTCCGAACCCCCCAGCGGGACCGCCCGCATGCGTCCCACACACCCAATTTGGCATCTTCACCCACTCACTATAACGTTTGGTGGCCTCATAGGGAGCTCAACCGAAGCCTCCAGTGGGACCGCCCGCATGGGTCCCACACATCTAATTTGGTATTCGTCTCACCCACGCAGCACAGTGTTCCGTGGCCCCATACCGGGGCGTGCGTAAAAAACGACCATCCGTCGATATGATGAGGTAATGGCGTTCTGCATTAGAAGTAATGATCGTGCGTGTCGTACGAAACGTGTGAGGGGTGTGCCGCGAAACGGGCGCGGGGCCAGAATACGCTCAAACAGGGTCCTCCTGGAACGGCGGAGTGTCCATTATCTTCGCCCGCGCGTGAGGCCACTGTATCGTTTCCATTATCTTCGCCCTACGCTCAAACAGGGTCCTCCTGGAACGGCGGAGTGTCCATTATCTTCGCCCGCGCGTGAGGCCACTGTATCGTTTCCATTATCTTCGCCCGCGCGTGAGGCCACATTCTCGGTCCCATGAGGCCACTGTATCGTTTCCATTATCTTCGCCCGCGCGTGAGGCCACATTCTCGGTCCCATGGGATTCGCCCGCACGTGGGGCCACATTTTCGCATTCATCTGTTACAGCCCAAAAATCGCGTTCGCCCTCCCCCCCCTCCCCCCCATGGAGCAAAGCTGGGTGGAGGCGGAAGCGCCGACCTGCCCGGCCCACGAGTCAGCTTTGCACTTCGGGGGGGAGGGGGGGGAGGGAAAGAGGGAGAGAGGGAGGGGAGTGGAGGGAGCAGAGAGAGGGGGGAGGGCTGGCTAAATAGAAAAGGGGGCGAGGGAGGAGGAGGAGGAAGGAGGAGGAGGAGCAGGAGGAGGGGAGAGGAGAGGAAGAGGAGAGGAGGTGGACGACAACGACGAGGAGGTGCCAGCCCCTAGGGAGGAACAACTTGCACTTCGGGGGGGAGGGGAGGGGGAAAGGGGGAGGAAGGGGGAGGGACGGGGGGGGGGGAGGCAGTGGGGGCAGGAAGGGGGAGGTAAGAGGAGGGTGAAGTGGAGGGAAGTGTCTGACTCACACGTGGTACGCGTTCTTGAAGGAAAACCTGGAGGAGGAGGACGAAGAGGAGGAGGAGGAGGAGGAGGAGGAGAAGGAGGAGGAGGAGGAGAAAGGAGGAACAACTCTGCACTTCGGAGGGGAAGGGGGGGAAGGGAAGGAAGGAGGAAGGGAGGGAGGAGGGAGGAAATGGAGGAATGAGGAGGATGGAGGAGGAGGAGGGGCGACGAGGAGAAGGAACGAGGATGATTTTCAAATGGAGTGCGAAGGAGTGCCTCTGGGGAGTATCTCCAGAGGCTCTCGGGCGGAGTGCGGACGACTGCGGAGGATTTCAAATTCGAGCGGAGGCCTCTGGGGAGCACCTCCAGAGGCCTCCAGGAGGAGTGCGGACGAATGCGGAGCATTTCAAATTCAAGCGGAGGCCTCTGGGGAGTGCCTCCGGAGGCTGTCGGGCGGAGTGCGGACGAATGCGGAGGATGTCAAATTCCAGCGGAGGCCTCTGGACTGCCTCCCAGAGGCTTCCGGGAGGAGTGCGGACGAGTGCGGAGGATATCAAATTCGAGCGGAGGCGTCTGGGGACTATGCTGGAGGTCTCCGGCGGGAGGATTGCGGACGAGTGCGGACGATTTTGAATTGGAGGCTGGAGGATGGGAGGGTGGGGCGGCGGGCGAGGGAGGGGGGAGGGATAGGCCCGGCGACAAAGAAGCGACCACATCTTCTTTGCGAGACCTTGCGTGCAGAGGCTGTGATATGGTTCGGGCAGGCCCAGTGAGGCACACATGAAAACATCTCCCTGGCGAAGACGTGCGTGCAGAGGCTGTGATATGTTTTGCCAGCCGCGGTGAGGGAGACTTCAAACCATCTTCCTTGCCAAGATGTGCGTGCAAAGGCTGTGATGCGATGATGTTGGCATGTGAATCGAACGATGTCGTGCGTGCGATTGCTGTGCGATGATCTGGTTGTGATGTGGAGGCAACTGTGAACCGAACGATGTCGTGCGTGCGATGGCTGTGCGATGATCTGGTTGTCATGTGGAGGCAACTGTGAACCGTCTGGCGCGCTCCGCGTGCCACGGTCGTTTATTTCGCACACACCGGTAGGGAGCTCCACCGAAGCCCCCAATGGAACTGCCCGCATGCGTCCCGCACATCCGATTTGGCGTTTCCACCCACCCAGTGCAGCGTTTCGTGGCCCCATAGGGAGCTACACCGACGGCCCCAGTGGGACCGCCCGCATGCGTTCCCCCATCCTGTGCAGCGCTTCGTGGCCCCATAGGGAGCTTCACCGAAAAAATATATTCACAATTGCGGTACCCACAACTGCATTTGATTGGGCCCTTCGCCAGGATAATTCAGTTGTTATGAATTCTAATCAGGATTTCCAGAACCTTTGCCGCCACGGCTAGACTCCTTCGAATTCTAAGCCAGAGCGCACCCGAGGATTGGGCTCGGGGTCGATCTTCGACCCCCGAAGCCCAAACACCCTCTGCGTCGTGAAAAAACGGCACAAATCAATTACTAGTTTACTGTCTCTTGCCATAAGCAGGTTCCCCGACTTGTAAAAACAATTCGGGATGAAATATCAGCCCCAAGGAAGGGGTCGAGACCTCCGTGCCCACGTTGCGAAACACTCGTTAGGTCGGAGGCCTGGGTTGGTGGATAAACGGCTGTAGTCAAAAGTGAAACCCTGACAGACATCCGGTCTCGAGACAATTGGGCGGTCCTCTGGGTCATTCTCGAGCCCACTCCGATACCATGCCTGCAAGATGGCAACTGGGCGCCAGCCCGCATGCGGACGTTCATGTGTCGCCGCACCGTTTGTCCTCGACGCGCCCGAACGAATGACGCTGGCACCACGGCAAACCCACGGCAAACCCTGCGGCCCATGCCCAACCATGATGAGCGCGTTTTCCACCACCACCACCACCATAAGTTGGATGGGGCGAAGGGGGAGGAGGAAGGAGGAGGAGGAGGAGGAGGAGGAGGAGGAGGAGGAGGAGGCAGGCGAGGAGACCCCCCCCACAACTTATTGGTGGAGGTGGTGAAAACACCTCATCAATACCAACGCGCGGCATCCTAGCCGCAAACCCCCGCCAAGCGCCCAACCTGGTCACGCTCGTTGCTACGTTGTTCGTTATGGGCCACCGCCCCAAACCGGCCGGCACATGCCCATTTGAACCACACACGGGCAGGGAAGCATCCCACCCCTCTGCCCTTGCCCCTTCCCACCCTCGTCCGTCGGGCGGGATGGCAGGAGGGGGAGAGGAGGAGGGGGGAAGAGGAGGAGGAGAGGATGAGGAGGAGGAGGAGAGAGAGGAGGAGTGAGAAGGAGGAGGAGGAGGAGGAGGAGGAGGAGGAGGGGGAGGAGCAGGGGGGGGGAGGAGGTGGGGGGCGAAGACAGAGGCCCCAAAGGAGCCCCTCACGGCCCTCTGGGGCACCTGCTGGCTCCAATGGGGGGGCCCTGCATGGGGCCCTCTCTCTTTGGGGCCCTCCTCTCCCCCCCCGCTCTGTGCTCCCCCCCCCCGTGGCCACCCGCCCTCCCTCTGCCGCTGCCCCTCTCTCCTCCCCCCCCCCCCGCCAGCCTTCCGCCGAGGGCGAGGCGGGCCGAAGGCGAGGCCCCCGCGTGGAGAGCGCCGCCCCCTCCGGGAAGCCCCTCCCGCGCGGGCGCTCGCGGGCGTCTCCGCGGGCGCCTCCGCCGCTCGGCCGGCGCCTGCGGACCGCCCGCCTCCCCTAAAGGGGCCCCAGGACACGCGAAGAAATGCACACAAATAAAACTATCCCCCATATGTTCCCATATTTTTTTGGGGGTGTTCGTCTTTCCCCCCACTGCCCCTATTTTCCCATGTGTTCTGGGGCATATCGCCGATGAATCGTGTCTGTGTGTTCCTTTCCCTCCCGAGTTGCACCTTGACCGAGGACTCGCAGAGGCGGCCAAAAGCTGTTTGGGGCATGCTTCGCGCCCGTCGGCGCTCTCCCCAAGCAGAGAGCCCCAGCGCCCCCGGAAGTTTCCACTCCCGACAGCGGAGAGGGAGCCTGCGTGTCGTGTTGGCGCTCGCGTCTCCAGGATTTAGCGGCCGCTCGAAGCAAGGGGCCTCCTCCCCCCGCTTGCCGCCGCATATCGCGCCCTGTTCCTTTTGTTTCCCGCGCTTGTACATCCTCCTTGTGGTGAGAGCGGGAGAAGGACGAGGCGGGGCAAGAGGAAGAGGGGGAGGGGGAAGAGGAGGAGGAGGAGGAGGAGGAGGAGGAGGAGGAGGAGGAGGAGGGGGAGGAGCAGGGGGGGGGAGGAGGTGGGGGGCGAAGACAGAGGCCCCAAAGGAGCCCCTCACGGCCCTCTGGGGCACCTGCTGGCTCCCAGGGGGGCCCTGACTGGGGCCCTCTCTTGGGGGCCCTCCTCTCTCCCCCCCCGCTCGGTGCTCCCCCCCCCCCCCGTGGCCACCCGCCCTCCCCCTGCCGCTGCCCCTCTCTCCTCCCCCCCCCCCGCCGCCAGCCTTCCGCCGAGGGCGAGGCGGGCCGAAGGCGAGGCCCCCTCGTGGAGCGCCCCCCTTCCGGGAAGCCCCTCCCGCGCGGGCGCTCGCGGGCGTCTCCGCGGGCGCCTCCGCCGCTCGGCCGGCGCCGGCTGACCGCCCGCCTCCCCGAAAGGGGCCCCAGGGCACGCGAATAAGTGCACACAAATAAAAATACCCCTCATATTTTCCCATATTTTTTGGGGGGGGTTCGTCTTCCCCCCCCACTGCCCCTAGTTTCCCCATGTGTTCTGGGGCATATCGCCGATGAGTCGTGTCTGTGTGTTCCTTTCCCTCCCGAGTTGCACCTTGACCGAGGACTCGCAGAGGCGGCCAAAAAAGATGTCTGGGGCATGGCTCGCGCCCGTCGGCGCTCTCCCCAAGCAGAGAGCCCCAGCGTCCCCGGAAAGCTTCACTCCCGACATCGGAGGGAGAGCCCGCGTGTCGTGTTGGCGCTCGCGCCTCCGGGATGGAGCGGCCGCTCGAAGCAAGGGGCCTCCTCCCCCCGCTTGCCGCCGCATATCGCGCCCTGTTCCTTTTGTTTCCCGCGCTTGTACATCCTCCTTGTGGTGAGAGCGGGAGAAGGACGAGGCGGGGCAAGAGGAAGAGAAAGCGCTCCTCGTGGTTTGAGTCGTTTGGGGTTTCTCGTCCTGGTGTGAGTCGTTCGGGCCCTTCTCCGGCAGATCGGGGCCCCCGTGCCCAGGTCATCGGCTGCCGACGCGCAGCTGCTGCCGGAAGGCGCCCCGAGGCTGGAAAAGAGGCCCAGGCCCTCGTGATATGGCGCCGCACCGCGAGGGGCCCCGAGCGAGGCTGCTCTCTGCAGGCTCGGGCAAACGTGCTCGCATGGAGTGTCCGTGCCCCCTTTCGGGGATGGACAGACCCCCCTTTAGCAAAACGTGGTTTAGTGAAAACGACCTGAGGCCCAAACCTCGCGGGCGCAAGCCTGGAAAATCACGGCCACGGCGCCCTCTCGAAAACCGAAAAAGGACAATTCACTAATCGACGTGTCACTGTTGGGGGTTCTGTCCACCCCCGATCGAAGCAAGGGGCCTCCTCCCCCCGCTCCGGCAGATCGGGGCCCCCGCGCCCAGATCATCGGATGCCGACGCGCAGCTGCCGGAAGGCGCCCCGAGGCTGGAAGGGGCCCAGACCCTCGTGATGGTTGGTGCCGCACCGCGCGGGGCCCCGAGCGAGGCGGTTCTCTGCGGGCTCGGGCAAACGTGCTCGCATGGAGTGTCCGTGCCCCCTTCCCCCCTCCGCGAGGCGCAGCTGCTCGAGGCGTCCCGAGGCTGCAGATTGCCCCAAGTCCTTCTGATGCCTCCGCAACGCGGAAGGGCGCCCCGAACGAGGCTGCTCTCTTGAGGCTCCGGCAGCTTTACTTTCTGGAATCCCACCAGCCCTTTAGGGCGTGAGTGGTTTAGAGAGCCCTCTCTGTCCTCAACCCCCCTTCTTCCCCTTCGGGGAGGGGTTTACCCCTCCCCCTCCCCCCTCCCCCTGGGTCTGGAAAGGGCGGGCCGCGGGTCGTTGGAGGGGTCTTTTTCGACTCCTGGGAGAGCTAAAAAACGACGACCCTCACGAGGATTCTGCCCCCGACGGGGGGAGTGAGAAAAAATGCTCTCCTCTTCTGTGAAGCCAAAATCCTTGCTTTTACGATGGTTTTGGCCCCATTTTGGCCTCCCGAGGGGGCCGCGCTCATCTTCCTTCATAGCAAAATCATTGACTTTACGAAGGCTTTGGGCTCATTTTGTCCTTCTCAGGGGGCAGCGCTTCTTTGCGCTTCTGAGGAGGTCGCCAGAGGCCCCAAGATGGCCCCCAGAGGCCCCCAGGAGCCTCCCAAGAGGCCTCCAAGAGGCCCCCAAGAGGCCCCCAAGAGGCCCCAAGAGGCCCCCAAGAGGCCCCCAAGAGGCCCCCAAGAGGCCCCCAGAGGCCCCAGGAGGCTCCCAAGAGGCCCCCAAGAGGCCCCCAAGAGGCCCCCAAGAGGCCCCAAGAGGCTCCAAGAGGCCCCGAAGAGGCCCCACGAGGAGCCCGAACGACTCACACCAGGACGAGGGGCCCGAACGACTCACACCACGAAGAGCCCGAACGTCTCACACCAGGAGGAGGGGCCCGAACGACTCACACCAGGACGAGGCGCCCGAACGACTCACACCACGAGGAGCCCGAACGACTCACACCACGACGCGGGCCCCGGACGACTCACACCACGAGGAGCCCGAACGAGTCACACCAGGAGGAGGGGCCCGAACGACTCACACCAGGATGAGGGGCCCGAACAACTCACACCACGAGAAGCCCGAACGACTCACACCAGGACGAAGAGCCCGAACGACTCACACCACGAAGAGCCCGAACGACTCACACCAGGAAGAAGGGCCCGAACGACTCACACCAGGACGAGAAACCCCAAACGACTCAAATCACGAGGAGCGCTTTCTCTCCCTCCTCCTCCGCCTCGTCCTTCTCCCGCTCCCCCCACAAGGAGGATGCACAAGGAGGCGGGAGGAAGGAGTCGACAGGGGAGATATGCGGGGCCAAACGGACACACGCCTGAAAAACACGACTGTCGGCATGCTTCGCATGAGTTGCTGTTGTGAGATGGGCTGGTGGGGATACGCGAAGCGTAAAGAATTTCCGCGCCCTTCCCCCTCCACCGCCTTTTTGTCCATGGAGCGCCGGGCCGGAACGGCGTGCAAAGCGAGTCCCAGCTGGCGTGATGGGCAAGAGATTCCCTTGGGGCCTCGCCACGCCCCCTCCCCCTCTAAGACAAAGCCAGGACGAGGCTTGAATCGGGTGCGGATAAATCGAGAATCTCTGAGATCCAGCGGCTCTGGAGCATGTCTCGGGCGCCGCGGCCTGCTCCGCTCCTGGCGTTGCGGAAAGCTCTGGAACGGATGTATCCTCGTCCCAGCCCCGTCCGACCCTCCCCGCTGCATCCCAGATCATTGGATACCGGAGCTTGTCGGTCGCGATTGGTCTAGCGAAGAGCGAAGGATCGGAACTCCAAGTCGGTCGCGCTCGATTCCAGAACCGATCGCTGCCGCTCGCGACCGATCCGCGACCGATCGGTCGCAACCGATTCTGAAGCAGATGGGTCGCGACCGAGACTGAAATTTTCAGAAGCATCTGTAGCGAACGATGTCGTCGGCCGATCTCGTCGGCCACGACCAAAAAAATTCAGGCATCCGATGACCAAGGTTCCCCGAAAGCAGACCGCCTCGGACTACACCGGCTCGGACTACACAGGGGGCCTGTTGAGCCCAGCTCGGAGACTTCTGGGGGGCTGGTTGAGTCCAGCTGGGACGACCTGGGGAGCTGTCTGTGAGCAACCCCCAGACCTCTCAAGTCATGATTTTTGTCACAACGTCGACCCCAAAGGTCTCGACCCCCTTTTCCCGGGACCAGCTAGTAATCCCGAGTCGTTGTTGGAAGGTCCCTGGGCCCGGCGAGGGCCCCCAGATGCCGAAAAAGTGAGAGACCTCCCGTCCTGATTTATTCACGATTCGAGAGGGTCTGGGCCCGAAGTCTTCCCAGCCAGAGTCGGGAGAAAAACGGCCTCAAGCCTCCCCCGCTCTGCTGAGGTGACCGCGGCGGTTGCTACGGGGATATGGGGCTTGGAGGTGGATGCCAAGGCGGGTTGTATCTGGCCTAATCTAGCTTCTAAGTGGGTGTCGTGTCGTGTTCCCTGAGGTAGCTTAGGTTGATTCGAGAAATAGTTCTGCCAAGTGGAATCCGCACACTTTTAAATCAAATCAGAACCCCCCAATCAACCACATCGGGTACCAGAAACCCACTTATAAGCCAAGTTAGGCCAGAGATGCCACACCTTAGCATCCATTTCTATGCCCCCTGCAGTCATGGCACTGCCAGAGGGAGTGCACAACAAAGAACGAAACCATTTTTCAAAATCACTTAACACATGTCTGAAGACCGGCTGGGCCCCTCTTTGGAAATTTCTCTCGTCGTTGCCTCTCGCTTTGAAAGTGCCTCCCCTCTGCCGAGGCCCGAGGAATTGGCTGTCCTCCGAAATTGCCAAGGAGCGAAAGCAAACCCAGGGAACCACTGAGCCCCTTCCGAACCCGAACTGGGTCTTCTTTTCAGCGTTGTGACTGCATCCCCATAGCAACCGCCGCGGTCATCTCAGAAGCCTCCCCCCGCTCTGGGGTGGCCGCGGCCCACTTAGCCCGGGTCGCTAGCCCCATAGGGCACATGTAGCCCACTTCTGGCCATCGCTCGGACGTCCATTCCCTGTGTTTTTTTTCTGTTTCGCGCGTTTTTTTTTCGCCAGGTGGTCGAGGATGCTCCTCGAAGGTCCTCGCCGAAGGAAGCATGCACACGTCCGAGCGATGCCAAGACTTAGAAGCTAGGCTGGGCCAGACATGACCCACCTCAACATCCACTCTTAACCCCTGCCCATCCCCGTAGCAACCGCCGCGGTCATCTCAGAAGCCTTCCCCCGCTCTGGGGTGGCCGCGGGGCCTAAACCACTTCGAACACCTATGACTTGCCATCGCTTGGACGTCCATTCCCCGTGCACTGTTCGTCTCCGTGCGCGTATAGTTTCGCTAGCTGATCCAAGAGATGCTCCTCGATGGGCCTCGCCAAGAAAAAAGCCACACTTCCGAGCGATGTTGAAGTAACCCACTGATAAGCCAGGTTAGGCGACATGCAGTCAGCCCGCACAGTAAGGATGGGCAACCTTCCCTACCCTTGCATCCTTGCCTCCTCGGTCCATCCTTGGTCGCTTTTGCTGGCCGCGCCCCGCCCGCGAAGTGTCGACACGCTCTTCCAAGGCCCTTGCATCCTTGTCGTGCGTCCTCATGATGCGGGTCGACGGCACTCCATCTCAGCATCCGCTTCTGGCCTTTCTCTCCCCTCGGCAACCGCCTCGGCCGTCTCGGAGCCCCCCCCCGCTCCAGGGCGGCCGCGGGGTGCCTCCCGGCGTGGCTCCAGGCAGGGCCGCGGCGGTGGGCGCGTCGCCGAGGCTGCAGCTGCTGCCGCCGCCGCCGTCGCCGGCTCTCCTTGCGCGGCTCGTCTTTTGGGGGGGGGGGCGCGGCAGCCCGGGGGCCCGCCGAAGTCCCCCTCCTCGCCCTCTCTCGTTCTGTGCCTGGGGAAGGCTCAGGTGCCGATGTACATGTCTCTCTGCCTGTCTGTCTTTCTGTCTGTCTGCCTGTCTCTATCTCTGTGCCTCTGTATACTTGTGTACTTGTGTACACATATAACTATAAAAAGAAATGGAAGTATATTTATGCTTATATATACATAGATCCACGCACGCTGCGTCCACAAAGGATAGTCGGCGCCTGCGGCGGGCTCTTTGTCTCAAGTGTGTATGCCTCGGCGCTGCGGCGGGCTTACATATAGCCTCGCAGACTGCCGACGACCCCGCCGCCCCCTCACTCTTATCCCCAGCTGCGGGGGCTCTGATATATACGACCGCCACCGTGCTCATAATTCCTTCTGAACACAGAATATTGCACGCGTTCCTCAATTAAAAGGCCCACAACCTCTGGTTCCGCGTGCTCACGGGTACACCTGGGGCTTCCCACTAAATTTCATCGGAAGCAAGGGGGCCCAAAGAAAGGCGAAGAAGGCTCCAGGGCGCCACCGTGTCGGTCTAAGCCTGTCCCGGGATGGCCCAAGAGCGCTCCAAGATGCAGTAGATGGCCGCAAAACGGCCCAAGAGGCCCCCAATACGCTGCAAGAAACTTCCAATTAAACAGGGTCCGAAGAGGCCAATCTCATTATCTGAATGCGTTGCGGATGGGGTAAAGGGTTTTCACGTTCTCGCCTTTTCTGGTTTCCGACGGTCCAAGAACGACCTGAGGGGCAACCAAGATCGCTCAAAGACAACTCAAAAGAGCCCACGGAAGGCCCAAGACGGCCCAAAAGGACCCCAAGATGGTCCAAGACGCCCCCAAGTCGGCATAAGAGGGCCCCGACCAAGTCCTTCGTCATGTTTCCAAGACGCGAGGTCTAAACTCCGCACTGGGGATCTATGAAACCTATTCCCCAAGGCTTGCTCGAGCAACTCGTCGGCCCCTGCATGGGTCTCTCCCCCCGGGGTGCGTTCTGACGAAGATTTCGATGCGAACCCAACCGCGACAAATGAAAGGTATCGGTTTGAGACAACTTTTTTCCCCCCGTAACGTCCGTGACGGGGGGGGGATCGGCCGCCATGGGGGGGGTAACGGTAACGTGGCGGGCTCGGGCATGGTACTAGCAGTAGTGATGGTCGTAGCAGCACTAGCAATAGTAGGAGTACTGGTGAAAGCCACGAAGACGAAGAGGAAGACGACGACAACCAACGGCGACGGCAACGACAAAGATAACGACAACAGCAACGACGACGCCGAGGACGACGACGACGACCATCACGACGAAGACGACAACGACCGGCCAGGACGGCGACGACGACAACGACGACGACCAGCGGCGGCGACGACGACGACGATCAACGGCGACGACAACGACGACCAGCGGTGACGACGACGACGACGACGACTGGCGGCGGCAGGGAAAAATAGCAGTAGAACTAGGAATAGAGGTATCAACAAAAGTAGAAACAATAGCAACGCTATCACAAGAAGTAGTCGTGATAGGACTACGACCTGTAGTCGTATTCGTGGCACGAGTGGTGCCATTTCTAGCATAGTGATGACGGCTGCAACCAAGAATGCTTCAGCTCCGACTACAAAAATGCTGTACAACTCGTACTTTTTCTACGACCATTACGCCTACTACTACTGCTTCTACTACGACTACCACTACTACTGCGATTCCGATTACCACTACTACTACTACTACTACTACTACTACTACTACTACTACTACTACTACTACTACTACTACTGCGACTGCGACTACGACTACGACTACTACTACTACTACTACTACTACTACTACTACTACTACACTACTACTACTACTACTACTACTATACTACTACTAACTTCTAACTAAACTGACTATACTACTCTTATTACTACTGCTGCAACTACCTACTATACGATTACTACTACTTACTACTACTAACTACTCCTACTACTACTACACTACTACTACGACGAAACGACGACGACGACACGACGCACGACGACGACGACGACGACTACAACTACTACTACTACCACTACTACTACTACTACTACTACTACTACTACTACTACTACTACTACTACTACTACTACTACTACTACTATTGCTACTACTACTACTACGCCGACTACTACTACTACTACTACTACTACTACTACTACTACTACTACTACTACGACTACTACTACTACTACTACTACTACTACTACTACTACTACTACTACGACTACTGCTACACATACTGATGATAATACGTGTCCTACAATTTCTACCATGATTTCTGCGATTGCTGGTACAATTAGACCGCACAAGTGCGTGGTGTGAAATAGATAAAGCGTGATACGGCGCAACCCATAACCATGATTGTAACGCAAGTAAGGGAAATACGCAGAACTATGTATAGCAATACTAATGGTAATAGTCGTCATAGTACCAGTCGTAGTAGTCGCACGAGTAGTCGTAGAAGTAAAACTGGTGGTGGTGATAGTAAAAGTAAGATCAATGTTCATACTCGTAGTCGGTAGTAGTAGTAGAAGTAGTAGTCGTAGTCGTAATAGTACTCGTGGTCGTAGTAGCAATAAGAATCGTCGTCGTAGAAAAAGCCACACTAAAAGTGGTAGCAATAGTAGTTCTAGTAGTCGTAGTAGTAGTCGCGATAATAATATTAGAGAGAGCGTAATCCACCGCCGCTTTACTGCGGAAAATTGCCAACCTTTTCCTCTGGAGCCCGGGGGTCTCCCCCCCCCCCCTCTCCGAAAATCCCCCCCCCGCTGCTGAAACCCCTCCCCCCCCCCCACGCCCCCTCCCTCCCGGCAAAACCCCCCCCCTCCCCTAACCCTCCCCCCCCACCCCCCAGTCGAAAACCGGGAGGGTCACTACCGGTTCGAACCCCTCCCCCTCCCCCCCCCCCCCCCCCCTCCGGATCCGGAAAAACCGGGGGGGGTCCTACCGGTTGGAACCCCCCCCCCCCCCCCTCCCCCCCTCCCCCTCGAAAACCGGAGGGGGGTCACTACCGGTTCGACCCCCCTCCCCCACCGCACCGCCAGCAAACGACTCCCGGTCCCTACCACCGCTCGCATGACATCCCCCACTGTTGTTCCCAGCACCACTGTCCTCACCACCACTGTCCCCACTGGTTCCACCACCGTCCCTATTGTCCCCACCAATGCCCCCACCACTGTCGCACTGTCCCCACTGTTCCCACAACTGTTCCCACCACGGTTCCACTCTCCCCACTGTCTCCACGGACCCAACCACTGCCTATCCCCATTGTCCCCACTGTCCCACTGACTCCTCCGCTGTCCCACTGAGCTGTCCCACTGTTTCCACCACTGTCCCCACTGTCCCCACCACTGTCCCCACTGTACCTCTGTCCCATTGTCCCACCGCCGTCCTCGCCACCGCCTTTACCAGTGTCTCCACCACCATTGTACCCTCCACTGTCCCAGTGTTTCCACCTCATTCCCACTGTCCCCACACCACTGTCCCCACCACCACCGTTCCCACCACTGTCCACTGTCCCCCCTGTTCCCACCATTGTCCCCACCACTGTCCCCACCACTACCGTCCCCACCACTGTCCCACTGTCCCCCCACTGTCCCCACCACTGTCCCGCTGTCCCCTCACCACTGTCCCCACCAACACCGTCCCCACCACTGTCCGCACCCCCACTCGGTTTTCGAGGGGGGGGGGGGGGTTCGAACCGGTAGTGACCCCCCCCCCTTTTCATGATGAACTGGGGGGGGGGGGGGAGGGGTTCGAACCGGTAGTGACCCCCCCCGGTTTTCCGGAGGGGGGGGGGGGGAGGGGTTCGAACCGGTAGTGACCCCCCCCAGTTTTCCGCCAGCAGCGGTAGAACACGCTCTTTCATATATATATATGTGTATATATATATATATATATATATATATGGACGCCCCCCTCCACATGATCATACACAGTCGTCTCTACCGCTGCCGCCGATCGAGATCTCCACTCTCCGTTTCCTCCTCCCCATACCCCTCCTCCTCCTCCTCCTGCTCTGAATCAGCGCAGTCGCGAAAACCACATAACAACTTAAGAGCCCCCCCCAAAACAAAAACCAAACAAAACCCAAACACCAAATAAATTATGATTTCTGGAATTCTTCTGGGGGGGAGGGGGTTCGGCCAAGGTTATCCAGAAATCATAGCTTTTTGTTGGTTGTCTGAAGCCTTTCTGTGGTTTTCGCGATTTCGCTGATTCCGAGGAGGAGGTGGAGGGGGAGGGGAAGGAGGAGGAAACGGAAGTGGAGAGATCGATCGGCTACAAAGGAACCCTATTGCAAAACCGCATTAAAGGATTCTATGTGTATTACACAATAGGAATCAATTTGTTAGTCGCCCATAACAGGGCACCGATGGTAAAGCCGCACAGATGGATTCTATTTGCGTTCAACACACTAGAAATCAATTCGTGAATTTCATACAAGGAGATTCCCAGAGTAAAGCAAGTCGATGTGTAAATCGCATACAAGGGCTCCTATGGTAAATCAGCATCAAGGGTTCTATGTGTCTTCCACACATTAGAGATCAATGTGTACATTTCCCACACAAATAATCCGAATATAAAGCGGCGCGGAAGGATTGTGTGTTTGTGTGTTCCACACAACAGAAATAACACATACATAAATTTATAAATTGCCCACGACAGGTTCCTATAGTAAAACAGCACATGAGGATTCGATTTGTAGTCAGCACAATAGAAGTCACGCTGTGGATCGCCTACTAGAGGAATCCTATTGCAAAGCCGCGGCAAGATTTCAGGATTTCATTTGTGTATTCCACACTGTAGAAATAAATGTGGATATCGCCTACCAAAGGAATCCTTTGGTAAAGCCGCATTATAGGATCCGATTTATATTACACACACACACACACTAGGAATCACTGTGTAAATCGCCCACAACAGGGCTCCGATTGTAAAGCCGCGCCGACCCTTCTATGGTTGGGTACTCGTTTTGAACTAAGCGGTGTGGTCGCCCAGGCCTCCTTCTCCTTCTCCTCCCCCCTCCTCCCCTCCTGTTTCCTGTGTTCCCCTCTCCTCTTCTCTCGTGCCTGGGGGCTGCGATCTGCGCAACTGTCGCCACCTTCGTGGGCTCCTGGGAGGCCCAGCGAAGGTGGGTCCCACGCGGACCACCTCGGGACCTCGCGGTGCCCTGGGGGCTGCGAACTGCGCAATTGTCGCCATTTTCGTGGGCTCCTGGGAGGCCCAGCGGAGGTGGGTCCCACGCGGACCACCTCGGGACCTCGCGGTGCCCTGGGGGTTGCGATCTGCGCAATTGCCGCCCATTTCGTGGGCTCCTGGGAGGCCCAGCGGAGGTGGGTCCCACGCGGACCACCTCGGGACCTCGCGGTGCGCTGGGGGCTGCGATCTGCGCAATTGTCGCAATTTTCGTGGGCTCCTGGGGGGCCCAGCGGAGGTGGGTCCCACGCTGACCATTTCGGGATTTCGCGGTGCCCCTTGGGGGGCTGCGACCTGCGCAATTGTTGGTATTTTCGTGGGTTCCTGGGAGGCCCAGCGGAGGTGGGTCCCACGCGGACCACTTCGGGACCTCGCGGTGCCTTGGGGGTTGCGAAAAGATCCGCGCAAATTTCGCCACCTTTCGCTGGGCTCTGGGAGGGGCCCAAGGGAGGTGGTGCCCACGGCGGGACCACCTCGGGGACCCGCGCGTGCCCCTTGGGGGGATGCGCGACCTGCGCTATTGTCGCAACTTTCGTTGGCTTCTGGGAGAGGACAAGCGGAGGTGGGTCCCACGCGGACCACCTCGAGACCTCGCGGTTCCCTGGGGGCTGCGATCTGCGCAATTATCGCCATGTTCGTGGGCTCCTGGGAGGCCCAGCGGAGGTGGGTCCCACGCGGACCACCTCGACACCTCGCGGTGCCCTGGGGGCTGCGATTTGCGCAATTGTTGCCACTTTCGTGGGCTCCTGGGAGGCCCAGCGGAGGTGGGTCCCACGCGGACCACCTCGGGACCTCGCGGTGCGCCTCGGGGGGCTTGCGATATGCGCAAGTGTCGCCACTTTCGTGGGCTCCTGGGAGGCCCAGCGGAGGTGGGTCCCACGCGGACCACCTCGGGACCTCGCTGTGCCCTGGGGGCTGCGATTTGCGCAATTGTCGCCATTTTCGTGGGCTCCTGGGAGGCCCAGCGGAGGTGGGTCCCACGCGGACCACCTCGGGGCCTCGCGGTGCGCTGGGGGCTGCGATCTGCGCAGTTGTCGACACTTTTTTGGGCTCCTGGGAGGCCCAGCGGAGATGGGTCCCACGCGGACCACCTCGAGACCTTGCGGTGCCCTGGGGGGCTGCGATCTGCGCAATTGTCGCCATTTTCGTGGGTTCCTCTGAGGCCCAGCGGAGGTGGGTCCCACGCGGACCACCTCGAGACCTCGCGGTGCCTTGGGGGCTGCGATCTGCGCAATTGTCGCCATTTTCGTGGGCTCCTGGGAGGCCCAGCGGAGGTGGGTCCCACGCGGACCACCTCGGGACCTCGCGGTGCGCTGGGGGCTGCGATCTGCGCAATTGTCGTCATTTTCGTGGGCTCCTGGGAGGCCCAGCGGAGGTGGGCCACACGGGGACCACCTCGGGACCTCGCTGTGCCTTGGTGATTGCGATCTGAGCAACTGTCACCATTTTCGTGGGCTCCTGGGGGGCCCAGCGGGGGTGGGTCCCACGCGGACCACCTCGAGACTTCGCGGGCCTTGGGGGATCTTTTGTTTTTGCTGTGCGCTCTATTGTGTGTATTTCTATTTTGCGATCTGCGCAATTGTCGCCATTTTCGCAGGCTCCTGGGAGGCCCAGCGGAGGTGGGTCCCACGCGGACCACCTCGACACCTCGCGGCGGCCTGGGGGCTGCGATCTGCGCAATTGTCGCCATTTTCGTGGGCTCCTGGGAGGCCCAGCGGAGGTGGGTCCCACGCGGAACACCTCGGGACCTCGCGGTGCGCTGGGGGCTGCGATATGCGCAAGTGTCGCCACTTTCGTGGGCTCCTGGGAGGCCCAGCGGAGGTGGGACCCACGCGGACCACCTCGGGACCTCGCAGTGCCCCTCGGGGGGCTTGCGATCTGCGCAATTGTCGCCACTTTCGTGGGCTCCTGGGAGGCCCAGCCGAGGTGGGTCCCACGCGGATCACCTCGAGACCTCGCGGTGCCCCTTGGGGGGCTTGCGATCTGCGCAATTGTCGCCATTTTCGTGGGCTCCTGGGAGGCCCAGCGGAGGTGGGTCCCACGCGGACACCTCGAGACCTCGCGGTGCCCTGGGGCTGCGATCTGCGCAACTGTCGCCACTTCGTGGGCTCCTGGGAGGCCCAGCGGAGGTGGGTCCCACGCGGACCACCTCGAGACCTCGCGGTGCCCTGGGGGCTGCGATCTGCGCAACGGTCGCCACTTCCGTAGGCTCCTGGGAGGCCCAGCGGAGGTGGGTCCCACGCGGATCACCTCGAGACCTCGCGGTGCCCTGGGGGCTGCGATCTGCGCAACAGTCGCCGCTTTCGTGGGCTCCTGGGAGGCCCAGCGGAGGTACGTCCCAAGCGGATCACCTCGAGACCTCGCGCGCCCCTTGGGGGGCTTGCGATCTGCGCAGTTGTCGCCACTTTCGTGGGCTCCTGGGAGGCCCAGCGGAGGTGGGTCCCACGCGGACCACCTCGGGACCTCGCGGTGCCCTGGGGGCCTTGCGATCTGTGCAGTTGTCGCCACTTTCGTGGGCTCCTGGGAGGCCCAGCGGAGGTGGGTCCCACGCGGACCACCTCGGGACCTCGCGGTGCCCTGAGGGCCTTGCGATCTGCGCAGTTGTCGACATTTTCGTGGGCTCCTGGGAGGCCCAGCGGAGGTACGTCCCACGTGGATCATTCGGGGGTACGTCATACGTGTTTCTTTCAATTCCCCGGTGTTTCCGTGTTGCTCTTGCTGCGCTCTTCTGAAATCATTGTTGGGTGCTCTTCTTGCGCGTTGCGGGTCCTTCAGAATGCCAGTCAGCATTGAGTGGTCCTGAGTATAATCGCCACATGTATAGAAAGGGTTGGGTACGTCACAGGGTAAGTTGTATCCAACAAACACAATGGAAAACAACTTGTGATTCGCCTACTAGAGCAATCCCATTGTAAAGCTGCATTCAGGGAATCTATTCGTTTTACACACAATAGAAGTCAATATGTAAACCACCCTCAAAGGAATCCGATTGTAAATCCGCGCGCAGGGATTCCACTTGTATTCTACACAATAGAAATCAATGTGTGAGACGCTTCCAAAAAGAACACAATTGTAATGCAAGCCGCATAAAAGGATTTCTATGTATTCCACACAATAGAATTCAACGTACATATTGCCTACAAAAGGGATCCCAGTGCAAAGCCGTATTGAAGGATATTTGTTGTATTGCGCACATGAGATAAATCGCATGCAGAAGGGCTCATATGCTACAGCCGCGCAGAAGAAAACGATTTGTAGCCAACAGGCAATGTGTGAGGCGCCTACAAGACGAATCATATTGCAAGGCCGACCAAAAGGATTCCATTTGTATTTCACACAACAGAAATCAAGTTGTGAATCTCCCACGAGAGAGCTCCTATTGTAAAGCCGCACGAAAGGATTCTGTTTTTATCACACACAGTAGAAATCAAGTTATGTATCGCCCACAAGGAATCCGATGGTAAAGCTCCATTGAAGGATTAGATTTTATTACACGTAGGAAACGCCGCGAACGGCGCCTTTATATATAAATAAAGCCCACATCGATTTTAGCAGGGGTGGGGGAATGCGCCAGCGCCAATCTATTGGTCGTCGCGTATTCCCCCACCCCTGCAAAAACGCACAGGGCTGTTTGGGAGTATGACGAGGAAGAGGGTTACGAATACGATTATGAAGAAGACGGATACGACAAGACGAACTTGTATGATCATGTGGAGGGGGGGGGGCGGGCGAGCATACACATTTATATATAGTACACATGTATGTATATGTATATATATACATATATATATATACATACACAGGCATACAGACATATACATGCATGCATGTACATACACATATACATATATATATATATATATGCATGAATCTGTATTTATAGGCCAGACGGCCCAAGACAGCCCCAAAACATATGAGAACGGCCCCAAGAGGCTTCCAAGAGGGCTGCAGTTGCGGAAATATCGCTCTAACACGCACAAACTGGCCTGCAGATGGCCCAAAAGGTTTCTAACTCGGCTCAGGGGTCTTCGAGAGCATTCTCAAATGGGCCCCAAGGAGCCAAAATCATAGATTTTCGTTCGGCTTTTGATGCATTTCAGCGTTTTTGCCTGTTCGGCTCCCCGACGCTCCATTCCCAAATACCGTCCAAACAGGCTCCCACGAGGGCGCTGAGACGGCCCAGGGCCGCTCCCAGACAGCACAAGACAGCCCCAACACAGATGGAAAGGGCTGCAAGAAGCCTCCAAGAGGGCTCATAACGCGGACATATCGGTCGAACGCGTCCAAGATGGCCTCCAGGTGGCCCAAAAGGCTTCCAACACGGCCCAAGCAGTCCTCCAAGGGCCCCACGAAGCCAAAATCATGGATTTTCGTTCGGCTTTTTTCATTTGAGCGCTTTTGCTTGTTCAGCGTCCCGACGCTCCAAGACGGTCCCGGACATCCAACTATCGCCCCAACAGGCCCCCACGAGGGCGCTGAGACGGCCCAAGGACGCCCCCAGACGGCCCAAGACAGCCCTAACACATATGAAAAGGGCCGCGAGAGGCCTCCAAGAGGGTTGCAGTCACCGAAATATCTTTCTAACGCGCCCAAGATGGCCTCCAGATGGCCCAAAAGGCTTCCAACACGGCCTGAGGGGTTTCCAAGGGCACTCCC
>CAUYUJ010000673.1:25000-77500 GCA_963575745.1 Prorocentrum cordatum
TAGTAGTAGTGGTAGTAGTAGTAGTAGTAGTAGTGGTAGTAGTAGTAGTAGTCGTAGTAGTAGTAGTAGTAGCAGTCGTAGTAGTAGTAGTAGTAGTAGTAGTAGTAGTAGTAGTAGTAGTAGTAGTAGTAGTAGGAGTAGTAGTAGTGGTGGTGGTGGTGGTAGTAGTAGTAGTAGTGGTAGTAGTTTATTTGGAGTATGATGAGTAGTAGTAGTAGTAGTAGTAGTAGTAGTAGTAGTAGTAGTAGTAGTAGTAGTAGTAGTAGTAGTAGTAGTAGTAGTAGTACTAGTAGTACGACTAGTAGTAGTAGCAGTAGTAGTAGGTAGTAGTAGTAGTAGTAGTAGTAGTAGTAGTAGTAGTAGCAGTAGCAGTAGTAGTAGTAGTAGTAGTAGTAGTAGTAGTAGCAGTCGTAGTAGTAGTAGTAGTAGTAGTAGTAGTAGTAGTAGTAGTAGTAGTAGTAGTAGTAGTAATCGTCGTCGTCGTCATCATCGTCGTCCTCCACCTATCCCTCCTCATTTCCTCCGCCTGTTTCCCGCGGGGCCTGCGGGGCTGTCAGGAGCGCGCCAGTCTGAGCGCACCTCGCGCAAGATGCCCTGGAGCGCACCAGTCAGACCAGCGTCGATTCATCCTTTTTGTTGGTGGGGGCAATGGCAGGCACATCAAACAGGATGTCGGCCCACAGAGATTTCTCGCTGCTGACAAAGAAGTGTCTGCTGTAGTGGCAAGTCTGCCGCATCCCCTCGTGCATCAAGTTCTGCCCCTGGTTGCTGTTCCAGTTCCTTCTCCGCGCTCCCTCTCGAGTATCGCGGCCCCGCGCTCGTCATGCTGGCTCCTGTGTTCTGTCGCGCTGTGCCCGTGCAGATGACTGCTCCGACCATTTGCCGCCCCAATCGGCGCGAGGGTTCCAGCGCGGCGCGGCCGCTGAAGGCGTGGCGCCCAGGGTTGGGCAGGCACGGGGACACGGCACGCGCTACTTTAATAGTAGAGAAACAGCGCGCACCACTGCATCCATCATACAGAACGGATGCACGCACCTGTTTCCGTCACAGTAGTAGGACTATGCCAGAAATTTCCGTTCTTCCGCCGAAGCATTGGGACAATTTCTGCGCCTTCACACATGGAAGCAACGTTGGCTGCTGCGCATGCCATCTGCAACCTTGTGTGTGTGTATATATATATATGCGGCGTGGCGCCACTCGCCGCGCCGCGATGGGACTGCTAGGCGGCCGAAGTTCACCCGCGACTGAACGAGGGGCGCGTGCTCGGCCAACTTGTTACGAGTGCGCGGGCAATGTTGAAGCGGTTTCAATTCGGATGACGACGCGGAGACCGTTGCCGCCGAATGTGAGATGGGAGTTGAGTTGGGCGCCCCGCTGGATGCGCTTGCGCGCGAGAGCGCGATGCGGCGCCCTTGCGGAGCAGCGTCGCATTGCTGCTTTTTTCTACACTTATTGCGAAGAGCACGCGCGCGCGTGTCATGACCAACTCGTGCTCACACATGTCACGTAGATGCCGTTCCAACATTCCGCGCGGTAGTCCTCGCGGCGCCGCGTCGTGCCGCGCAGTGCGGTTTCGTGCGGGGATGCGGGGCAACGTTGCCCAAATCGGAATCCGTTTCTTGCCTATGTGCGCCGCGCGGTGCCGCGCGGCGCTGCGGTGCGTCTCACTACGCGTCGCAGTCAAACTGCATTTGATCTACACTCACTTGCGCTGCGCTTGAGCTACGCTCGAGAAGCGCGTGCATTGTATTTAAACCGCGCCTGAAACGCGCTTGAAATACGCTGGAAGCATACTCGAAGTAGAAGGTGTGCACCTGACTGCACTTGAGAATACTTGAGCCATGCTTGAACTGCACTCCAACTACGTCTGAAGCGCGCCGGGACGACCCTTTCCCGACATGGAACACAACCTGGCCACACTTGAACTACACGGGATAATCACTTGAACAGCGCATGCGGTACGCCTGAACTACACTTGGACTGCACATGAACTACACCTGAACTAGACTTGAGCTACACATGCGTTATATTTGGCTTCCAATGAAACGCAAAGACGCCACCAGGGCCACGCTTGCACTGCACCTGCGCTACTCATGAACCACACTAGAACTTAAATGAATTTGCACTTGCGCTGAGCTGGCTACACCCGCACGATACTTGAACTACACTTGAACTACACCTGAACTACACACGAACTTCATCGAACACTACACTTGAACTAGACTTGAACTGCACCTCAACTACACTTGAACTGCTCCTGAACTAGACTTGAACTGCATTTGAACTGCGCTGACTACACGGAGCCGCCCTTGCACGACAACAGGGCTACACTTAAGGCACGCCTGGACTCTGCTTGAACTACGCATGAACTAGGCTTGAGCTAGATTCTAACGACACTCAAACTACAGGGGCTGCACTTGGACCGCGCTTGAACTACACCTGGGCTACACTCTAACTGCACGTGAACTACATGTGCAAGGCGTATGAGACACCCTTGAAGCACATTCGAAGCACATTTGCGCTACACTTGGACCACATGGAAAACCAGCGAGCGGCGCTTGAACTGCTGCTGGCCAAGCGTGGATGACACTTGAGCTACACTTGGCCAGACTTGAATTACGCTTGCACCACATGTGGACCACCAGGACTACACAGGAATCGCATGTGAGTACACTTGACCTACACATTGCGCTAGACCTCCACTGGGGTACATGGGAATCGCCTTTGACTTACAAGTGGGGTACACTTGAAGTACACTTGGCTTACCTGGGTTTCACCATATTCACACTTGCGTTTCACAGAATCTTCACTTACACTACGCTTGAACTATGATCGAACTACACTTGAAGCAAACGTGGCGTGCACTTGTACTCCCCTTGGGCTGCATCTTTAATTTCATTGTCTACTGCTGGTCAAAACTTGAACCGCGCCTGGAGCGCACTTGAACCACACTGGAACTACACTTGAACCACGCTCGAACCAGACTTGAACTACACAGGATCTGCATTCGAACCACGCTTGGACCACACTTGAACTGCAGTGGCTGCTTCTGAAACACGATTGGCCTTCAGATGCTTCGCTCTTGAACCATACTTGAACTGCGCTTGGAATACAGCTGACCTGCATATGGTTCGAACTTCTCAAACAAGTCAACATCAAACGTTACGCCTGTACCGCACTTGAACCACATCTAATATGCATTTGAACCACGCTTGAATTCTATGAGAACTACACTTGAGCCGCACTTGAACTACGCTTGTACCACACTTGGATTCCATTTGCACTACACGGGCGCCGCCTGAACCACACTTGGGATACGCTTGAGCCTAACTTCGGCATGCTTGCACGTCACTTGAAGTATACTTTAACCACGCACCCACTACACTTGAACTGGACGTGGAATTCACATGAGCTGTAATTTGCTACCCGGAAGACAGTTGCATTGCACCTGAGGTACACTTGACTTACATTTAGATTACAGTTGAACTATACTTAAACTACATTTGGACTACACGTGAACTGCAGTTGACCTATACGTGAACTACACGGGCCACACCTGAACCACAGTTGGTCTACACCTGAGCCGCACTTGAAACACAAGTGAACTACATGTGGGATGCACTTGGGCCATACTTGAACTACGCATGGGCTACACTTGAACTACACGGACTACATCTTAGCCGCACTGGAGGGACACTTGCACTACACGAGATCCATACTTCATTGTTTTTGGTATACTGTTGAACCACGCTTGAATTACACTTGAACTACGCTTGTACGGCACTTGGACTATATTTGAACTACAAGGGCTTCACCTGGACCACGCTTGATCTACACTGGACACACCTGCACCACACTTGAACTACACGTGAACTACACTTGGACCGCACTTGAACTACTCGCGATCTATGCTTGCATTGCACTACAGGAGCCACGCCCGAACCACATTTGAGCTACATCCGGAGTGCACTTGGACCAGATCTGAGCTGCAGTTGAACCCCACTTGAACTACACTTGCATTGGACTTGATCTAGAATTGGACTACACGTGAACTATACTTACTATCCTGCGCCACGGTTGAACTGCGTTCTAGCGAAATTTAAGCCGCGTTTGAACGACGCGTGAGTTATATTTGAATTACATGTTGACTAGACTCACTTTGGTTACAATGACCACACCTGAACGACTTTGAAGTCACACCTAAATTGCGTCTGAAACGCACCTGGGTTTCACTCGAAATACATGTGAATCACACTAAACCTACACTTGAACTGCATGTGAACTACAATGACCACACTTGGATTACACCCGAGCCACACTTGATCCACACTTGCGCACGCAAGCGCGGGACACCTGGGCACGCGCGCCAGAAGCCGGGATTGCGAGAGGACGTCCCAGAGCAGTTCCAGAGGGCCCCCGCTCCCGCCATGCTCGACCTGAGTGAGTTTCGCTCGAACAGGGCCATTCCCGAGGCAGACGGGCGCGGTCGGAGCGCGCCCCTTTTGCGCGCGGCCGCGGCAACTGTCGAGCGCGGGAGCGCGCCGTCGCCAACAAATGAGGCGCCCGATTTCGATCCTGGGGCCGGCGAGGAGCGGCTCTGCGCGGCAGCAGGCCGCGGGCGGGGGGCGCCGAGGGCCATGGGCGGACCGCGCGCGCTCTGCGGGTTGCGCCGCGTTCCCAGTCGACTCGCGACGCGCGGGGCGCGCCCGAGCCACGCCCGCGCGCGCAATCTAGCGCGGGTCGGAGATGGGGCCGCTCATGGACCAGGAGGGCACCTGGTGCGTAAAATGGTCTTGCATGGGGAGGGCGGCTGCGTTGGCGCGTGGCTCGCGTACCCTATGATCTCATACAGTCCGTGGCCCATGTCTTTGCGCGTGGCCCCTGGGTTTGTTGGCCGCGTTTGTATCGCCGCTGGGCGCGCGGCAATCTGCGCGCTGCAGCGGTCGGCGGGGCGCTTGCGCGCTGCCCGAGCGGCGCGAGCTGTTGCGCCGCCGCCGGCCTCGCGCGCGCGCGGCATCTCGCGCGGCCGCCGGCTCGCGAGGCGCAGGGGCTTGGCGACGCGCGGAAATCAGCGTCGCCGCGCCGCCGTCGCGCGCGCGATCGGGGGGGCCAGCTCGAACGCGCGCGCTCGCTTTGCGCGCGAACTACTCTTTATTGCACCTGAAGGACGCGCGGGCCAGACTGTGCTGCGCGCGGCCATCTGCCGGGGCGGCGCGGCGCGTCTGCCCCGGGCTCGCCTGGCGCCGCGCGGCCCCGAGCCGGCGGCTAGTCCGCCGCCCGCCCGCTCTCGGGCGCGCGCGCCTCCCCGCGGGCGGAGCGGCGCCGCCGCGCCCGGAGCGCGAGCCGCGCGCGGCGAACGCCTGCATTGTTCTTGCCATGCGCATGAGCGACGCCCGCGCCGCGAACGCTCGGCCATGCTGCTGCGCGCTAAGAGGGTGCAGTGCCTAGGCCGCGACAGGGCCGCGCGCGAAGCACACCGGAAATACGCATGTTCTACACTTAGCCTGCACTCGACACGTACCAGGGCCATTCCAGGAACGCGCTCAAGCTGCGCCTGGACTTCGCATGAGCCGCGCCAGAGATACATCTGGACCCCGCCTGAATCACAACTGACGTACGCTTACACAACACCCGAACTGCGCTGGATCTTCACTTGACCTTCGCTGAACGACGCCGGAACTACACTTGCACTACACTGGAACTGCGCTTGGAATGTATTTTACTCATACTTGAACTACACTTGAACTACAAGGACTACGCTAGAATCGCACTTGAATTAGATCTGATCTATCCTTGAACCACACTTGAGCTAAATTTGAACTACACCTCAGCGCCACTTGAACCACACTTCAGCTACACCTGAACTATACTTGAGCAGCAATGATTTCGTCCGGGCCAGACTTGAACTACACCTGAAGTACACTCGAACCACACCTGACATACATTTATTTGATCTACAAATGCACTGGGCTTGGGCATCGCCTAAGCCACGCGTGAGCTACACTCGAACTACACTGACTACACCAGAACCAATGTTGAACTGCACTTGAGCCAAACTTGAACTACACGTCAACAGCACCAGCATTGAGTTGTTCTTGAATTAGATGTGAACAACATGTGAACTGCCAGCACTGCACTTGTACCACGCTTGGACTACATCTTTTCTACAGTTGAGCCATACTTGAACTACAGTTCAGCTACGCGTGAACTACTTGATCTACGTTTGAGCTGCAGTTGACTCACACATGATCTGCAAAGCCTACACCGGAACTGCACATGAGGTGCACTTGGGTTGCGCTTGGACCACACTTGAGGCACACTTGAATCACACCTGCACTACATTGAAACAACATTTGAATTACGCGGACTACACAGTAACCACATGTTGGATACATTTGAACCACATGTGATTCGCATTTTGATTACATATGAACTCTACACTTGAACGAACTTGAGCTACACTTGCACAACATGTGAACTACATTTGAATTAGAAGGACTTCACCTGGACCGCACTCGCACTACACCTAAACTACATTCAGATCACACTTGAACTACACATGGCTCACACTGGAACCACACGTGAACCACACATGAACTACACTCGAACTACACTTGAACTGCCATGACCACACGTGGTTCCGCCTCAACTCTACCTTGAACCACACTTGAACTACGCTTGATTACATTGAACTACAACTGAACTACACTCGAACTCTGCTTGCACTACACATGAGCCGCACTAGAATTTCAATTCTGGCTGCACCTGGACCACGCTCGAAGTACACCCGAACTACATTTGATCCGCACCAGAACCACACTTGAAGTACATAGAAAATTTGAAGCCCACTTGAATTACACTTGACATGAAAGGACTACACACGAACCGCCTTTGAACCACACCCGAACTGCATGTGAATTACACTTGAATTAGACTTGCATTACACCTGCACCACACTTGAACTACACTTGGACTTCACTTGGGCCACCCTTGACATTTACGGACTGCGCCTGCACCTTGCTTGCATTGCGCCGGGATTTCTTTCGAACAACACGTGAATCACATGTGAATTGATTCGAACTACATGTGAATTGGTCCTGCACTTCGCTTGAACTATGCATGAGCTGCAAGGGCTACACCTGCACCGCACTTGCACTACACCTGGACGATTCTTGAACAACTCTTGAACCACATTTGAACCACGCTTGAACTACACCCGAACGACACATGGACTACCTTTGAACTAGACTTGAGCAACGCGGGGTACACCTTCATACACACTTGAACCACACCGGAACTTCACTTGAACTAGACTACACTTGGAATACGCGCGGGCTTCACATGACATACACTTGGGAAACATTTTGGCTGCAATGGCGGCGCCTGAGGCACACTTGAAGTACGCCTGAGTGACACCTGAACAACACTTGAAACCACGCTTGCACCACGCCTGGATTACACTTGAGCTTCATTTGCGCCACACTTGGGCTACACTTGAGCTGCGCTCGAGCTACAAGGGCTTCGCATGTACCACACTTGAGCTACACCTGATCCGCACTTGCGCCACACTTGAAATACACTTGAACTACACTTGAACTGCATTCGAAATTCGCTTGAACCACACGTGAACTAGAATGGCTACGCCCGAGCCACATTTAATTCCGCCCGAATTATATTCGAATACCATATGGGTTTTGCTTGAAACACACGTGAACTACACTTGAACTGCACATGAGTGCCGTTTGCACTACACTTGAACTGCAAGGACCGCCTTCCGCCACAGTTGAATTACACTTGAACTGCACTTGAACCCCACTGGAACTTCCCTCGGACACCCTGAGCAATCACTTGACATTCACTTGAGCAAGAGCTGATCTATACTTGAAGTACATGTGAGCGACAATGACTACACCTGTGACACAATTGAATTACACTTGGATTTCATCGGAGACGCACCTGCGCTAAACTTAAACTATACTTCGGCTACGTTTGAACAACATGAGAACTACACTTGATTTGCATGGGTTACACCTGAACTGCACTTGACTTACGCCTGTGCTACAGGCTACAGTTGAACCGCACTTGCGCACGCAAGCGGGTGGCACTTGAGCGCGTGAGCCAAAACCCAGGGTTGCGCCGGGACTTCCCGTGCTGCGACTGCGCTCCACACGCGGCGCTGCGGTGTCTGGCGCATCGCACGCGCGAGGTTGCGACGCTTCCAGCGCCGCCATGACGCGCAAGCCCTGGTGCTTCGTTGTCGCCCTCAATAGCGGCGAGTCCGGCAAAGCAACGCGGAACCAATGTGCACCCGAAGATGCGACCCCGTAGCAAGTTAACCAGCGTGATGCTTGTCATTACTTTGGCAATCGCACGCTCGTTTTTCAAGCCGCCCCCCATACTGCCTTGCAATTTCTGTAGAGACAGCCATTGCGCGCGCGCCCGCGCCCCACGTGCACTGCGCGCAACGTGCCACCTGCAGGTGCGACCAGAGATGGCAAACGCCGGATCGCATGCATCATCCGCGCTTTCAGCTGCTTGTGCCATGTAGGGTAGCGGCGATGGCGACCGTTGGAGATAGCCGTTGCGCTGTGCAACGTGGAAGAACCACTCCGTACTATACGAACGTGGGGTGTGTGTGTGGTTGTTTCTCTATCACACACCCTGTTGCGTGCGGGCGTTTTGTACAATCAGATTGTTTGCCAGTTGAAGTGCCGTACCTCCGTGCCTGCCCACCCAGGGTGCCTCCGGCGGTGGCGGCGGCGACGGCGACGGCGGTCGCCGAGACGAAAACGACGTCGTCGCCGACGTCACGACGTCGTCGTTGACGTCGACGTCGACGTCAACGTCGTCAACGTCGTCGTCGTCGTGTCATCCGCCGAAGGCTGCGGCTCTTCAGGCGGCAGCGGCGACGGCGACGGCGATTGCTAAGAGAACGACGCGACGAATGCACCGTGCCACGCAAATGACCAGTCCAGCAACGCTAAGTCGCCGAACCGCTCAGCGCAGGGTTTTGCTCCCTCTTCCCGAACCCCCCGAAGGCCCCTCTCGTTGGCCTCACCGTCCCCTCTTGCCCTTGGGCAAGTCATCCTCCCCCCAGCCCCCCCCCCCATGTAACCCAGAAGACAGCTGCCGTCTCAGCCCCCCAACAACAATATGTTTATCCTGAGTGGGAGGGACAGTCGCATGAGGCGACAAAGAGTAGCCTCAATAAACATTTTGATGTGGTTCCCCCCCCTTCCCATTCGGCGGTGAATGGGGCTGGTCTTAAAGCTTGCCCGTCCTTTTCCTGCTGCTGCTGCTGCTGCTCCTCCTCCTCCTCCTCCTCCTCTTCCTGATCATCCCCCCTTTCCCCCTCCTCCTGCTCCTTCTCCTCCTCCTCCTCGTCCTCCTCCTACTCTTCGTCCTCCTCGTCCTCCTCCTGCTCCTCCGGGAGGAGGAGGCGGAGGAGGAGGAGGCGGAGAGGGGGGTGGAGGAGAGCTCCTGTTCGTGGCCCTTATCGTTAGCGTTATCGTAGTTGTTGTCATCGTCGCGGATGAGATGATTTCCTTTTATTGTTAGGCGTGCTAGGTACTTTTTGGGGTTTCTTGCTTAGAAGGAGTAATACATCCTGGGCCACCCCACATTCGACAGAATTTGTGAGCATCATCTCACGAGGATTGCACTAGGAACCAGCGGTTGCGATTGCAATCGTGATCGTAGTCTTTGTTGTGATCGTGATTGCAGTCGTAACCGTAGTCGTGGTTGTAATAGTAGTCGTCGTAGTCGTCGTCATCGTCGTCGTCATCGTCGTGGCGGAGAGCATTTTCCCTCTATTGCTAGGCGGGCTGGGTAATGTTAGAGTTGTTTCTCCCGGGGAAGAACTCATGGTGGACTACCCTACACGCCAGAGGATTTGTGAGCATCTTCTCATCAGGGTTGTAAGATGCACTGGTGTTTGCGGTTCTAGTCGTGATTGTAATCGTGGTTGTAATCGTGATTGCAGATGTAATATTGGTCGTGGTTGTAGTCGCATTCGCAATCGCAGTCGTAGTCGTCGTCGTCGTCGTCGCGGCGGAGACTATTTTCTCTCTACTGTTGAGCGGGCTGGATCATGTTTGGGCTTTTTCCGAAGGGAATAACCCATTTTAGGGTGACTCGGTACGCGAGAGGATTTGTGATTATCTTCTCATGGATTGCACTAGGAATCAGTGGTTGTGGTTGGCGTCGTGATTGTAGTCTGGGTTGTAGCCGTTATCGTAGTCGTGGTTGTAGTCGTAATCGCAGTCGTAATCGTAGTCGGAGTCGCAATCGCAATCGTAGTCGTAGTCGTCGTTGTTGCGCGGCGGGTGCCGCGGACGAAGATTGATTTTTCGCTCTTGGTGGGCCGCACTCCTTTGGGAAGGCGGCCGAACAAATAATCAGTCACCCCTTATTGGGGGTGGGGGTGGGGGTTGTAAAGACTTATTGCGGCTACTTTATGTGACTTGAGCGGCGGTTCACGACCCTGTGTTCCGTGTGATTGGTTTGAAGATGCAATTTTCTATTCCCCTCACACGTGGAGACAGCGTTACGGTCAATACGTGCGATGCCCATGTGCAGTATGCATCGATGTCATGCCGCCTAGCAGATTTGTGGTTGGTCTTGGGAGGCTTATGCAAAGGGGGGTCGCCTGCACTGGCTCTCTCCATCATGCCGATCTCTACGCGGCGAGTCCTTTTCCATTATGAAACGGGGCCGCTTGCCCTGAACGAGATCGCAGCCGCAGCGCTGCTTTGCGCAAGCGCGTCCAGCAGGACAGGCGCGTCCAGGCCGCGCCCGGTGCCTGCTGTTGTTGCGCCTACGGTTGCTGCTATTGCTGCTACTATTGCTCGTCATCCACCGCCTCATCCTGCCGCTTCTGCGCCTGATCCAGTTCGTCAGTTTCCTCTTCCCTGCTGGCACGTTGGATAGCTGCCCTGCAGCGTCTCGCCCGCCATTTTCGTTCGCAGCCATTTTGGCCGAGGCCTGCTCGGCATAGCCTAGCCGGCGCCCGCGAGCCAGGACGAGGCTGGAGTGTAAGACTTTCGACCGTGCTCGGGTGTACGATCTCCTGCTGGTGGCTCCTTCTACATGTGCTGCTACCCTGGCTGCTTGTCTTAACTTGTTTGTCGTAAGACGTCCGAACAGCGACCCGCCTACGCCTGCTCGACCTCACAGGAAGTCCGAAGCGTGTGCTTGTGCATGTGGGCGTATGCGTGTGCATGTGAGTGTGCATGTGTGCGCGTGCGTGTGCGACATTGGGATTTCAGTCAGGTGCTGCTTCGCTCCCACACAAGAGTTTTAGTTTACCTAGAGCGTACCCCGCCTTCGTACTGCAGGCCATGGAGCCGTCGACTGCATCCCATAAACCGCGCCAAAGGAAAAGTGTGTGCGCGTGTGCGTGCGTACGCCCTTTTCCGCCTCCTTCCGTCGTCCCTTCGCTCAGCGACTGGGCTGTCGTGTCAAGCTCGCCGTGGCTCCCCAGCCTCGAAGCGGATTCTGGTAAAGCTGTGTCGGTGGCGACTCCCAGACCCCTTTCTTGTGAGCCCATGTGCTTATCACACGTCTGCGTTTGATGTGCTAGTTCTTTACAGTCCATCGGCAACTTGGAATTGTGTGTCAAACATCATGCGGAACTCGCCATGATCGTCAGTAGACAGATTCCCCCTACCGACGCCACAGTCGACCATGATCAAACCATACGTCGATACGTCGGCCTGGACGCATTGATCCACCACGTTTCGCGGCACCACAACCAGACCAAAGTAGGGGCAGGGCTTTTTATTTTTTTGTTATGTTAAACCACTTCAAATTTCAAGCAGGTCAGGCTCTCACACATCATGTATTGGGCGTAACCGCGATATTCGTACACCAGTTGGTTCCCGTATCCTGATTCACACTCTTCGGTCGTCCATGGTATGGGCTTGCAGGGTGACCGCGTTAGTCGACGCTGACGGCTAGAGGGGGTTGACTTATTGGTGACGATGGTCATGAGCATGACGATGAAGGTAATCACGAGGATTTGAGAGTTGCCATGATGACGAGGGCAAGGGTAATGGCAATGAAAATAATGGCGGCGATGACCACGTTGACAGCGACGTTCATGATTTGGCGTCACACGGCGAAGTTGGCTGACAAATGAGGCGTTCCAAAAAGGGCTTCGCCTTCGAGGATCGAAGGAGTTGTCATTTTTTCATCGGCGGAAGGCGGCGGAAGGTCGGCGGAAGTAAAACAAGGCCGCATCCGCCAGCAGAAGCTGGCGGAAGTAAAACATGCGCCCCAAGAGATGGCAGCATTTTTGTTTCCAGGGTTTCCGTGTTCTGCCAAATATGGAACGATGATGACGACGCCGCTGAAGATGACGTTTACGTTGTAGATGTAATAGTTTGCGACAGGCTGTGTGGAGAAGTTCGAACACCGACCAGATCATCGGTCACAATCAACTTCGCAACATTTGGGAACACCCCTGTAGGAAAAGATATGAGGGGGAGGAGGAGGAGGAAGGGGAAGAGGAAGAGGACGGCGGTGGAAAAATGCGAAGTGAAACGCACGAGGAGAGCCCATGCGATTAGCGAGGCACCACGTAGGGCGGCGAGCACCACCGAACGGCTAGAGAAGCGTTGACAACGGCATGGCAGGATTCGATGCACGAGGATGCACGGGCACGGAGAAAGAAAAAGGGGAGGAGAGAGAGCAAAAAGGAGGGAGGAGAAGGCGGAGGAGGCCTCTAAGGCACTTCACGGGGCACTCTTGATGCCTTCTGGGAGCCTCTGGGGGTTCCTCTTGGATTCCTCTTGGGGGTCTCATTGGGCCTCTTGGAGGCCTTTGAGGCTCCTTGGGTGGCTCTGTGGCCTTTTGAGGGCTCCTGGCCCGCCTAACGCCGCCGGAAGCCGTCTAGGGGGCACCTCTGGGCCAACTTGGGGCCCCCTTGAGGCGTTTCAGGGCCGCCTTGAAGTCCATCTTGGGCGGCTTGGAGGGTTCCTTGGGCCGTCTTGGGGCCCTCTTGGGGGCCGTCTTGGGGGCCTCTTGGACAGTCATGAGGCCATTGTGGAGGCCTCTTGGGCGATCATGGGGGCCTCTTGGGCCTCTTGGGCCGTCTTGGACCGTGGGACGGCCGAAAAGGAGCAAATGCCCGAATCCTGAAAAACGGATGGACAATTAATGATGTTGGCTTTTTCCGGCTTTCCTGGAGGACCTCTTGGAGGCCTCATGGGCCGTGTTGGAGCCCTTTTGGGGGGGTCTTCTTGGCCGTCGTGGGCCATCTAACGGCCATGTTAGGCCGTCTTGGGTGCATTTTGGGACGTGTTGGACACATCTTGGGGCTATATTGAGCTCTCGTGGGGCCACCTTAGTCGTCTTGGAGGCACAGTTGAGGCCATCTAGGGTCATCGTGGCCATCTTGGAGGCGGTTGGGCCATCGCTGTGCGGCAATGGGGCACGTAAGTTGGCCGTGAGGACCAGTGGCCAGCAGGGTCATCGGTGTTGGGTGTGGTGCGGTTCCAGATGAAGAAGCCGCGCTAGTGTGGGTCTCCCTCATCCAGCGGTCGCTGGTTGCTCCCAAGTATGCCAAGGTGTAGTGGTGCCCACATCGGGTCTGCATCTCTCCCCGAGAAGTGTTGATGAGTACGTAGACAGGTCCCACTTCCAATGCTGCGTAGGTGTGCTCCTGGGTGAGTCGTGCTGAGTCGAGGTCGTACTGCGACTTGTCGGGTACCCTTACAACTGCAGCTACGAAGGACGGGTCAAGTCTGGTATCCGTGGGTGGTCTGTAGTCCAGTAGTTCCCGTCCTTCTCGAAGTCACTGGCAATGCAGAACGCGCGGCTGGTTCTGCTGCTGGAACTCGGGTGGTGCCCTGGGTACGGTGTCCTCTCTTCAGTGCTTTTCGAGTTGTGCTACACGCTGTGTGTGTTCTGTGAATGTAGGTATTTCGTCCCCTGTTTGGTAATAGCCTACGCGGTGCACCCGAGCATGATCTTCGGTAGCTTGTTGACGCGGTAGTCGATTGTGGCGTCGCATGGGTCGATCGCGTCGGTCAGCTCTCTCCCCCATTGGAGGTCCTCTGGCGGCTCCTTGGTGGTTCGAATTGCAGGTGCCGCCGATGCGCGCGCTCTGGTCTGGCGGGTGTGGACTGGCCGCAATCCCTTGAGCAAGATGACTGCGTTGACGAGCATGACGGGTGTTGGCGTGACATCGTGGACGCCCCCGACCATGCGATACGTCTGGACAACGTTAACTTGGGAATATTGGACACATGCATGCGCCCACGTGGGATTGGACCTCGACCAATCGTCCCAAGCCGTACCGCAGCACCAGACAGCATGTCCTTTCAGCAGCTCATGGAGCGAATGGCCAGGTTGGCTGATAACGCCAAGGAAAAACATCTCGGCCCTGTGCGACCCGGGCTCCCAACGAATACGCGATGAGGGGAAGAGTCTGGACCCCTTGGTCAGCGTGGTCATGAACGCCTCTCTCGGGAGGCAATTATTTCCTGCCCACCCTGGCACGGACTTAAGCGGGCGGCCACTGGCCCGACCTGAAGGTCCACGAACAGCTACAAGAGAGATCAGGAGCAGCTCAGGAAACGAGCCTGCTGCTGCCACAGAGGAACGCAGGGACCCAGACGGCGATCTCCTGGACTACGACCCGAGCAAGTCCAGCGAGGAGTCTCAAGCGGACGAGGCAGAAGAGCCTGAAGGAAGCCCAGCTACAGGGAAGTGTCACAACACCGGGACTGCTGACGATGAAACATCCAGCGCCACAGACGATAGACCCCCGCTGCCGAGGAGGCGAGATCCGCCATATTGGGCTCCACCAAAAGGGCACGTGTGAGGCAGGGAACAGAGCGGCAGAAGAGAACAACGAGACGCTCCCATTCAGCACACCGCTGATTACAGGACTGTGGAGTTGTGACACGTCTTCAGGCCGCCGGGCCACGCAGTCTCGTGGCGACGCCTGGCGTAACCAGATCGAGCGCACGGGAAATGACGGGATATTCAATCATGGCAAATGGGTACCCTTCTCCAAGGACCCACTGACCATCCACGAGCCCGAGAAGGACGACGGGCCCAAACCTGACGCACTACAGCCCAGTCGACTTTCGACCCGGCACTGCAGCCGCCAGGCGCGTGCCGAAATCTCATCCTTGCGTGGAGCACTGCAGGCTGCGACGTGTACCGCGCCGAACAGGCCATGCGCACTGAGGCCAACCTTCGCAGCCCAACTGACAGGGTCACGGCAGTCAGTGACGCGTCCAGCTCAGGCGCTGCCAGCAGCAGCGGGGCCGCCGCCACCAGTTTCCACGCAGCGGGAGAGCACCCGAGCAAGGCGAAAGGCAAGGCGAAGGACGGACCCGATTCACCGGGCAATGCTGGGATGATGAGGGGCCGAGCAACCGAGTGCCCATGGACCGAGAAACGGCATCGACAGTAACACCGAGTGTGGGGCACCACCCAGTTTCGCTGAGATGCGGTTCTGACATCGCACCGGGCATGTGGTGCACCTAGTAGCGCCAGGCGCCTACACTGCTAACTCTCTTTCCTATGCATGCGGCGGTTAGCCGCGTTCCCCTGCTCTCCTTCTCTGTCTGCCTCCTACGCAGTCATTGCGGCTCAATGGCGGATTCAGACTGGCAGCCCACCGTGATTGTCCCTGCCAATCGCCCCATTGAAGAGCGCCCAGAATGTTTCGTCGACGGCGCCTCCTTGCGGGCTCTTGCAGTAACTAGTGCGCGGCTAAACAAGACAGCACGCGTCGCCTACACCCGCTGGCGCATATGGGACGGTGCGCTAGCCCAATGGAAGACCTCATCATCCGTGATTGCGCGCTATTTCGCGGCTGAAAGAGCCCAGGTTTACCCAGGACTTCGTGCGAAGAACAACGGCAAGCTGGTGCCAGTGGCGGGTTTACTGAGATAAGCTTCGATGCGGAGCGCCTGGCGCGCGCGTCAGTGAGGGCTATGGTGAGCTCTCCTCCTTCTTTTCCTTTTGCTTCGGCGGTTAGCTGACTCCCCCTCTCCTGTTTCACTGGGATCTTCCCTCGCGGCTGGGGTTGCCGCCAATTCCGCTGCCGGATGGTGCTCCGTTGGCTTGGATCTCACGCAAAGCTTCGCACTGGGAATGGGCGCGAGGTGCCCGCTGGCTGCCTTAGGCCAGTGCCACCCCCCCGCTGATGGCCGAAAGGGTTCAGTGGGATTTCGATGCACTGTTGACAGTTACGGTGCAAGGACGTCGAGTTCGGCAAGTGTCGTTACGAGCGCTCACTTTCCACAAGAGCTTATTTGGCACAGTCAGGGTCGGCATAGCCACGGCTGGCACAGTCAGGTTTGGCATAGTCAGCGCGGACAAAAGTGGCACAGCTACGATTGGCACAGTCAGCATCAACTGCTCGAGTATATGTTTCGTCCCCCCTCCTCTCACACCGTGTGCCTGGCGTGCGCTTCCTTTCCCTCCTGCATCCTAATGCTGCAGTGGTTAGTTGCCGCACCGGGGTGCCTGCCGTGCCTGGCGTGCACTTCCCCTCCTCTCCTCCTGCATCCTTATGCCACAGCGGTCAGCTGTTGCACCGGCGTGCTCTCCCTCCTGTTTCACAAGGTTCTTCCCTGGCGGCTGGGGTTTGCTGCCCAATACTGCTTCCTGATGGCGTTCAGGTGGTCTGGATTTCATGCAAGGATGCACACAGGGAGTGGTGCTGCGTCGCATTCGCTGAGGTCAGGTGCCCCCTGGCCTGCTCATGGCTGGTGTCGGCCCCATACTGATGACCGGCAGGTTCCAGTGGGTCTCTCGCTACATTGCCTACCTTACGGTACTTGGACCTCGGGTTCGGCAAGTGTGGCTCTGCACGCTCGTTGGCCGACGTTCTCCTGCTTGGACTTCGCTTTCGACAGGCGTTGCAGGTTTTACTGCCGTGGGCAGTCTTGTCGGTGATGATGTTGTCCCTCTTCACTCTCGCGCCGACACGATGTTTTGGCATGTGTTCGCCTACTTCACGGATGTCGTCTGGGTGTGCCCGTCGGTCTAGTTCGTCTCTGACTGCGCTGTTTGCCTGAGTCACACCGAGCGATCGACCTCTGCGTGTTTATGGTCGAGCCGCCGCGCAATTTTGGCAGCGCTTACTTGCTGGTCGCCACCGGGATCTCCCACGCCACCGGGTTTGGGAGTATCGGTTTTGGCTCTTTTTGTGAGTGGCTGCCCGCTCGCTCGCTTCGTTTACCTTTCTTCTCCTGCTGTCTGGTCGCGGCCCGACTAGTGTTCGGACGGTTTTCGACCCGCCTCGCGAGCCTGTTGAACAAAAACGTATCCCCACCAGTGTTGCGTAGGCCGTAAGTGAGAGCGTGGCGTGGCTGCCTCATCTCTTGAAGGCGCGCGGTTGGACCGCGATGCTCGCGCACGAAAGCGCACGAAAACAATATCCACACCAACGCATTCAGAAGCCCTGCCCACGAGACTTGGCGGGAAAAAGGGACGAAGGGACACATCTAGGGAAACAAAGCGAGCAACCAGGATGAACCGAAAGACCTTTGGGAGCAAGGGGGTGGCCTTTGAAGGCCTCTTCGGGCCATCCCTGGGGGCCGCGTGGGGGCGAGGGGAAGAGGAAGAGGAGGAGGAGGAGGAGGAGGAGGAGGAGGAGGAGGAGGAGGAGGAGGAGGAGGCCTCTTGGGCGCCTCTTGGGGCACTCTTTGGGCCTCCTGGGAGCTTCCTGGGGGTCTTTTGGAGGGTTGGGGGGGGCCTTTGGGGGCTTCTTGGGGACTGCTTTGGCCGTCTTAGGGCGTTCCTGGCTTGTCTGACGCCGTCGGAAGCCGTCCTGGGGGCCTTTCTGGTCGTCAGGGGGCCCTCTTGGGGCATATCAGGGGCTCTTGGAGGCCATCTTGAGCGTCTTGGAGGCGTCTTGGGCCGTTTTGGAGCCTTCTTGGGGCCGTCTTGGGGGCCTTTGGGGCCGTCATGGGGCCATCTTGGAGGCCTCTTGGGCGATCTTGGGGGCCTGTTGCGCCGTCTTGAGCCGTCGGAATGCCGAGAAGACGCAAATGCCAAACTCTGTCAACAACTTAAGGACAATCCGTGATTTGGGCCTCTTCGTGCCCTCCTGGGGGACCACCTGGACGCCTTTTGGGCCGTCTTGGAGGCCTCTTTGGGCTTCTTGGGCCGCCTTGTGCTATCCTGAGGCCATCTTAGGCCGTCTTGGGTGCATCTTGGCCCGTCTTGGAGGCATACTGGGGCCATCTTAGCCGTCTTGGGGTCAATCTCGGGCGTCTTGGAAGCCTCTGGGGACGTCGTGTGGCCCTCTTGGGGCCCTCTTGGGGCTTTCAGGGGGCCCCCTTGGGAGCCCATCGAAGGCCTCTTGGGGCCATCTTGAAGGCCATCGACCAAAGGAGGAGATGGTGTAACGTTTAGCCGTTCAGCCCCCCCCCCAAGGAGGCCCAAATGGGGCCAAAACCTTAGTAAAACTAATGATTTGGGCGCCCAGAGGGCTGGTGGGATAGCGTTCAGCCCCCACCCCTCCCCAACCTGGGTAAAACCAATGACTTTGGCGCCCAGAGGGCTGGTGGGATAAAGTCCAGTCCCCCCCCGAAGAGGCCAAAATGGAGCCAAAACCTTAGTAAGACCAGTGACATTGGCTTCCTCGCCGAGGCCGTTTTGGAGCCCTGACACCTCGCGGGGGGGCCCGAAAAAGTCCAGGGGAGGGGTAAGGGGAGGGGTAAACCTTCCCCGTAGGGGAAGAGGGGCTTTTTGCAAGAGGGAAAGGGGACCTCGTTAGACCACCTGTCGCCCAAATGGCTGGTCGGATTCGATTCCATGTCAGAGTGACCCTTCGCTGGAGTGATTTTTGGTGCGGGACCACGTGGCCCCCCTGATCGCTGAATGCGATGCGATAGCAGTGGCCTGCGCGCTTGGATTTGGCTCCCTCGCGGCCCCCAGAGGCCGCGCACCAGAGGTCACTCTTGCAGGTGGTCCCTCTTAAGGGCAGTCGAAGAACTGAGGCATGCCTAAATGGGCAAAACAAGATAAGGCAGGAAAGAAGACAGCGCACAGCAGAAGGGGCAGCAGCCCAGCAGCCTTCACGCCCTTGCGCCCCCAAAGAGGGCCAGCGAGCATCCACATCCGAGCATGCACTCGCGAACCCCACCCTGAGATCCAACGTTGCGAAGGAAGTGCAGCACCGTGAGGAATCACGACCAGAGCCCTATACAGTCAATCTGCATTGTAAGGATGACCGACTTTCCAAGGTTACCATTGCATCCTTCCCCTGCGGCCCATCCTTGCCCGCTTTCGCTGGCCGCGCCCCGCTCGCAGAATGTCGACATGGCCCTCCAAGGCACCTGCATCCTTATCGTGCGTCCTTATTATACGGGTTGACTGTGCCACATCTTTCTGCGGCATCTCGAGCTGGATCGATCTGTGATGGTCCCGCGCGACCCGAAACTGGGCGAAGATTTCCCCGTAGGACTCAGACACGGGATTCCCGCATAGGACTCCCACATAGGAGTCCCCATATTCCCCATAGGATTCCCCGTGAGTGTTCCATCCATAGGACTGCCCGATCTGTGGTTGACAACTGAGGCATTGTATGAAACAGTCGCACAAAGCGGAGGTCTGGAGCCAGACCACCCCCCTCCAACCATTTTCGCCCAATGTCGAAACATCGAATAAGAAAACGTCCACATGCCCGGTGCGGAAGCGTTGCATCGCATGGATCTCGGGGAGTGAAGGCGGGGAGCAGCAGCAGGAGCACCCAGAGGCCGAGCGGAAGCGTTGCCCCCCGGCCGCGGTGCTCGTCTTAGGCCCAGGGCCCTCTCAGGGGCCACGTTGGGGGAGCTAGGCTCAGGACCCAGACCCCCTCGCGTCATGAAACAATAACGACAGGTGTTTTTTTCGCAATTTTCGGCCTCCTGGGACCGTTGCCAGGATTCGGGGCCGTCAAAAAACGACTCAGGATAGAAAAGCCGGTCCCGGGGAAGGGGTCGAGACCTTTGGGGGTCGACGTTGCACAAAAATCACGACGTCGGGGGTCTGTGGATCTCAGTTGCCCTGATACGCCCATGTTTACACGCAATACGTACCTTGTTCACGATCTCCGTGCCAAAAAGCTGCGTGTTGGCTCGGCACGTGCTGGCCCACGTTTTGGCGAACGTAACGCGTCAGACCTACGTTTTCAGTCTACGTGTGGAACTTCGTGTCGACACGCTACGTGTTGCGTGTTGTGTATCGGGGCAGCTAGGCCCAGGATGTATCGACCCCCGGTCGCCCATTGGTCGCCGATGGTGGCCCCATAGCCCAGCTCGCCCAGGGAGGTGCGGATCCGCTATCGAAGGGGCCGATCGCCGACCTGTCGGCGATGTATCACCGACTCGGGCCCGATGCCCCCCCCCCCAGCTGGTCGCCCTTCCCTCCCCCATCGTGGCCCCTCCAGCACCCGCAGGCCTAGCGAAAGCGCTGCCCTCCGGCCGCGACGCTCGTCCCACAGAGGCCCGGGGGAGCCCTCCGCCGCCCATGCTCGGAGGCGAGGCCGGCCCAGCAGGGGCGGAGAGCGCGGGGAGCGCCACCGCGAGCAGCGGCTGGGACGAGGCGCGCGGTCGGGTCGAGGGGCAGCGGGGCCGAGGCTCAGTTTGGGCTCGGAGCCTCGGAGGGCCACAGGAGGTCGACGCTCATCCGGCTCGAGCCGACGCCGCTGCCACTGCCGCTTCCCCCCTTGCCTCGTCTGCTGCCGTCCTGGCCCGAGCTCGCTCTTCCAAGGCTCAGGGATTCAACCTCGGGTTGCCCTTGAATTCTTTTGGGGACACCCCCACTCTATGCTCGTTCTTGGGCATGCCCAGAACGACCACACCCAAAACGGCGATACCCCAAACGGCCACTCTAGACTCGCTCTATGCATGCTCAGAAGCATAGTATATGTGATGCCAACGTGAAGCATATTTCGCACGCCCAGCGACCCCACACGCCCACCTTACGTACGCAGGCCTCGTTGGGCCTCTGGCCTCACAGAGTCTCAAAGCAATCAAAGAGAACCCAAGTATCAGTGCTTTCTGAGCTCAGTATACTTGCATAAACATGCTTTTCTCGGAGCTCCGCGCAGATTTCTTGGATCTGCGCTGGGGGCCCCCCTGGCGGCGCCTCCGGCGCCGCTCCTGGCGCGCTCCGCACGCCATGGAGGAGGGCCCAGCGCCGATCCAAGGAATGCGCGCGAACCTCAGAGGAATTATGTGTATGCCGTTGTTTGTCCTCTACGCAGGGCCGACGTTCAGGGTTCTCTGCAACAAAGCTTCGGTTGGGCTGCGCAGCGGCAACTTCTCGCGGATGGGGTCGGAGGAGGAGGAGAGGGACGCATATGCCAGACCGTTCGCACGGCCGCGCAAGCGTAGGAACTCGCGCGCGCATCTGGGTCACGGTGCTGATGGGATTGGCGCGCGCGAGGCCCGCGTGGTATTCGTTGACAGGGCGGTGCCCGCTCGTCGCGCGCTCGCGTGGCTCGCGTAGTGGTATTCGGTAGGGATGGGGCCTCAGCTCGCGCGCGTGGCCCACGCGTCATTGTTTGATTACCTGTTGCCCGACGCAGTTGTCAGTGATGGTGCCCCGTCCAGCGCGCGCGCCTGCCCCGCCACACGGTGTCACTCGTCGGCAGCGGCAGTGCGCGCGCATGCCCAGCATGGCACGACTTCGCGGGGAGAGTGCCAGGTGCAGGACCTGGCCTGGTCGGGCTCGAAGCAGAGAGGAGATAAGATCATATTGGCCTCAGAGTAGGAGCAGCAGGGAGTGTAGGAGGAGGAGGAGGAGGAGGAAGAGGAGGAGGAGAAGGAGGAGAAGGAGGAGGAGGAGGAGGAGGGCGGGGGGGGAGGAGGAGGAGGAGGAGGAGGAGGAGGAGGAGGAGGAGGAGGAGGAGGAGGAGGAGGAGGAGGAGGAATAGAAGCGGAGGGTGAGGAGGAGGAGGAGGAAGAGGAGGAGGAGGAGGCCTCGAGTGTAGTAGCAGGAGGAGGCCTCGAGGGTAGAAGCAGCACTGCCCGCACATGTTAGTGCTAGATGCGCGTCGGCCACACCAGGGCGGCGCGCACGCTCGGACATCTCTTAGCATAAGCTCCGTGGTTGGCGCTCTCTGGCCACACCGCTCAGAAAGGCGTGCGCGATGTAACATTGCTTTACTGCACAGTCAGCCCGCACAGTAAGGATGAGCAACTTTCCCAGGTTACCCTTGCGCCCCCAAAGAGGGCCAGCGAGCATCCATATCCGAGCAGGCACTCGCGAACCCCACCCTGAGATCCAACGTTGCGAAGGAAGTGCAGCACCGCGAGGAATCACGACCTGCATTGTAAGGATGAACGACTTTCTGAGGTCACCATTGCATCCTTCCCCTGCGGACCATCCTTGGCCGCTTTCGCTGGCCGCGCCCCGCTCGCAGAGTGTCGACACGGCCTTCCAGGCCCATGCATCACTTATCGTGCGTCCTTACCATACGGTTGACTGTGCTACACCTTCCTGCGGCATTTCTCGAGCCGGGCCGATCTGTGATGGTCCCGCGCGACCCGAAGCTGGGCGAAGGTGCCCGGTGCGGAAGCGTTGCAGCGCACGGACTTCGGGGATTGAAGGCGGGGAGCAGCATGAGCGCCCGGAGGCCGAGCGGAAGCGTTGCCACCCAGCCGCGGTGCTCGTCCTAGGTCCGGGGCCCTCTCAGGGGCAACGTTGTCCATCGTGCGTCCTTACGAGTAGCAGCCGCTCTGCGGTAGGGGCGCGCGTGGGAGGCGGTGGTGCGGTGGGTGAGGACGAGGAGGATGGATCAGCAGGGCGAGGCTCGCGAGGGGGATGGTCAGGAGGGTGAGAGTCACGCGGCTCAGTAGCAGGCGAGCGTGGAGCAGGATAATGAAGATCAGCAAGGGGGGAGGATCGGGAAGAGTGAGGATCGGCAGAGTGAATATCACGAGGAGAGCGAGGATAAGGAGAGCATGAGGAGGGGGAGGATCACGATCGTGGGGCAGGAGGGTGAGGGTAAGGAGAGCGAGAAACAGCAGAGGCAGGATCAAGTTGGTGAGGATCAGAAGGGCGAGGGGGAGACGGAGGAGGAGGAGGAGGAGGCGGCGGACTTGGGAACGTTCCCCACAGCGTCAAGAGCCACCCACGCTCACCGCCTGCCGACTGTGTCGCCGCGCCTGTGCCGTCCCCCCCCACCCCCCTACCCCGCAGCCTGTAGCGTCAGTGTCTGAAGGGGGAGGCGGGAGGAGGAGGACGAGGACGAGGACGAGGACGAAGAGGAGGAGGAGGAGGAAGAGGAGGAGGAGGACGAGGTGGACACGGCTAAAAAAGGTGGCACCCCGTTCTCGTTGTCAGCTTGTTCTTAACCTGTGTTCTGTCACTGGTCATTCTTATTGCCAGTGGTCTACGAGGTGGCCTGTGCATAGCTGGTTAGGCTTCGAAAATCAGCGGGGTCGCGCTCGTCTCAGTTTCCGAAAGCCGAACCTCAAAGTGAAAGGCAGTTCCTGTTTCGGAGACTATGGGAACCCATGGTTGCTAGGAGTCAGAGCATCAAGCATCCAGCTCTTGTTCTCTCCTCATCCTCTTCGTCACCACGGCCAATCATCCTCCTCATCCTCGTCGTCTGCCTTCTGCTCTGGTCCCTACCGTCCTCCTCTTCTCCTTGATCTCTCGCCTTCGGTAGGCACTCATGGGAGCCCTGTGTGTCCTCGAAATTCCGTCTTTAGAGTACATTTGCGTTTTCTTGCGTCTTGTCGTCGATGAGAAAGCACCGAGTCACTGTCGATTAGCGTCGATGTAGCGTCGATTGGCGTCCGCTTGCGTAGACTCGCAAGAGCCAGCAAGTTGACATGGGAAACCCCCATGAGTGGCCACAGAACTCGTCCTCCTCTTCGTCCTCGCGCCCTTCCTCTCCGCCCTCCCCCCCCTCCGGCCCCGCGCGGGGGTCAGCATGCGGCCTTCCCGCGCACGGCTCCGGCCTCCTCTCCCTCGCCCCCCACCCGCCCCCCGAGCTCGCGCAGGATGATGCGTCGACCGAGGGCGGCATGGACGAGTGGGGCCGCCCACCGGGAGAAGCCTCCCGCACACCGACGCCAGCACCCTCCCCGTTGGGGCGACGGCGGCCTCTGTCGGCGACAAAATCGAGGCCTCCCACATGGGGTCCGAGCAGATGGCGTCGGCGGGCCGCGACGATGCGGCTCGATGTGGCGCCAGAATTTTCCCACGCCGACGCATCGCCAACGTCGCCGATGCATCGCCGATGCATCGCCGACGCATCGCCGACGCATTGGCGATGCCTTGGCGATGCGGCGAGATCCTCCGACCCCATATGTAAGGACCTCATTTGGGAGCAGGGCCCGAGCTAAACGGTGTTCTGGCGATTTCGTGGACCGCTTTCGTTTTGATTTCGTTTCGCAGGAAATCCCGAACGAAGAAGAAAACGAAGAACACTGTTTAGCGCGAGTTCTGCGAAGGAGGCCTCTACAAAAGGTGCGGTGCACAGGCACGGATACACAGGCGAGTTTGATTCGTAGGCCGACCGTTCCAGATCAAGAGTGCCCTCGTGTCCTGCCCGTCGCACCCAGTGACCTCTGCGCTCCTGGGGCGCGGTGGCCCTCCGAGGGGCCTTGGGTCATCTTGTGTCCTCTCGCGTGTCCTCTCCAATCATCGGCGGCGAGCGAGGGGGGGAAGTGAGAAGGAGAAGGCCTTCTCAGAAGGCTTGGAAGCCCCCCGGCCTTCTGAGAAATCTCCGAAACCCTCACCGAAGACACAGAGAACTTATCAGAAGACCCGAGGCCTTCTGAGAAGCCCCGCCGCCTTCCTCGAAGACCTGCTCCTTGTCGCCTCCTCCCCTCGCTCGCCGCCCTAATCAGGCTGGACTGTACGACCCCCGCCCCCCGCCGGAGGGATGACCAGTGCACCGCTCCCTGCCGCTCGGGGTGGCCGCCCCCGCGCGCCCAGGGGTGGGATGCGAGTTGGAACCGGCTGGGGGGCTGAGGTGGCCCAGCATTAGTCCCGGCCAGCAGAAAAAAAGGGAGAAGGGAGGGGGGGAGAGCCCTGACCGAACCTTGAGACCTAATTTCCAGGCGAGGATCTAGGCAGTCCACATAGGTCTATAGGTCTGGAGGGACATTCTTCAGTCCCCTCGTCGCCACGGCTGGACGCAGCTGGAGAGACCAGTCCGTTCCGACCCTGGGAGGGATCCGGGGACCCATTTTGAGCGGACTTGCACTTGCGGCCCCCACCCCCCCGCTCGCCCGAATTCCTCTGGGCTCATCCAGCTCAGACCCCCCGGACCCCCCTTTGGTTGCGGGCGGCGTTCCCAGACCCCCGGCGTCGTGATTTTTTCACAACGTCGACCCACAGCGGTCTGGACCCCTTCCCAGGGACCGGTTTTTCAGCCTGGGTCCCTTTTCGGTCCGGGGGCCCGGCGAGGACCCCCAGAGGCCGAAAATAGCGAAAGACCTCCCGCCACGATGTTTTCACGACGCGAGGGGGTCTGGGTTCATGGAGCTTCTCCCGCAGAGGCTGGGACCCCATGGTGGACGAGTTCCTGGAGGCTCTCGTGGCAGAGGCCCCCCGGCGCGGCCGCGGGGGCCCCGCGGGCGGAGGCGGCGCCAGCGCCGGCGGCGCGGTCTTCGCTGGGGGTCGGCGGCGGAAGCGCCTGCCCGGGGCCAGTGCCGCCCTCGCCCCTCGCCGAGAAGAGGAGGGCCCAGGGATCCCCCCCGGTTCTCGCCGTTTTCCGCCTCTACAGGGTGAAGTCGGGCATGTCCCTTCACAGGGGGCATAGGCAAAGGTAGTAAGAAAGTAGTCTGGGGACGGTGCTGGTTTATGTTTTGGCAATTATTGAATATATGCTTTGTGATTTTTCGCCCAAAATCCGCCTGTAGGGGGACATGCCCGTTTTAACTCCAGGGGCCCTCGCCGGGCCCCAGGACTGGCAAAAAACGAGTCGGGATGAAAAACCGGTCCCGGGGAATGGGTCGAGACTTCGGGTATTTCGGGGATCTCTGGGAGGAGGAGGGGGGGCGGGGTGGAAGACGGGGTGAGGATGAATAGAGGGCAGTGGATAGGGGAGGGGGGAGGGAGGTTCAGTAGGTCCCTTTTTCCCTTCACTCGCTCCTTCCGTTCTGTTTTCCTGCCCTTCCTGCCCCCCCTCCCTTCTTCATCCCTGCCATTCCTCACTCCTCCCCCCACCGCCCCCTCCCGTGTCCTCCCCTCTCTCCTGGGAGGGGGGGTGCGGGGGGGGGATGCAGTGGACGGTATGTTTCACCACCCAGGGGGTGGCGCCGCGGTGGACTGGACGTGGGTGGCATGCCGCTTCCTGGAGACCCTGGAGCCCGACGAGGATTTCTTCGTCTTCTCCCTCCTCCTCCCCTCACCGCGGTAGCAGCCGCGGCATTGGCTCGCGCGCGCGCGCTCGAAGGCCCAACGTTCCAGGCTGACTTCGTCTCCGATCTCCACCCTTGCCTCCTCCCCTTCCAGCTTGCACTTGCGCATTCAATTCCGAGCGAACTCTGTGAATCATCTCCCTTAGCTGCCTCGATACGCCCGTTCTGATACGCAAAACACGCACCGTGCTCAAGACGTCCGTGTCGATATACGCTGCGCGTTGGCTCAACGTGCTGGCCCACGTTTTGGCGAGCGCATCGCGTCAGACCTACGCTTTCAGTCTTTTGGTAGGTGGATCTCTCAAGCTCTCCGCCGCCTCTGGCGGTGTGCGTTGCGAGCAGGAACGCAGAGGCGGCGGAGAGCTTGAGAGATCCACCTGCCCAAAGTGTGGAGCTCCGTATCGATGCGCTACGTGGTGCGTGCTGCGCATCGGGGCAGCTGAGGAACCGCTCCCCCTCCCCAGCGGACTCTGTGGTCCGATGGTGCCCTGGGGGATGCGTGGCCACCACCGGGTCGGAGACTGTTTTTGCTCAGGGTCCGGCGAGAGCCCGGGTTGTCGGGCTTGCCCCCCTCCCTTCCCCCCCGCCCCCGCATACGTCGGCTTGCTCAACGTTGCGTGCGCCTCCGGCCACAAGGCTGGACTTCGGACCACCATCTCGGGGCTCGCCCCCTGGTGGTGGCGCAACGGCTCGCGCCTCCCCCCAGGATAACCTAACCTTGCCGGTTGTACAGGTCTGCGGTGGGGGGGCGCGGGCATGTGCAGGGTTGCCCACAGCGCGAAGGTTCGGTTATCGGCCGGCCCCCTCCTCCTCCTCCTCCCTCCTCCTCCTCCTCCTCCTCCTCCTCCTCCTCCTCTCTCCTCCTCCTCCTCCTCCTCCTCCTCCTCCTCCTCCTCCCCCCCCCCTGGATAACCAAGGTTGTCCCCCATGAAAAAAAACGGTCTCCAATCCTGACGAAGATTGCCTGACTCGATGAAGAAAAAAACGCATAAACTTACATTTTTGGCACTCCGCGCGGGTTTCTTGGATCCGCGCTGGGCCCCCCTGGCGGCGCCCCCGGCGCCGCGCCTGGCGCGCCCCGCGCGCCAGGGAGGGTGGTCCAGCGCGAATCCAAGAAATCCGCGCGGAGCGCCAAAAGTTTATGTTGATGTGGTTGTTTCTTATTTTACTGACGGGATTTGGCGAAGGCAGCCTTAATTCTATGGCATCCTACTGGTCGTGTGGGCGCTTCGGTCAGTGTGCAGCTTGTGCCCAAGGCGGTCCCACCCCTCGGAACCCCTCAAGAAGCTTGTGCTCGATGGATCGGTGGGCGAGCTTCTGACAGGTTTTGAACAGGCAACGGTTTGCTATCGCCCCCGTCGTATCGTGCATGCCGACTGGAACCACGTCCAGGCAGGAGCTCCACATGTGGACCTGGCGAGGGCTTGAGCCGCCCTGCTGGCCACAGAGTCGACATCTACCGATCAGAGGAGGCTCGGAATCTCTTCCCCCTACCGATCAGAGGAGGCCCCGGCTCATCCTCATCTGCTCCTCTTCATGTTCGTTCTCGTCCTCGTCGTAATTGTATGAACACCGAGGAGTCCCAAGCTTCCCGATCTTAGAAAGGGACCTTGAGGTCCACAGCTGAACTGGAGTTCCACTTGGCAACCTGGGACCCCGAATGATCCTTTATCTGGAGATATGCAGAGCATAGACAATCCCTGCTTCGGGTGCCCTTTCGGCTTCGAGAAAGTATCTCGAGAAGATTTCCAGGCACGCCAGACGCACCTTGGAATCCTGGAATTGTGGGTCCGGAAATTTCAATATCATTTGTTCATGAGGTGGGACGATGAACTCTATAGGACCTAAGGATACTTAAGCTCGTGCCTCGTGGCACGGTGGCGGATAGAAATAGACGCGCACATCTTGATAGCCCGATGCAGTTCAAATATGTGTGATGTCAGTCCCTCTCCCTCCGAACCTCCTGATCACCCAAAGGTTGACCTATACAACATGATTTGGGAGCGAGCGCATCTACCGCGAGCAACCACCTTTTCAAAGCGCTCGCCGAAGGCGATGCTAGCGGTGCGACTACGTAAGATTTGGCCGCGGGGCTGCAAAACGGATGAGTCTACAGGCATCCAAAGGACGTAAACACTAGGGATCATTGAGGAGGCCTTCTGCGCTTAGGCCAGTCGCGACGATTTCGATAATCTTCACAAACATACTCGGAACCTGCGGGGTGGGGAAAGAAACGCCGAGGGGCGCTCGCTGCAGGCCCGACGAAGATCCGACGATGCATCTTTCACAGCCAGTCAGTGGCACGAAGGAGCTCCAGGGGGGCGGCTCTGAGATAGTATCTGCTGCCGTGGGCTTCAAGAAGTTTTCAGGGGGACGCGGGGATCTCCGCGCGCAGGCTCAGGTGCTTTGAAGAACTCTCCGTGATTCACAGCACCGCTGCGGATGTCTGACGCGACCTGGGGATTTTGACAGGACCGCAGCGGATCAAGAGGCTTACGCCATTCCACTGACCCCCAGAAGAGGATATGTGCGGCGTCCGATGTTATATGTGTTGTTTGCCGGTTCCTGTTGTCTTGCCATTGCACAGTTAATGCTGGTTCGTCTTCTTCTTCTTCTTTCTCCGCGTCTGTTGCGCGGTTCCTTGGGGGCCTTTTTTAATGCTGGGGGTGAAGCTTGGGGGCGGCACCTTGGAGCCGTTTTACGCTCCTGGGGGCTTTGGCGGGCTTTCCGGGGGCTTGTTGGGGGTCTGCTGAGAGCATGGTGGGGGTCTAGGGGGCCAACTTGTGGGCTCCCGGGCCCCCCTTGCTTTCTCCGGGCTCCCCCTCTTGGGGCTCTCTTTGGGCCCTCCTTGGGCCTTCTTGGGAGCTTTGGGGGGGGCTTGTTGGGGGCCTCTTCAGATCATGGTGTCGCAGGCCTAGAGGTTGACACCAACACCAATAGCGGAGGTGTGCCTCCACCGAGGGAGGGAGATCCCGATCTCGGTGATGGTGGTAATATTCGGACTTACAAGGTGACCGAAATATTACCAACAGCACCGAAATCTAGGATCACCTTACCCCTGTGGAGGCAACACCTTATGTTGGTGTTGGTGCTCATATCCAGGCCTCCAATGGTGGGGGTCTTGGGGGCCAACTAGCTCCCGGGCTCCCTGGCTCTCTGCGAGTTCCCCCTCTCGGGGCTCTCTTTGGGCCCTCTTGAAGGCTCTTGTCTCTGCCTCCTTTCCTCTCCTCCTGATTTCTCCTCCTGTTTTCCCCTCCCCTGCCGCCTCCCCTGTCCTGCCCCCCCCCTCCCCCTCCCCCCCCCGCCTCCCCTTCCCCTCTCGCTCCGTCCTCGCGCCCCCCATCCCCTCCCCGAATCCCCACCGTCCCAGAAAACCTCTCCCCGAACTTTTTTGCAGTACGACTCAAGGCTATGTCAGAGGTTCGGCGCCTCACGCGTTAGGACGTGAGGCCGTGGTTACGCCTTCCCAAGCGCCTGAACCAAAAAACTACGGTGATACAATATTGGGGATGTTTGTATCATGTGTCTCCCCCTGCTGTCTGCACGTGCGAAGCCTACGAAGATACGACATTGGCGAATTTCGTATCTGCCTCTCTCCGCGGATCTGCTCGTGCGGACGCTCTGCAGAGAAAAGAGAAGTCCACCTCGGACCCCAACCTACCTACCCGTGAAAGCTTGACATTGACTGCAAGCTCCAGCCCCCGCGTCGGAAGCTGACGCCAACGTCGAAATCGGCTCTGTTACTACACATATTACGCAAAAACTTCGAATCAGCTGAACCCACGAATCTCGACACCGCACTCCTGAGACAAGATTGCAGAAGAGGGTGAAAAGACGTCGTGAGCCATACTACATCATTCGACTCACCCCCAACGCGCCTGGAAGGGGGGAGGGGGGCCGTGACGTCAGCACTCTCCAACGCATTGATTAGAGATTGCGGTGACCCCTGGAAGCGAAAGCGTTCGATGATGTGGGCGGCGACCTGCGCCCGGTCGTCGCGGTGCGTGCACAATTTCAGCTGGGACTTCAAAAACCCCACTGGCCAACGTTTCGTGCAGGGGTCGTGGCTGGAAGTGTGGTCAAGAACAGGGCTACTCACATCCCGAGCCTTGGGGACTACACAAATCTGACCAGACCGTTTGAAAACGCGCAGGCTGAGGAAAACCACTTCGCGGGCCGAAATGCTTTCAAGAACTACGTCGAAAATGCACCGCGCCCTAGTCTGGACACCCCTCAAAAAGTAGTGGGCGGCAAGGTGGTTTTCAGCACCAACGCGCCGGGCTACTGCAAAGATGTCGTCCTTAAACCTGCAATAAAATCTGATGTTGAATGCGACTTCCAAGGCCTCGCTTCTGGAGGCCCACGGTTTTTCGACAAGCACATAAAACGCAGCCTCGGCCACAGGGCCTGAATGGGGAAGGCCCATTCCCGAGCCCTTTCGCACCTGCCATGCGCGGTCGGGGGCGCACGCACACGTGGCGAATTGGTTCTCCAGAAGCCACATGAGCACTTCATGGACTAGGTCTCGGCGCGGCCCAGGCGGGAGGATTTGCACCGCCGCGCCAGACAACGACTCGAAATCCCCAGACATGAAGAAATGCTTGACATCTAAACGAAGAAATCGATCATCGGGCCCCACGGCTTCGAGACGATTTTCTACGCGAACTCTATCCACGAACTCCTGGGGCGACTTCAGAATGGTCCCTGCCGGCACCGCGTCCAAGGCGGCCTGTAATTGGGCAGCCATCCATAGCGAGAGACCCTTCTGCTTGCTCCTGGGAGCCGTGTGCAGATTCCGAAACGTGACTTCTCCATCGGCTTTGTGGGTTTTGCATGTGAGCTTCAATCTGTTGGTCCATACCGCCCCGTCAGCGCGGAGGGACCTATTTAGGCACCTCTGGAGATCCGCGTCGTCTTCCAGGTCCGCAACTTTCTTAACAAGGCGAGCGTACACCCTGCCAAAAGGAAGATCTTCGAGATTATACGGCACTTCCCAATAGTCAGGGCCATTCAGAATCTCAAGACAAGCCCTGGTGTACTGGTCCTTCGTGAGTACTGTGAACCCTGGCTCCTTGTCGTTGGGAACTCCCACCAATTCCATGCTCTGCAAAAGGCTGCGAGCGACCCGCACCACAGGGTACGCGTTGGAGAAAGACCTATCCCGAACGTGCTGTGACCGCACTCTCTTGACAACGTCTACCACGTGCACTCGGAAACGGGACAGCCAAGCACCGAGAGCTGGGTCCACCGGCTGCGTGGGGGACCTTGTACTTACAAACGGTATCCTGTATTGTTGCATTCTGCTTTTGCCAAGAATCCACCGCCACTTCACTTTATTTAATCGCTTCGCTCATTCCGCCGGCCCATACAGTCTCATGTCTGCCGTTTGCCCGAGGGCCTGGTGTCAATGCGGCGCTTTGGGGGTTCCTGGGGCCGCTTGGGGGACTCCTGGGGCGCTCGGGGGGGCATTTGGGGGGCCTCCTGGGGCCGCTTGGGGGACTCTTGGGGGCCTCCTGAGGGCCCCGTGGGGGCCTCTTGGGGCCTCTTAGGGGCCTCGTAGGGGCTTCTTAGGGCCGAGGGCTCGAAATGTTGTTTCGTGTTCCCTCTCTGGGGCCCCTTTGGGGGCGTTCTTGGGGCCCTCTTGGACCGTTTTGGAGGCTTCTTGGGCCGTCTTCGAGCCCTCTTGGGCCATCTTGGGGCCCTCTTGGGTGCCTCTTGGGCCCTCTTGGGGCGATCTTGGGGGCCTCTTGGGCCGTCTTGGGGCGTCGGGAAGCCGAAAAGGTGGAAGCTCCAAAATCTCTCAAAAACCTATGGAAAAACAATGATTTTTGCCTCCGGGGGCCCTATTGGGAGTGCTCTTGGAGGCCTCTTGGGGCGTCTGGGGGCTATCTTGGGCGTCTTGGAGCGATCTTGTGGCATGTCGGACCCCTCGTGTACCATCTTGGGGGCCTCTTGGGGGCCTCTTGGCCTTTCTTGGGGCTCTCGGGGACGTCTCGGAGCCCTGTTGGTGCGCTCATGGAGCGCTCGGGGGGACCCGGCCGGGACCCGGCCGGGACCCGGCCGGGACCCGGCCGGGACCCGGCCGGGACCCGGCCGGGGACCGGCCGGGACCTGGTCGGGGTACTTTTCGTCCGGGGACCCCCAGGGGCCGCCCCGCGCGCGCGAACTAGAAAATTGTTAACCAGTTACCGGAGATCTTAGCACGCCTCTGGCCCGTTGGGCCGGCGAATTTTCGAAATTCCTAAGGTCACTAACTAAATTCTCCATGCAAGGTAATTGGCGATTCTGGAAAACATGTTTACGGCTGAATCTCCCCAAGAGCCAGCGGATGGGCCAATGCAGCCCGCAAGATGATAGAATTGAACGACTCCCCAAATCGTACAGGTACACATGGGATGTGACAGCATGTGATCATGGTGTCGCAGGCCTAGAGGTTGACACCAACACCAATAGCGGCGGTGTGCCTCCACCGAGGGAGGGAGATCCCGATCTCGGTGATGGTGGTAATATTCGGACTTACAAGGTGACCGAAATATTACCAACAGCACCGAAATCTAGGATCACCTTACCCCTGTGGAGGCAACACCTTATGTTGGTGTTGGTGCTCATATCCAGGCCTCCAATGGTGGGGGTCTTGGGGGCCAACTAGCTCCCGGGCTCCCTGGCTCTCTGCGAGTTCCCCCTCTCGGGGCTCTCTTTGGGCCCTCTTGAAGGCTCTTGTCTCTGCCTCCTTTCCTCTCCTCCTGATTTCTCCTCCTGTTTTCCCCTCCCCTGCCGCCTCCCCTGTCCTGCCCCCCCCCTCCCCCTCCCCCCCCCGCCTCCCCTTCCCCTCTCGCTCCGTCCTCGCGCCCCCCATCCCCTCCCCGAATCCCCACCGTCTCAGACAACCTATCCCCCCCCCCCCTCTACTCCCCGAAGCCTCTCCCCTGGAAGGGCCTCGGGGGCCGTCTACGGGCACTCTCGGGGGCCTCTCCTGGGCCGCCTTGGGCGGGACTGGGGTGCTGTCGGAGCCTTGGATTGTCAGAAGCCGGACAATTGGGACTATCAAAATGGGGACGGAAAGACTGGGTACAAAGACCGACAGCAGTTCCTGATCATTTTTAACAGGGCTCGTTGTCGGTGTCGCCCCGGCCTGTGTCCGTTTGAAACAGAAGGCCGCCTGCCCAACAGCGGCCGCTGTTGGTTTGGGACAGCATTTGTTGTTGGACACTGCACCTATTTTGCTGTACCCATGTCGGGCATCCAAACAAAAGTCGATAACGCGACAATCATCCCAAACCAGACTGGCAGTTCAATCAATGACTTGTGTCTCTTCAGGCCCTCTTAGAGGTCCTCCTGGGGCTCCCTTAGGGCGTCCTGGGGGCGTCCTTGGCCGTCCTGAGGCCATGTTGGGTGTTTTCGAGGCCTCTGGCGTGGAGGGGCACTTTGGAGGCAGGTTGACGGCCACGGAGGGTGGGTTTGGACTTTCCACGACTTTCCCCGGGGACGACGTCCCTGCTCCTTCGGACCTGCTGGCGGTGGGCGCTGGCCATCTCAGGCCTCGGCGTCGCCCTCCAGGGAGGTCCCGACGTTCAGAATGAACGTGGCCCGAGTGAGGTAGTCGGCGGGCGTGCCGTTCATCTGCTGGGTGGGTTTGGAGGCTCCGGGGGCCTCAGATGTGCGCTGGGGAGCTCGTACCTCCTCTGTCCCAAACCTCAGCCCCCCCTCAAACGGGATTTCGGGCCCAGCAGGGAAGGGGGAAATACTGAGGAGGACAGCCACAATACAGTGGGAACCCGTGCCAAGAAGCACCTTGCTTGCCTCCAGGGTGCCTTGGGTTTCTTGGGTTGCGATGGTTTTGCTATGGAAAGCGTGACGTTCCCACCAAAAATCAATGAACGTCCTGGGGTCTCAGGGTTGGCTTTCTTGCGAAGGTTTCTTGTGGTCGAGCTCCTGCTGTATCTCACACGCTTGTTCACCCCTGGCAAGCTGGGGTCGGTGGATTGCAGGTGTGTGCGTGTACTACACGTATACCCATACTCATACATGCATGCGATGTTCCTTTTCTGTCAGGGGGGATCAGCAGCAACAGAAAGATCATCAGGCAGCGATGAGCACATGACGCTCCGTAGAAAAGCCTGCCATGACGATTCCCGCGGCAGCCAAGCCTAATGCCAGCAGAAGTTATTATTTTGCTCGCTCACTTGAGCTTACCCCCGCCACTCTCCAGCCTTGGAACCTTCAGGAGTCCACGGTTTTGCTTTCCACGGGCCTTCTGAGGATCTCCAGAGCTCTTCCAGGGGCTGCCAAGGGTATCCAGGGCGGTTTCGCCTCCCCCCCGCACACAAACACACAAACACACACGCATTTCACATTGTATGGTTTTCGTTGTAGTTTGCTTCCTCTCTCTCTCTCTCTCTCTCGCTTTCTCTGTCTCTCTCCTTCGTTATCTTTCTCTCTTTCTCTATCTCTCTTTCTGTCTTTCTGTCTCTCTCTCTCTCTCTTGCTCTTTTTTTCTCTCTGTCTCTCTCTCTCTCTCTCTCTTCATAAATACATTTATATATTTATCGGTCTCTCTCGCGCTCTCTCTCTATTTCTCTATCATTATCTCTTTCTCTTTCTATGCATCGTGCTCTTTGTCTCTCTCTCTGTGTTTATGTCTCTCTCCTCTCTCTCTTTATCTCTTTCTATATATATGTGCCTCTCTCTATCCCTCTCTCGCTCTCTCGCTCTCTCCCTCTCGCTCTCTTTCTATATGTTTGTTGTGTGTGTGTGTGTTCTCTCGCTCTCTCTCTCTCTCTCGCTTCTCTCTCTCGCTCTCTCTCTCTCTCTGCTTTCACCGATATGCATATACACACGCATATATATAATTATATGTATGTATATGTATATATATACACATGTGTCTTCCTCACTGGGCGTTTTGGGGATTCACCAAACCCTTTTCCTTCATTCATGTCATACCGACTCCCCTTCGTCCTCCCGTTCCGAGCCACCACCGCAGTTATTTTGGCTCAGCTGTCGAGCACAGCGCGTGGATATTGAACAAATCCCTTGTACACTGCAACTGCGCGTGCTGTGAAACCTCTACACTCGACAATGTTCGGCAGGATTGCCTCTGCGCTGGCCTGGCTTGCGTTCGCGCGGGCCCTCACGGGTCAGCAGGCCCAAGATGCCGCCACGAAGCGTGGGGCTTGCGATTGCCTCAATTGGGCAGGGGTCTATTACGACCATCTTGCCATGTGCGGCCGCGGCAAAGAGCTTCATTTTCTTTCAAAATACGGGTTCACTGCTGCCTATGCCGCCACCGAGCCCATCGCTGGCTTGCCTCACAAGGTCTGCAACGATTTTTTCAAGAATTTGAAGAACAACTCTTGCGTCAACGTTGACTTGTTGGCGCTGAGCGATGAGGCTGATAACGCGGTGGCCATGGGCGATGATAACATGACCGACAAGCAGTGGTGTTACGTGTCCAACGATTGCCCCGTGGCCAGCCTGAACGGGGGCGATTACGCCACCAACATGATGGGCTTCCAGCTCGGTGGGTGGAACAACCTCGCCAGCACGAGCAACTTGTCCTGGAAGATCTGCGATCCGGTCGCTGACGCGAGCTACATGTTGAAGTACAAGACGGTCCAGGAGTTGATCGACATCGGCACGGAGAGCGACGTCGGCTTGTCCCGACTTATTCGGTTGGCTTACCCCGTCGTGGCAATCACATGGGCCGAGGTGAGCTTTAAAATGCAAGCCATCAACGATGCTTGGACGACTGGTGCCGACCTGGCCACCCTGGTCGACGGACTTCCGGTTCCGCCCGCCACCTTCACCAGGGCCGCGGAGGTGCACACGACGATCAGCGACATCATAAAATCTGGGCAGGCTACGATCCTCGACACGCCGGGTCACGGGGACAATTTTCACGTGATCAAAGGCCGCGAGGCGTGGAGCGTAACAAGGAACGGGCTGGGCAACATGATCTACCTCAGCGGCCACTTCTCAATGGAGTTCGACGTGACCTGCCTCATGGGCTGTGCCACCACCCGCCTGGAGGCCCTCGACCTGGAGACGCAGTGAGCGGGGCGGCGCCCTCTGTGACTGCTGGCGGCATGCCAGCTCGCATCTGGCCGGGCGGTTTGGGTGGCCCAGGGTCGAGCAGCACTCGTGCCTGCCTCTGCAATTCCTTGCCCCATCTGCTTTGAGTTGGCCCTGGGAGACAGTGTGCATTGTCCTGGGCCTCCTGCCAATTCGCGTTTGACTCCTGCTGGCGCTTGTCCGACTCGAAAAGAATGACCGTTCCCGGGCTGAGAGGTCGTGGTGCTAATGTGTGCCGTCAGCATATGCCAGAGCCGCCTACTGGCAAGGGGGCACGCTGCTCGGTGGAAGTACGCATCGCGCGAAGGTGCCAGGCATGCTTGGAGGATGGAGAAATAGGAACGAGTAGGGCCTGAATGAGACAGGAGGGAGGAGGAGGAGGAAGCGGAGAAAGAAAAAGACGAGGAGGTGGATTAGAGGACGGGGGCAGGGCAGGGAGGGAGAGGCGGCGGGAACCGGATGGGGCGAAGATGGGAGTGGGGTTCAGATTCTCCGAAGGAACGCCACAAAGCTGCAGTGCTCTCTCCCGCCCGCCCTCCCAGCACAGAGGTAGCATCCGATCGTCAGCGTAGGCCTCAGCGTCAACAGTGGACGGTCGTGGACGACGGTCGTGGACGACCAGGTCTGACTGCCAACATCTGCAACAGACTCACCAGGCAGGTCATGCCAGGCGCGCCGTGTGCGTCATGCGTGCGAGGTGCTCCAGCCGCCTCAGATGCTCCAGGTTTGCCACGTGCGCGGGATACGCCAAGTGCGCCAGCTTCGTCAGGCGCGCCAGGTGAGCCATGTCCGCCAGGTTCGCCAGCTGCGCAAGGGTCGCCAGGTGTGCGTGCGCTGGGCGCGCCAGCTGCGCCAAATGCGCCAAGCCCGCAGAGAATTTTCAGCCCGTGTCTTTCAGAATCATGCTCGCGCCCACACCCTGACAGCCTTTTCTGCTAAGCGGGACAATCGACTTCACGCAAGGGTTGCTCTTCGCTAGAGCGACCTGTGGCGAGGGCCCGCGGCCCCCACCCCCCCCACAGAACTGGCCTGAGCGCTTGGATTTGGCCCCCAGCGGTTCCCTGAAGCCGCCCGCCAAGGCGCCAAAGGTTCTTCTTGCCTAGGGTCATTCTTGCGCGTAGCCGAGAGATGCGCGATGTCAAGTCTGCACTCGCTTCTGACACCGACGACGGGGGGGGGCCACACGTGGTGCCCCACAGCGCGTGGTTGCGCGACGCGATGTTCATACATCGTGGGGCCATATTGTGGCCTTGTTGCGCCATCATCATGGCGGCATCCTGGGGCCTTTTGGGGGCATCTTTCGGCAGTCTTGAGCAGTCTCTGGGATTCCTGGGGCCGTCTTGGAGCTACAATGGGACATCGGAGAAGCAGAACATGGGACAGGCAAGGCACGTTGAACACACTCAGGTGTTTCAATGGTTGTTGCCCTCTTGCGCTATCTCTCTCTCTCTCTCTTTCTCTCTCTCTCTCTCTCTGCGTTTCTCTCCCCAGCCTCGGCTCGAAGGTCACCAGACCCAGGGCGCAGCCGCGACGCGAAGCCCCCGGCGCAGCTTTCAGCTTCCCCCGCGCATAGCGAGACTGGACGCACTGCACCCGACGGTGTGACATATTCGCGCCACCTCTGTATTCCCGCGCGCGCCGCAATGCTTCCGCTGAGCGCTCGCCGTGCGTTTCATTTACCGTTGCAGCCCAAGCCACGAGGCAAGGGCCGCCCAAAGGCAATTTTAACGGATCACCAGGACGCGAACCTCAGCTGGAACGAGACTTGCGTCGCCGCATTCCGGAGCAGTTGTGGCGTCGACCGAGCACTCGCTGCTTACTTACAACGAACTGGTTGAAAAGCATCAAGACGATCTTGTCAGCATCGTTTGACAACGCCCCTCCGATCTTGTCAACATCGTTTGACAACGCCCTTCCGACAAGCGTAAGCTGAGGGGTAACCAATGAAACCGTGCAGGGTACATCATGCTGCACCGCTCCCCGAATTTCAAGACGGACACCAGCCGCGCTCCGCAGGGTTCATGGCCGCGGCCGACGCACACCAGGGCAACGTCACCGCCCCATTCATCAGCCGAGGCGCGCCAAGCTGGGACGTCCTGGTCGTGCCGCCGTTTTTCACCGGGATGGCCACGGGACCTCGCGCACCAGTATCATCCACCGACATCCCGCTAGGGCTTAAACGCCGACCGTCCTTGGGACTCCGCGGCCATCTAGCCAGCCTTTTATCTCAGAAGGGGTATCCGGTACCAAGGACACTGCACTCAACCTTTGCGGCCACCGCCAACCCCTACGGGCACACCCACCAGGGTGGAGCCCAGTACGAATCTACGCGGGGCCTCAATAACACCCGCGGCAAAGCAAGCGCCACGGACTGCACCTCCTTGCAGCGAAGAGCTGGACTTAGACTGGTTCTCCAAACAAAGCGTCCAGGGACACCGTCGACGATGGTTGCACAAAGACTTGGGCCCCTTACGACGAGGCCGACGCCTACCCCTACGAAGGGGACTTCAGTAAAGAGCGGGACCACCGTGACGGATGGAACCTCAGATCAGAACGGGGGACCTGACAGCTCGTTAGGTTCGCCAGAACCAATGCGCTATCCGACTCTACAGTCCCGCCCCGGTAACCGCATCTCCGTTCATCCAGGAGGGCACCGAGGCAACGGTCTCCAGCCAAGTAGAGAACCCCATCGGCGGCCACCGCGGCATCGTCTTTGGACGCGCAATAAACCAGAATCAGTACTGGGTGGTCCCGAACACCAACGGCAACTCCGCTGCCTTTGCTCCCACCTTCAGTTAGCGAGGGGTTAAATTGCCCCGACCGCCACCTCCACCGCCTCCACCACCACCACCAGCACCTCCAGTGCTTGCGCCAGCGCCAGCACCACCACCACCACCACCACCAGCATCAGCGCCAGCACCTCCAGTACCAGCGGCAGCACCAGCGCCAGCGCCTCCGCTACCGCCACCAGCGGAAGCCCCCCCGCCACCAGGAGGCATGCATGTTCATGGACCACCTGTTATTCCAGGCCTGGTTTACAGTTGGGCGTGGGCGTTGCGGCCGAGTGAACGGCCAATTCCAGCTTCACTACAGCCCTGGTCTACGCGACGCGGCGTCGTGGAAGATGCGCGTCTGGGATACCGCCTCAAACAAATGGGCAAATCGGTCACTGCTGTTTCGGGTGCTCGTGCAGACACCAGAAAGAGACGAAGCGTGGGTGCGCAGGTGGCAAGGTGAGAACAGAACGCGCTGTCGTCCTTGATATAAGTTGCTGTGAGCTTACATCGGGTGTGGAAGGGTGGCGTTGGCCTCCTGCTAGATTTTGTAGGCACTGGGTGTGGTAAAGTGATTCATGGGCCTTCTGCTGCCGCACTGACTCAGTACGCGTTTGGGAAAACAAAAACACATCAACATCATCGTCGTCGTCGTCATCACCGTCGGTACCGCCATCATCATCATCATCACCATCATCATCATCATCGTTCTCACAGCCGCTCATCAAACTCATCGCCGTCAACGTCATCATATTCACCATCGTCGCCTCCCATTATCAGCATCATCAACTACACGACAGCCCATCCTCATTATCACCATCATCATCATCACCCATCGGTACCACCGCCATCGTCATCACCATCATAACCCAAGTGATATCTATGAGAACCCAAGTGATATCCATCAGGATCCATCAAATTATAAACACACTCACGCATCCCCGAAAAGGATACTGATGTAACCCCCCCTGATTTAACCCCCCGCGGGGTTTTCTCCAGGATTTCCGCCGCCGAACGAGGCGGCGCCGGCCGCGTTCGGGGGAAGGCACCTCCACCAATCCATGGATGAGGCGACCGCGCGCCAAATCCATGGATCGCTAATCCATGTTTGTGCGCCTCCGAAATAGGACTGGCGGCTGTCGGCGACAGATCTTTCGAGGCCGGCAGCTTCTCCAGTGCAAGCCATGTTCGGGGAACTTGTGCGAATAAAAACAAGGCGCTGAAACGAGGAACAGTTCGGGTTCGGAACGGGCTCGCAGTTCCCGAGGTCCCTACGTACTTGTTCCTCCAGCGTTCTTCTTGCACATGGGCGCTTTTTGGCCCCAGAGGGGCACCATTCTCTATTTAGCGTTCGTGTTGGCAGTTTGATTGTTACGCACGAGATTCGACGCGCCAAACAAAATAACACATAACTAGCAGGCGCCGCGCCACCTCGCACAGGCGAGTTCGCCTGACGAAGGACCCAGTCATATGCTGCTGCGAGTACCGCGAGGGAGAGGAGACGAAAAAGGGGGGCGGCAAAGACAACTGCGGCGTGCATGGGGGGAGAAAAGCTGACGAGGGCGAGCGGGGAATCTTTTTGGTTTCGCCCGAGCTCCGTGCGCGACCGGTGCCATGCGGACGCTCCCGCTGGGGCCTTCGATGGAGCTCCCTCTGGGGCCACGAACCGTATGAGGTGTGTGCCAAAATGAGGCGGCGGTGCCATGCGGACGCTCCCGGTGGGGCTTTCGGTGGAGTTCCTTATGAGGAAACGAAACTTGTAAAAGTTGTGCTGAAATTGGGCGGCGGTGCCATGCGGACGTTCCCGCTGGGGCCTTCGGCGGAATTCCTTATGGGGCCACGAACCGTGTGAAGGGCGTGCCAAAATGGGGCGGCGGTGCTATGCGGACGTTCCCGCTGGGGCCTTCGGTGGAGCTTCTATGGGCCACGACCCGTGTGAGGGGAGTGCCAAAATGAGGCGGCGGTGCCATGCGGACGCTCCCGCTGGGGCCTTCGGTGGAGTTCCTTATGAGGCCACGAGCCGTGTGAGGGGTGTGCCAGAATGGGACGGCGATGCCTTGCGGACGCTCCCGCGGGGGCCTTCGGTGGAGTTCCTTATGAGGCCACGAACCGTGTGAGGGGTGTGCCAAAATGGGGCGGCGGTGCCATGCGGACGCTCCCGCTGGGGTCTTCGGTGGAGCTCCCTATGGGACCACGAGCCGTGTGATGGGTGTGCCAAAGTTAGGCGGCGGTGCCATGCGGACGTTCCCGCTGGGGCCTTCGGTGGAGCTTCCCATGGGGCCACGAACCGTGTGAGGGATGTGCCACAATGGGGCGGCGGTGCCATGCGGACTCTCCCGCAGGGGCCTTCGGTGGAGCTCCCTATGGGGCCACGACCCGTGTGATGTGCTTGTGTGTGCGTGTGCCAGAAAGGAGTGGCGGTGCCGTGCGGACGCTCCCAGTGGGGCCTTCGGTGGAGCTCCCTATGGGGCGTCGAACCGTGTGATGGGTGTGCCAAAATGGGGCGGCGGTGCCATGCGGACGCTCCCGCTGGGGCCTTCGGTGGAGCTCGATATGGTGCCACGAACTGTGTGAGGGGCCCGGCGATGACGATGACGATGGTGATGATCATGATGATGTGGATCATGACGATGGCGATGATGATCACGATGATGACGATGACGATGACGATGGCGAGGCGGATGGGAAGAGGGAGGAGGGGGATGAGGGAGGGGGCAGCGGGAGGAGGTGAGACGCGGGGCGCTGTCTCTTCACAACGAGGACCCAACACCACAGGATGGTTGGGAAAAAACAATCCATCGGGATGCCAGCCGCAGATAACGAACGTGCACGCCAGGTGCAGCACGCACGCCAGCCCCGCGTGTCAGGCCAGTCTGATGCTGACCGTGCGAACCACGCAGCAGGCACGTCAGTTGCGACAAGTGTGCCAGTCTTGGGCGACTGGTGCGCCTGGTGCGCCGCAAGGCGCGCCCACTGCGCTATGCGCGCCAGTCGCGCCATGTCTGCCAGGTCTGCAAGGTGTGCCACTGCCATGCCACATGGCGGCACACACTGGACAACCTTCTGGCACCACGGTCACAAGCCAATGCACAAATACGGCTGGGGGGTTACGACGCGTATCCTTTGTGCGCGCGTGTGTGAACCGTCGCTTGAAAATTACTCGCCTCCAATCGTGTAATTATTGGGAGCTTTAAAGACGAATGCGCGCGGTGCGAAAGCGAGAGCCACATTTTGACCACCACCACTCCTCCATCCGTGTGACTACTGCGAGCTTTTGAGATGATTGTGCGCGGCGTTGAGGCGAGAGTCACATGTTGCAAACAACCCTTGCCTCCACCAGTGGAAATGTTAGGAGCTCTTGAGGCGAAAGTGCGCGGCTTTGAGGCGGGAGCCACATTTTGCAAGACACCCTCTTGCGTCCGCGTAACCGTTGGCAATCTCAATTGCTTCGGGGTCATGAGCGGGGAGGCCGTCTCGGGCGAAACGCTGGGCACGCCCTGCGGACACGTCTGGTGGCCAGACTGGGAGGAGTTATCTTCACGGAACAGGGATGGAGGCGGAGGAGAAGCAGCAGGTGGGGCAGAATATCCGTGGGCGGCCAGTGGGTGCTCCGACAGACCCGCCAAGTTGCGGGCCGTTGGGCCCCGCTGAGCGAGCCAGCAGAGTCACATTGGTGTCCGTTTCGCGTTGAGCCAATTTGCTGGCCAGTGCCCGTGGTAACCTGCCCGCGGCATCGCGCGAAAACTGAGAAGAAGAAGAAGAAGCAGCAGCAGCAGCAGCAGCCAGCAGCAGGGGCCCATGGGGTTGGAGCGTTCGGACGAGCCGGCTGGTGCGGCGGGCCCACCGAGGACCAGGCCGCCGCCGCTTTCGAAAGGTTCAGCCCGGGGGAGCTCCAGGCCCGCCGCAGACGTGGGGATCACGATGCGGGCAAGACTTGTGTCCATATCCATTGGTTACAGCGTTGAATTTCGGGCCAACCCGAGGCGCACTAGATATGGATAACAATCTGGCCCCTGGAGGCTCGTTGAATCCATATCCAGTGCGCCTCGGCCTTCTGGCGCCCCTTCCAAGAAAGTACAAGGCGCGCTGCAAATGGATATGAATCTTGCCCTCAGAGGACGACGAGTTCGAGGGCGAGGACGAGGAGGAATTATAATGGCGAGGAGAGAGGAAGGAGGAGCGAGGAACAAGGAGGAAAAGGATGAGCAACGACTGCTTGCTCATCCTCGGACCTCGCTCCTTGCTCTTTCGCCTCCTCTTCCTGCCCCTCCTCGTCCTCCTCCTCGTCTTCCTTCTCGTCGAGGAGAAGGACGAGGAGAATGACGAGGGGAAGTCTTCCAGAGAAGCGAGGAGGAGGAGGAGGGAAGAAGAGTGGGAGGATGGGATTTTTGAGGAGGGGGGACGAAGGTACCAGGACGGGAAGGAGTGGGAGGACGAGGAGGAAGAGGGATGGATTCGGTTAGTTGTTGGTGGTGTTGTTGTTGTTGTTGTTGGTGGTGGTGGTGGTGGTGTTGTTGTTGTTGTTGTTGATGTTGTTATTGTTGTGGCTGTTGTTGTTGACAAAAGGCGGGTTTAAAGGTCGCCCAACCCCCCCATCAGCACTTAGCAACCCAGCACCCCCCCCGTCCCGAACCTTCGGCCCCCCCCTTCGAGGGTGGGCTACGCCCAGTCCAGGGGGGAGTGTTTCCAACCCTATATGAATCCAACTGGAACCGAACCCAGCCGTACCAGGCCGTATGGGATCTGTGTGGAATCCCATACAGGGGATCAGCGACAGGGGTTTCCAAGTTTTCCTGGGATCCCGTGGGGGTCCCCAAGCATTCCCGAAAGATTCGTAGGATTTCCTCGCGATTCCCAGGGTTCACTCATTCCCAAGAGATTGCCACTATTCCGGGGGATTCCTCGGATTCCTCAAGGATTGCTAGAATTCCCAAAAAGGAACCCTAGGATTCCCAGGGTTCCCTGATTCCCAGGATTGCTCGGATTCTTTCGGCGGAAATCCCACTGGGGCCAGGAGTAGTACGAATTACTACCACAACTTCTACCACCACCACCACCACCACTACTACTCCTACTACTACTACTACTACTACTACTACTACTACTACTCCTGCTACTACTATTACTACTACTACAACTATTACTAGTCCTGCTACTAGTACTACTACTACTAGTACTACTAGTACTATTATTAGTACTACTAGTGCTACTACTACGACTACTACTACGACTACGACGACGACTACTACTACTATTACTATTACTACTACTACTGCTACTACTACCTCTACTATTACTACTACTACTACTACTACTACTACTACTACTACTACTGCTGCTGCTGCTACTACTACTACTACTACGACTACGGCTACGACTACGACTACTACTACTATTACTATTATTAATACTAGTCCTACTATTACTACTACTTCTACTACTACTACTACTGCTACTACTACTACTACTACTACTACTACTACTACTACTGCGACTACTACTACTACTACTACTACTACTACTACTACTACTGCTACGTTTACTACTACTACTACTACTAGAATTACGACTACTACTACTACTACTACTATCACTACTACTACTACGACTACTACTGCGACTACTCCTACTACTAGTACTACACGTGCCATTACACATACTACCACAACTACTACGACTACCATTACTATCCGTATTACTGGTAGTATGCGTACTATTGCTCATAGTATCAATCTTACCACGATTGTCGTTACTACGGCTACTACTACCTTTACTACTACTACTACTGCTACTACGGCTACTACTCGTACTATTACTAGTACCACTACTACTACTACTACTACTACTACTACTATTCATAGGGCTACTAGTAGTAGTAGTACTGCGAGTCCAACAACAACAATAACTACTACTACTACTACTACTACTACTGCTACTACTACTACTACTACTACTACCATCACTATCACCATTACTATTACTGCTGCTGTTACGACTACTTCTACGACGACTACTTCGAGTACTACTAAGTACTACTGCTACTACCGACTATTACGACTACCACTATTACTATTATTGCGGCTTCTAGTGCGACTCGTACTACTACTATTGCGCTTCTGATTACTACTAATAGTACTACTAGTACTATTAACCACTATTACTATTTCTACTACACTACCACGGTTACTACTGGTATTACTACTATTGGTATTGCTAGTTCTACTGGTAGTACTAGCACGGGTAGTAGTAGTAGTAGTAGTAGTAGTAGTAGTAGTAGTAGTTCTAATGCTACTATTAGTAGTAGTAGTACTACTACTACCACGAGTACTACTACTACTACTACTACTACTACTACTGCTACTAATTTTACTACTGCCATTAGGACTACTAGTACTAGTCGTACTACGAGTAGTACTAGTACTACGAGTCCTACTGATACTCTTAGCACGACTACCACTTACTACTACTACTACGACTACTACGACTACAACAACTACTACTACTACTACTAGTACTACTACTACTACTACTACTACTACGACTACAGTTATCACTACTACTTTTACTATTACTACTACTACTACTACTACTACTAGTACTACTACTATTTCTACTACTCGTACAACTACTACTGCTAGTAATAGTAGTCGTATTACTATTCATTTTACTCTGCCTATTCGTGCTACTCTCTCTTTTCGTAGATTACCCTGCGACGTACCCAACCCACGTGCACCAAATGGCAAGAGGACTATGCCAACATTAGCAGGAACAACGACAGTGTAGACGCGGCGATTTGCTGTGCAAGCTACATGGGATGCGCATGCGTTGCACGATTCACAGGACGACGATCGAAAGAACGAGGCTTGAGGCCCCAGGATCGAAGAAGAACGGGTACGGGAACGAGGGGTAGGAGAGGGATGGAATGGAGGGCGGGGGGGGCGAAAGGCCATCGCGGAAGCAGCAGCATGCATGGAGAAGGTGAGGCGGGGAATAGGACGACGATGAAAGTGGCGGGAGGAGACAGAAGACTGCCGCGTTTTTCAAGTGCGAGCTAAACCCGCAGCGCTGCCTGCGCCATGTCGTCGCAGAGTTCCATATGACAAAACTTGTTTAGAGTGCAAGGAACGAGCGAGGCGTAGCTCGAACTCTTTCAGCAGAAATCCACTTCCGCGATTCCGCGGTGGCTGTGGTTATAGAGCGCCTGACAGGCAACTTGGAAGCGCGGTTAGCGAATGCGCAAGCTTGCGCGCGTCGGCAATTACGCCTCGGCCCCGCGCGCTGCTAAGACCGCGGAGCAGGCGCCTTTCTTCAGCCACCAGTACGGCGCTGCAGGCCGACTGCATGCGTGCATATATTTGTTAGAGGGCTCGATGGGCAACCTCGAAGGACGGTAGCGATGGCACGAACCGCAGAGCAAGGGCACGCGAGCATTGCTCGTGGTCATGAATCCGAGTCCCCGTGGTGCCTCACTCCGCCGGCCACCCACCAGCAGCCCTCGAACGTGGCGACAGTTTCACAGATCGCAGCCGCCCAGGGGTGGCGAGGTCTAATCTGAGTCCCAGTGGTGCCTCACTCCGCTGGACCCACCAGCAGCCCTCGAAAGTGGCGACAGTTTCACAGATCGCAGCCCCCCAGAGATGGCGAGGTCTAATCTGAGTCCCCGTGGTGCCTCACTCCGCTGGACCCACCAGCAGCCCTCGAAAGTGGCGACAGTTTCACAGATCGCAGCCCCCCCCCCAGAGATGGCGAGGTCTAATCTGAGTCCCCGTGGTGCCTCACTCCGCTGGACCCACCAGCAGCCCTCGAAAGTGGCGACAGTTTCACAGATCGCAGCCCCCCCCCCCAGGGATGGCGAGGTCTAATCTGAGTCCCCGTGGTGCCTCACTCCGCTGGACCCACCAGCAACCCTCGAAAGTGGCGACAGTTTCACAGATCGCAGCCCCCCAGAGATGGCGAGGTCTAATCTGAGTCCCCGTGGTGCCTCACTCCGCTGGACCCACCAGCAGCCCTCGAAAGTGGCGACAGTTTCACAGATCGCAGCCCCCCAGAGACGGCGAGGTCTAATCTGAGTCCCCGTGGTGCCTCACTCCGCTGGACTATTAGCAGCCCTCGAAAGTGGTGACAGTTTCACAGATCGCAGCCCCCCCCCCCAGAGATGGCGAGGTCTAATCTGAGTCCCCGTGGTGCCTCACTCCGCTGGACCCACCAGCAGCCCTCGAAAGTGGCGACAGTTTCACAGATCGCAGCCCCCCCCCAGGGATGGCGAGGTCTAATCTGAGTCCCCGTGGTGCCTCACTCCGCTGGACCCACCAGCAGCCCTCGAAAGTGGCGACAATTTCACAGATCGGAGGAGAGCAGGAACGAAGAGAGGAGGAGAGGGAGCGGGAGGAGTGGAGACCACAGTGCTCTATTCAAAACGAGAACCCAACGCAGGAGGGTTGGGAAAAAAAACATTGCCAGCAGTATGAGCACTGCTACTACTTTTACTTACTACTCCTATTACTACTACTACCACTACTACTACTACTACTACTACTACTACTACTACTACTACTACTACTACTACTACTACTACTACTACTACTACTACTACTACTACTACTACTACTACTACTACTACTACTACTACTACTACTACTACTACTACTACTACTACTACTACTACTACTACTACTACTACTACTACTACTACTACTACTACTACTACTACTACTACTACTACTACTACTACTACTACTACTACTACTACTACTACTACTACTACTACTACTACTACTACTACTACTACTACTACTACTACTACTACTACTACTACTACTACTACTACTACTACTACTACTACTACTACTACTACTACTACTACTACTACTACTACTACTACTACTACTACTACTACTACTACTACTACTACTACTACTACTACTACTACTACTACTACTACTACTACTTCTACCATTATTACTACTACTACAACTAAGACTAGTACCTCTACTACGACTACCAGTATTATTATTACTAATAGTTCTACTAGTACTACTTACGTAGGGTCTCTATGGGGTCCTCTATTGGGATCCTATGGGGCCCGTGCAGGCCCTGCAGAATCTCCATAGGTTCTGTATAGGGATCCTATAGGGATCTCCGTAAGGTTCCTAGAGGGACCCTATCGGGGTCTCAGGGTTCCTAAACGGACCCTGCATGGGATCTCTATCGGGTCTTTATGGGGTTCTTAAGAAGGGACCCGATCGGGATCTTTGTAGGGTCCTTATAGGGCTCCTAATGGGACCCGACATGGGGTCTCCATAGGGTTTCTGTAGGGTTCCCAAAGGGGCTCTACCGGTTTATGGGGTTTCTATAGGGCTCCTAGGCAGGATTCCTATAGAGATCTTGATAGAGTCGTTACAGGGGTCCTAAAGGGACCCTACAGGGATCATTGTAGGGTCTCCATAGGGATCCGTAAGATCCCAATCTGGGATCTGTATAGGGTCCCTTTCAAGGGACCCTAAATAACCTCACAAGGATCTCTATAAGGTTTCTATAGGGATCCTAAAGAGACATATAGGGATCTCTACAGTTTCTCTATAGGGATCCTAAACAAGCCTAGATGGATCTCTAAAGGGTGGCTATAGGGATCTTAAAGAAACCTATAGGAATATCGATAAGGTCTCTTTAGGGACCCTGAAGAACCCTATCAAGATCTTTATCGTGTCTCTATAGGGATCCTAAAGAACCCGATAGGGATCACTATAGGGTCTAGGGTCTCTATAGGGATCTTTTTTGTTTAAAAAACCTTCTAGGGTTCCTAAAGAGACCCTGATGGGATCTTATAGGCCTTGCAGGGTTTCCGTGCCCTTCAGGGTTTCCATAGGGGCCCTAATGGGGTTGGATAGGCCCTGCCGGGTTTCCATAAGAGGCCCTATAGGGATCCCATAGGCCCTGCAGGGTCTTTTTAGGGATCCTGAAGAGGCTCCGTCCCGGACGGAGCCTCGCTGGAGCAAATATCGGAATCAGCTTGGAGTTTCGTCGGGAGAACGTAAGGAGAGCATTTGCTTGTTTTTGTTTGTTTTGGTTGGGTTGTTCGGTTGCTGGGTTGCCGGGGGGAGGGGGGGTCCTAGCCACGTGTCCTTGTTTCCCGCCTTGAGTACTAGTGGACGAGGCGGTTACAGCGAGCGCACGGGACGCGTCCCTCAGAACCGCCTTGACCTTGTTGCTGTTGTGTTTGTGTTTGTGTTTGTTGTTGCTGCTGTTGTCGGTGGTGTTGTTGCTGCTGCTGTTGTCCTTGTTGTTGTTGAAGAGGGACGGGCGCAGAGCCCCGGCCCCGCCCCCGCCCTCTCCCCCAAGCAACCACCAACCCAGCAACCCCCCAGGAAGGCCTCCAGGGGGGGCCTTCGGTCCTCCTGGGGGGTTGCTGGGTTGGTTCTGTGCCCCAGATTGGTGATCCTGGAGGCCCCCAAGGAGTTCCTGGAGAGTTCTGGAGGCCTCTTGGGGATCCCGGCCTCTTGGGAGTTCTGGAGGCCTCTTGGGGCCTCTCTTCTGGCCGATTGAAACTTTTCTGGGTTCCTCATGGGGCTTCTCTGCAGGCTTTTTTGGGGGTCTCTCGGAGGTTTTTTGAGGATTATTTGGGAGGCTTTTGGGGGTTCTTTGGCTGAGATAGGAGGAGGAGGAGGAGGAGGAGGAGGAGGAGGAGGAGGAACAGAACGAGGAGGAGGAGAAGAGAGGAGCAGGAGACCGAGAAGAACGAGGAGGAAAACAATGATGATGATGAGGAGGAAGAGGAGGAGGAGGAGGAGGAGGAGGAGGAGGAGGAGGAGGAAGAGAAGAAAAGGAAGGATGAGGACAATCTGGAGGTGGAGGAGGAGGAGAAGGGAGTAGTAGGATGAGGGTCAGGCGGAGGAGGAGTATGAGGAGAAGGAGGAGGACCAGGGGGAGGAAGAGGAGGAGGAGGATGAAGATGAGGAGGAGGAACAGGAGGAAACGGAGAAGACGGAGGAGGATCCTCAGGACCCCCTGGAGGATCATTTTGGAATTTGTCTGAATCCTCATAGCTTCCTGGGGATACCCTTGAAAATCCCATTGGTTCCTCATGGGATTCTCGAGGAGTCCTTTGAGGTCTTCAGGATTCCCTATCCTCAGGGTTTCCTGAGGGTTGTCTTGGGCTTCGGAGAACTGCGTATGGGCTTCCTGAGGATGCCAAAGGGGTTCCAGAGGACCTCCTGCGAGTTCTGGAGGATTCCCCTGTTACGCAATGCTGTGCTGAACGTCGTCCACGGACGTACGAATAGTAGTTTCCTGTATCTGAATGTGCACGTGAAACATTTGGGGCGAGCAGGCTTTGCCGTCGGAGGTTTGCTGGTACCCATCGCACGTCCTTGTTAGAGGTGCAAGCGAGCGGCCAGGCTCCTTCCTCGATGAGGTTTGTTGCGACAGCAGCTTCCCCACAGGCAGTCGTTGTTGGCAGACTGTATTCCTGCGGGCGTTGCAATTCAGTGACCTTATAATGCGAGTCGTGGACATGTGTCGCCTCCTCGCGCTTCCCCCAGGAGGCCACAGGAGGCTCAGAAAGCTACAGTGGAGCCCATGACGGCCCTTCCGAGCACCTCCACCTAGCAGGCCTGATGTTCCTGAGGCTTCTCCCAGAACATTGTGTCGACGGCGCGACGACGATGTTATTAATGATGGTATCTATACGACCACCCTTCGGGTGATACGGAGGTTCGGGGGGGAGGAACCAACGTCTCACTCGATCGGTCTCACTATCGATCTCACTATCGATATCACTATCGGTCTCGCTCGATCGATCTCACTCGATCGATCTCACAGTCGATCTCACTCGATCTATTTCATTCGATCGATCTCACAATCGATCTGAATGTCGATCTCACAATCGATCTCACTATAGATATCACAATCGATCCCACATTCGGTCTCACGATCGATATCACAATCGTTCTCACAATCAACGTCATCACCATCATCAACATCAACGTCATCAACGTCATCAACACCATCATCATCATCATCATCATCATCATCATCATCATCATCATCATCATCATCTGGACATCATCATCACCACATCATCAGCATCGTCATCATTATCACTATCATCATCATCATCAGCATTCTCATCATCATCATCTGGACACCATCATCGTCACCATCATCATCAACATCATCACCATCGGGACACCATCATCATCGGAACACCACCATCAGCATCGTCATCCCATAATCATCATGAACAACATCATCAACATCATCATCATGACACCATCATCATCTTCAGCACGATCACCATCATCAGCATTATCATCATCATCGGGACACCATCATCATCGTCACCATCATCATCATCACCTTCATCATCATCGGGAGACCATCATCATCAACATCAGCAGCATCATCACCATCACTGGGCCGCCATCATCAAAATCAGCATCATCACCTCATCCTCATCATCAACATCATCATCATCATCGGGACACCATCATCGTCAGCATCATCATCATCAACGTCATCATCATCATCATCATCATCATCATCATCATCATCATCATCATCATCGGGACACCATCAGCATTATCACCATCATCATCAACAGCATCATCGTCAACCTCATCATCATCATCATCATCGGGACACCATCATCATCATCATTATCATCATCATCAACATCATCAGGATCATCAACATCGTCATCATCATCGGGACACCATCATCATCAGCAACATCATCATCAACATTTTCATCATCGGGACACCATCATCATCATCACCACCATCACCATCATCATCATCATCAACATCGCCAACATCATCATCATCATCGTTATCATCATCATCATCATCACCATCATCATCATCATCATCATCATCATCATCGGGACACCATCATCATCGTCAGCACCATCACCATCATCATCATCATCATCATCATCATCATCAACCTCATCGACATCATCATCATCATCATCATCATCATCATCATCATCGGGACACCGACGGGACACCAGCGGGACACGGGCGGGACACCGCGGGCCACCGGCTCCCGGAAAGGAATCATTTGGGCCGGCCGCGCCTCAGCCGGAGGCGGGACACCGGCGGGACACCGCGGGCCACCGGCCCGCGGAAAGGAATCATTTGGTCCGGCCGCGCCTCAGCCGGAGGAGACTTTCTTTTCGCCCGCCCACGCAGCTTCGCCTCGCCCGCACGCACGGCACGCACAAGCACGAAACCGAAACCGATTTCCCGGTCCGGGGGCTCTCCGTTCCACTTCGATCTCACCCCCTCACCTCCGATTGATGCGAATGCTTACGATAA
>CAUYUJ010000673.1:82500-110826 GCA_963575745.1 Prorocentrum cordatum
CCTGGGGACTTCTCGGAGCCTAGAGCGCGAAACGTCTGTCCCGGTCCCCTGTCGGGGCCCGCTCTTGGAGCCGTCTTGGGGGCTTCTTGGGCCATCTTGGATTGGAGGCTTCTGAGGCTCTCTTGGGGCCTTCTGGGGCCGTTTCGGGGCGCTCTTGGAGGCCTCTTGCGGCCGTGTTTGGGCGATCTTGGGTTCCTGTTGAGCCTTCTTGGAGCGCGGGTAAGCCGAGAAGGCGAGAACGCCAAAATCTGCCAAAAGCCGATGGGGGATCACCAAGTTTTGCATCTTCGGGGGCCTCTTGGGAGATGTCTCGAAGGCATACTGGGGCGTCTTGGGGGCATTTTGGGCCGTCTTGAGGCAACCTTGGGACGCTTTGGGGCGCTCTTGGCCCAGGGCTGTGGGGCATGCCGCTGAATTGACGCCTCCTTGGGGCGCTCCGGGGTCTTCCAAGGCCGCGCCCAGGAGGTCCGGCATCTCTGACCCAGCCTTGCCGGGGACTTGCCGAGACTCTGCTGGGGATCGCCCGGGGTACTTTTCGCCCAGGGACCCCTTGGGGCCGCCCCGCACGCGCGAACTAGAATATTGTTTACCAGCAGCCAGAGATCTTAGCACGCCTCTGGCCCGCTGGGCCAACGTGCGTAAGGTTGTAGTTATTCGGTTTGTTTGTTTTTTTCAACAGAAAGGCATTCAAAACAGTAAAAAACGATCGCCTGCGCAATTTAGTCGGGTCCACTCTTGCGTGTAGTCGATGTCAGCGTTATGCGCGGTGCCCGTTTGATTGAACGAACCGCGCCCTTGTTGCGTCATGCGCGGTGCCCGTCTGATTTGACGAACCGCAGCTTTTCAATGATGTGCGCGGTGCCCGTTTGATTAGATGAACCGCGCCCCGCGCCCCCTGGCACACTTCGACCCGCGGGCAGAGATCGGGATCTGCCCGAAGGGCGGGCTCTCCGACAACTTCTAGATCGCCGCCGACAGAACGTCGCGAGGAGGGGAGGAGGAGGAGGAGAAGGAGGAGGAGGAGGTGTTCGTGTTTCTGGTCTTGGTCGGCCTCCACCTGGTCTGACATGCTGAGCTGCGAGCCGCCTGCGGGGGGGATTGCTTCCTTCCGCTCGCTCTCTCCAGCCCCCCCCCCCCCTCCCATCCCCATGCTCCTCCTGACTTTCTACGGCGGCCAGACCGCTTTGCATCTTATCTGGTTCCTTCTCACGCAATATCGCCCAAGCACGTTGCAGCGGCTGGGCCGCCTCCGCGCCTGTCTGAGTCGCGCAATGTTTCTGACGCCCATGCGCGTTGCAGCGGCCTTGCCGCTTTTCCCAGCGGTCTGACCGCTCCGCCCATCATATTTGTCTGACTCACGCAATGTACGTGGCGCTCTGGTGCGTCACAGCGGCTTGGCCGCTTTGACTATCAGTGTTGTTTGACGCGCGCAACTTGCATGTCGTTCTTGCGCGTTGCAGCGGCCTGACCACTTTACAAGTAAGTTTGTTTGTGATTCAGGCAAATTGTGCATCGCCCTTGGGCGTTGCAGCGGCCTGCCCGCTTTGCCTTGCACTGTTGCGCGAGCGTGCCGCAATGTGGTTCTCGCTCTGGGTCTTCGTTTCAGCGGTCTGACCGCTTTTTGGCCCCTCTCGATGCGTTGCGCCGCAACCACCCCCCTGCACCGTTCGCGTTCTCGTCCATGGCCCTAGCCCACCAAGGCTCGAGTAATTCAGCGGGATGAGCGCTGGTGCGATTCTGTGGCGAATCACCGCAGTCGGCGCCATGTCGGGGTCGACGGTTGACCCCGCTCAGACAGCTGCAGTCCGCGCGGCCAGGCGAGCCAGTTGGCGAAAGAATTGAAGAGGGCAGAGCTGCCGCCAGAGGACTCGCAGCCAATTATGGCTGCGATCGCTGGATCAAGGTTTACCGAGGGCGATCGGGCATCCCTGAACACCACCATCTCATCGACTGTTGATGATGCCGAGTCCTTGAACTATGTCATCGGTACTCAGGACTGGGAGACGCTCCGCGAGTTCTTGCCCTAACCAGCATGGGATTCCCTGCCCTTAGGGGATTCGAACGCGTTGTTCGGCTATCTGATTGATTTAGGGCTGCGCAAACCTAGCGAGCCGACCAAACAGACGATGGCTTGCCTGCTCATGCAATCTGCGGAGGGCCTGGACGGCGCGATGGCGGTGATCGCTGACGCAAGGACCGACAACGCGATAGCTTTCGGCGCCCTGTTTACGCAGAGGGCGACCGCAATATCCCGCCCGACCCCAGAACCTACCATCGCGAAGTTGCCGATGAAGCCCAGCGGTTTCCACGGCGACCGCCGCGCTCTATGCGTGCGCATGCATAGTCTGCGCCCGCCGAAGCCTTTCGATATCGTCATCGTCGGCTGGACTATCGAAGGTCACCAAGACGCGCCACCGCGCGTCTCTTGCGCGCCGGCCTGGGCCTGCTACCGCGTGCGTCGCGAAGAGCGGCGGGCGGCTGTCGACCCACTCGGGGCAGGGTGCTGCGTCGACTGCGCCAGCAGCCTGTCGCGCAAGTGGCAGCATCGATGATGCCGACCCTTGCGCCGTTGCAGTTGCAGGTCCAGCAGGTGCTCCAGCACTTGGTCGCGTCGCCGCCATATATTACTATGCATTTCGCTGGGCGGCCGAGTGGGCTGCCCCCAGCAGCGCCGCGCCAAAGCTTCTTCGATGCGGCTAGCGCTGCAATCCAGAGCGCAGTGGCAGGGCAGGGATATGCAGCTGCGCGTCCGCCGCTGCGGGACGTCGCCGCGGCGTCTCCCCCAGCGCGCGGCGCGTCGCCGGGTGCGCCGGCAGGCGCGCCGGCAACCCCGCAGCCAGACGCAGCCCCGCAGCCAGGTGCCCCCCCCCCAGCTGCAGCCATGCGCACATCCAGGCGCGCTGGCAACTGCCGCCGCAGCAGCGGCGGCAGACGGGCCAGCAGCAGCAGCGGCAGCGCCGCGCGCAGCAGCAGCGCCCATTGACGCCCAGTCTGGCAGCAAAGCCAAACAGAGCGCATGCGAAGCTGCCAAACATATCAGAGGCCCACAACAGCCAGAATAACGAACGCAAGAAGGCAGAGAAAGCAGAAGGTGAGCACGGCGAGGCCATATGAATGCAAGAGGCCTGCGCGTGCCGCCGCGAGGGAGAGGCCCGCTGCTGCCGGCCCCGTGAAGCTGCCGCGCTTGCACGACGAGACCGCCGGGGGCAACTTCCTGATCCGATATAGCTTTGGAGGTGCCCAGCCAGAATAGCCAGAGCATCCCCTTGCAGCAAGAATGCAAAGGAGGCCACCCTGAAGGAGGCCATATATCGCGCCCATCAGATGGGGGCACTTCGCGGATGAGGAGGAAAGCAGCAGGAGAAGGGGAAGAGGTGGGAGGGCGCGCGGCAGGAGGAGGAAAATGAGGAGGAGGAGGAGGACGAGGAGAGGGAGAAGGAGGTGGCGGAGAAGGGGCGGCGACGGCGCGGTCGCGCCCAAACAGGCCGTCAAGCCCTGCAAAGACATGCGCAAGAAGAGCAACGCGGACGTGTCCAGTGGCCACGACTTCCTTTCGACTGCAAAGTGATATTTGCGTCGGGGCTGGAACTCCAGTCGTCGCCGCGCGCAGTCGTTCGCGGGCGTGCTTGCATCATCTCGCGCGACTAACGTTCGCTGCAGCGGCCTGGCCGTTTTGCTTGATGCTTCTGTTTGATTGCCGCGATGGTTTGCCGGCCTTGCTCGTTATAGCGGTCTGGCCACTTTGCATTTGTCCGACTGCTCAACGCAGTATGTTTCGCGCTATTGTTTCAGCGGCCTGGCCGCCCGCGCGGTCAACCGCGCCGCGCCCTCGGCGGCGCGCGGCGCGAGCGCCCCCCCCTGGGGCAACGGGGGCCATGGGGGAGTTCCTCAGCCTGGAGAACGCGGAGGCGCTGTCTTTCCTACACGGGGAGGGCAACTCTGATAGGTTCCTCTGCATCTCTCTGCCCCAGCACAGCGTCGTTGTCCATGCGTTGCGTCGTTGGTGCCATTAGTTTGCCCATGTCTTCCGGCGTCGCTCTACCTGCGTTATATCCGTTCGTCCTTAACCGCGTGCATCACATTCTATGCATCACTTCATCTACCGTTGCAGTGCCCGCGCGCGCCCCAGGCATTCCACGTTCGAAAGGGGGGGGGGCGGGCGCCCCCCGCCCTCTGAGCAGTTATTCGTAGCGCGCTGGGTCCGCCGAGGCGCCCGTCTCATACCTCACTCGATGCGCATGTTTGATCGCTCCATCTTGTCTGCCATATATTTCGCATTCGCCACCCTCGCCCAACCCGCTAATCCATCTACTGCGCGCGCCCAGGAAGCGCGCCCTGCAGTTCCGAGCGGGGCGTCCGCGAGCGCGTCGGCAGCGGCGTCGCCATCGCCAAGCGCATCGGCATCGGCATCGGCGCAGAACGATCAGGGCGCGCCGTGGCCACGGGGTCTGCCCGCGACAGCGCTAGATGCCCAGGTTCGCGTCGGCTTGGCCAAGGCGCGCGCGCGCGATCGGCATCGCGGGCTCGATGGTGGCTCGCGCCGGCGCGCTGGTGACCGCATCCCGAAGTCTCCTGGGCGCAACGAGCCGCGGCCCAGCGCCGCGTCGAAATTCGGCAGCGCAGCAGCAGCGGAAGGCAGCGGCGCAGCAGCAGCTGCCGGCCGATGCAGCGGCACCACCGCGGCGGAAGGCGCCCGAGGCAGCAGCACCGCAGCAGCGCCGGCAGTCGAAGGCGCCTAGGGCAGCATCACCACCGCAGCAGCACCAGCAGGCGAAGGCGCCCAAGGCAACGCCACCATGGAAGGAGCCACCGACGCCGCCTCCAGCGTCTCCATGAGAGGCCTCCGCAGTTGCGATGGCCCCTCAAGTGCCGACGGCGCCTGCCGCCGTTGAGAAGGCCCCTCATGTGCCGACGGCCCCTGCGGTGCCGCGGGGTGGCCCCTCGCGCGCGCCTGGCCCCCGTGGCTGGGCTGCCCCGAACGGAGGGCCGCGGGGGGCAGGGGCCGACGGCGGCAAGACGCGGTGCGGCATCAGCGGCGGCCGCCACCGCGACTACTACCGCCTCGCCGCCGTCGCCAAGCGCCGGGGCCCCGAGGCGCGCGCGATGTTCAAGGCCCTGAACCCGCGTCCTCGAGCCGGTGCTTTTACCAGCGGGCAAAGGCTCAGATGCAGCCGAAGCGCCCATCGGTTCCGCCATCTGCGCCGCCCGCGCCGCCGCCGCCACCGTCGGCGCCGCCGCCGTTTCGGCGGGCGTCGCTCCCGAGGTGAGCGACGCGGCGCGACCGCCGTAAAGGGGGCGGAAGAGGGGGGGGGAGGGGGAGGAGGCAAGCTAGGTGCGCTCGCGTCATATCTGACATCCTCCCCCCCCCCCCCTCCCCCTCCCATCCCTCACCGTGGCGTAGATCCCCTCTCTACTCGCGCAGTCGGATGGCGAGCAGGGCAATGATCCCGAAAGGGTACGCGATGCATTGTAGAGCACGGCATGGCATGGCGTAGAAGAGCACCGCAAAGCGTAGCATCAACCCAGCATTGCATTGCATGCCGTGGCATGGCGCGGGAAATGACGCCAGCGCTGCAGCGGGAGCACGAGTCGAGACGAGCGGAAGCGCGGAAATGAGGCCAGCGCTGCAGCGGGAGCACGATTCGGAACGAGCGGAAGCACGGAAATGAGGCCAACGCTCCAGCGGGAGCATGATTCGGAACGAAAGGGGCCCGAAAATGAGGCCGGCGCCTCAGCGAGAGCAGCATTTTGAAAACATGCAAGCGAAAACCCAACTCCGGGGAAACTTGCATGTAAAAAAGCAAAAGCCGTACGCGGGGGGGGGGTCGAGCAGTTGCAAACCGTCATCAGGGGAAGAGGGGGAGTAGTTTTCATATTGAGTAATTGTAGAACGAGCAAGAGGATGGGCGAGATGGGGGAGGAGGAGGGGGAGGAGAAGGAGGAGGAGGAGGAGGAAGAGGAGGAGGAGGAGGACGAGGAGGAGGAGGAGGGGGAGGAGGACAAGCTAGGTGCGCTCGCGTCAACATCTGACATCCTACCCCTCCCTCCCATCCCTTCCCATTGAGCTACTTCATTGTCCTCTCACCGAATCGGGCTTCGCATCTGACCCTGTTACCTAAGAGGGAAAGGAGGAGGACGACGGCGCGATGAAAACGAAGACGACGACAACGAAGACGACGACGACGACAACCACGACGACGACGACGACGACGACAACCACGACGACGACGACGACGATGAGGACGACCGGCGACGAAGACGACGACGACGACGCGACCGCGCCGGAGCGGCACCCGCGCCAGCTGCCCGCTGCCGTTACGCGCGTCCCCCACCCGGATCTCAAATTTCTGCAGGGGTGAAAGGTGAGTAGCATTCATATTGGGTAATGGTAGAGTGGGTCCGATGTCAGAGTTGTGCAAGTGCATTCATTTTGAGTAATGGTAGAGGTAGAAATTGCCAATCGCGACAAAGACGCAGACGACGATGCAGGTGCATTCATTTTGAGTAATGGTAGAGGTAGAAATTGCCAATCGCGGAAAAGGACGCCGCCCAAAACGGGGGGGGCTTTCTGCGGCCCCAAAAATCAACGAATCGACACCGGATGTGTAATCACCTCCAATGTTTTTGCCGGGGATCATTTTCAAGATTTGGGGCCTCTTAAAAAGGATCGAAAACGTCGGCGCTGCAGCGGGAGCACGTTTTGGAACAACGAGAGGCGCAGAAATTGGGCCAGCGCTGCAGCGGGAGCACGATTCGGAACGAGCGGGAGCGCGGAAATGAGGCCAGCGCTGCAGCGGGAACACGATTCGGAAGGAGCGGGAGCCCGAAAATTAGGCCAGCGCCTCAGCGAGAGCAGCATTTTAGAAAAAAACACAAGCGAAAACCCAACTCCGGGGAATCCTGTGTGTAAAAAAACAGTACGCGGGGGGGTGCCGAACATCTTCCGGACGCCATCAGGGGAAGTGGGAGAGTAGTATTCGTATTGTGTAATTGTTGAGGAGGAGGAGGATGGGGGGGGGGCAGGAGCACGGGCAGGAGCAGGAACAGGAGCAGTCGCAAGCGCCACGGCGTCGGGGCGCCGTCGCAGAGGGAGAGGACCAGGGCAGGGGCCGGGGCAAGAGCGGGAGGAGCGGGAGGAGGAGGAGCATCATGCACGTCGGCCCGACGCGTGCCTTTTCGCATGGGCGCCTCTGCGTCTGCCCGGCGCGTGCCTCTTCGCATCGGGCGCGCCTCCTGCGCCTGCCGGGCGCGCGATGCTGCTGTGCCGGGCGACCTGGCCGCCTCGACGTGCGCGGAGATGCAAAATGCCGTTCTTTTCAGCGCCGCCCAGTTGCGCGCGTCGTCCCATTGCGGCCAGACCGCCCTGCGCATTCCTCTTCCCCCCCCCCCATATAGCATGTGGCGGCCGGGCCGCTTCGCAAGTCCTCTTCCTTCTGCAGTCGCCCTTCGGCCTCTCATCAGTCGAACCTCGTCTTCCTCGTCCGTGCCCCTCCCATGTGGCGGCCAGGCCGCTTTGCGTCTTGCCATCGCCCTTCGGCTTCGCATCGGTTGCGCCCCGCCCCGGCGGCCCGACCGCTCTGCCTCAATAGCGGCCCGACCGCTGGGCGGCGCGCCGGCTTCGCCATGGCGCGCGCACCTCGGGCGCGCATTGCCATTGCATTTCGGCTCAAGGAGGCAGCCGCAGCCGGCCTTCCTCTCAGCGCCTCGACCGCCCGGCCTGCAGCGATGGCCGCCGTCGACGCTGGCGCGCCTCAGGGCGCAGTCTGCGACCAGCGGCGGCGCGACGAGTGCCCCTTCCCAGACCCCTGCATCTCGCAGATGCGGGCGAGGAGGGGACGCGTCGCTGCACGTCGCGGGCATCGAGGGGGGTGGGGGGCTCGGGAGAAGCTCTTCGTGCACTTGAGGTGGCGCAGAAAGCGCGAAGAGGATGCCTGTGCCCTTGGCGACGGTGCGCTCTGGCAGGTGGTCAACGATCGCCCCGTTGAGTCTCGGGCGCTCAGCGAGAACGATGAGGGGCGCGTCGAGCGGATGAAACGGGGGCAGGAGAAGGCCGACAACAAACGCCTTGCTGCCGAGGAAGTCGACCGATGCCAGCATTGCAGCGGCGGCGGGGGTCGCAGTCGCGGCGGCGGCGGCTGGGGCAATCGCCATCATGGCAGCAGCGGCTCCGCAGTCCTCGCGGACGACCAGAAGGGGCAGATGGCCGACATGGCGGCCCCCGGGCTCAGCGCCGATCGCCCGCGTCCGCCAGCGACGCCGCCGCCTTCAGGGGCCCTTTCGCGCGTGAGTCTGGGCGGCGCTTCTTCGGCCGCGGTGGGCAACGCCGCGCGCGTCTCGACGTCGCTCTTCGAGCTCGAGGCGACCCAGGGCGACGTCTAGCGCCGCGCCCGCGCCGCGTCGCAGATCAATCGCTTCTTGGGCGGCGCCAGGGCGGCGTTCGCGAACGCGTTGGCGGCGTTCGCCGCGGCCGACGAGACGATCTCGCAGGCCATCGAATCCAGCGCGGGGGTGCACCTGCACATCGGCCGCGGTGCGCGTGAGCGCTACGCGGCGGAATCGCATCTGCAGCGGGGTAGTCTCTCGCCAGCATCCGTTCGCATTCGCGCCATCCCCATCCACAGAACAGACCATCGCCATCTCACTGTCGCTCTTCCTTCATGCACCCTCTATGCAACGGCGCATAAGAGCATCTGCTCGTGTCGGCATGGAGACGCCCCTGCTCGCAAGTCGCCGGCGCTCGTGCGAGCGCCCCACGGGCGCGCGCAGACGCTCCTGGGCGCGCCCGTCGGGAGCCGCCAGTCAGTCCGCTCGAGGCGCTTGATGCGCGGGGGGGCCGCGCCCTCAGCATTTGCGGCGTTGCAGGAAACGTGTAGATCCCGCCCTCTACAATTACACAGTATGAATACACCCTCCTCCACCCCCTGATGGCGCGCGGAAGATAGCGGGCACCCCTCGGCGTGCTGTTTTTTAAAACAGTATTTCCCGGAGTTGGGTTTTCGCTTTTGTTCTTTTTGTTTCTTCTTCAAAATGATACTCTCGCTGAGGCGCGGGCTTCATGTTCGGGCTTCCGCTCGTTCCGAATCGTGCTCCCGCTGCAGCGCTGGCCTCATTTCCGTGCTTCCGCTCGTTCCGAATCGTGTTCCCGCTGCAGCGCTGGCTTCATTTCCGCACCTCCGCCTGTTCCGAATCGCGCCCCCGCTGCAGCGCTGGCGTCATTTCCCGTGCCGTGCCACGGCATGCAGTGCAATGCTAGGATGCGTTCCGCTGCGCGATGCCATGCCTTCAGCTGCAGCTGTCATATCCAATGCTTAAATGCCGCGTCATGCTATGCCATGGTACGCTTTGATCTTCAACGCCATGCTATGCAATGTTATGTTCGGGGCCGCTGTGCGATGCCATGCTTTGCGTTGCAAAGCTTTGCGATGCAATTCTTCACTGCGCCATGCTGTGACATGCTGCGCTTTGCGGTGCTCTTCTACGCCATGCCATGTCGTGTTCTACAATGCATCGCGTACCCTTTCGGGATCATTGCCCTGCTCAACATCCGACTGTGCGAGCAGAGAGGGGATATGCCATGGTAAGGGATGGGAGGGAGGAGTAGGATGTCAGATATGACGCGAGCGCGCCTAGCTTGGGTGCAGCCCTCCCCCTCCCCCTCTTGCCCCCCCTCCTTCTCTCTGTATCTCCGACGTCTCTCCAATGTCTACCCGGTGTCCCTTCCGTGCTTCTCCCGTGTCTACGCACTGGATGTTAGTCGAATGTTGGCTGGATGTTGGCTGCGCGTTGGCTGTGCGTCGGCTGGCGTTGGCAGATGTTGGCTGGGTGTTGGCCGGGCGTTGGCTGGGTGTTGGCTGGGTGTTGGCCGGCGTTGGCTGAGCGTTGGCGAGCGTTCGCTGGCGCGCTTGTTTCGTTGGCTGACGTTGCCCAGGGTTGTTGGCAGATGTTATGATGTTGGCGAATCTTGGTGCGCGTTGTCTAATGTTGGCCGGCGGCGGCTGGGCGCTGGCCGGCGTTTCCCAATGTTGACTTGCCCGATGTTTCCCAGCGCTGCCCAGTGTTACCCGATGAGTTCTCGGCCTTCGATATCTGCTCTCCGCCGTCGGCCCCCGTTTGTTGAGCCCTCGTCCTCGTCGTCGTCAGCCCTCTCCTGCCATTGCAGCCCATGGCGGTCTGAGCGCTTTGCCTTACAACGTTCGCGTTCTATTCAGATGTTGCCGTTTTGCCGTTGCTGTTGCCGTTGCCCCCCCCCCCCCCATCCTTCCCCCAGTCATTCCGCGTCGTTCGCGCCTCCCCATTCTTTCCGCGCTGGCTCCTTCTACCTGACCGCCTTTGCTGCTTATAGCGGGCCAACCGCTCTGCCCTGTAGTTTTCGAACAGAGTTCTAACGTTTGCAATTCAAGTGCTCCAGCGGCGCGACCGCTTTACACTTTCGTGCTTTAGCGGCGCGACCGCCTTACATTTTCGCGCCACTGTCGAGCGCCCTTCCGACTCGGCCGCCTGGCCGCTCTGCGTTATGATTGCTGCGCGTTGCGCGCGATTCTTCATGCGCATCCAATGTTGTGGCTTCACGTGGCGAGCGGCTTCGTCGGAAGCCCATCCGCGCGCGCGCCATGTCGCCCAGGCTGCGCGCGGCGTCGAAGCGGCCGGCGGCCGCGACGCCGCGCTCGGACGATGAAGGCGACAATCCCCCACTCTCGGGCCCTATTCTCGCGCCATGTCATCGCGCGCTTCGCGCGCAACGGCGCGACCGCTTTGCAACGCCCCCCCCCCCCTGCAGGCGACGCCACTGACCCAGGAGACCGGGCAGCTGTCCTCGCCAACGAAGTGGCCAGAACCCCCCCTGCAGCGGCCCCAGCTTCTCCGAGGAATGCCGAGGCGCCAGCCCAGGCGCCGCGCATCCGGCTGCAGCGCAGAACGCGCTTCAGCAACTCTTCGCGCGCGGAGCCAGCAAGGGCAGCGCAGGCAGCGCCCAGCCAGACGAGGCGGCCACGCAGCCAGCAAGCGCCAGCGCAGGCAGCGCAGGACGCGCCCAGCGCCCAGAGCTGCCCGGCGACACCCAGCCTCCAGAGCAGCTCGACGACGCCCAGCCTCCAGAGGATCGCGAAGACACCCAGCCCCCGATCCACGGCGAGTTCGGCGAAACCCAGCCTCCAGGGCAGCTCGCAGCCAGCTTGCAGCCCCCAGAGCAGGCGAAGGAAAGCCTCGGTGCTTTCCAGAGCAACTCGCAGCCAGCCTCCAGCCTCCAGAGTAACTCGCAGCCAGCGCGCAGCTTCCATGGCTAGCTGGCGCGCTGGCTCCAGCTGTGCCACCCGCGGAGGAGGATGAGCCACGCCAGCGGTGCAGCCAGCTGCTGGGGCATCCGAGGAAGAGGATGCTGAGCTTGCAGGCGATGACGAAGCGCCCCAAGGCATCCTCGCATCGCAGGAGCCCCCGAAATGCCGGCACTGCAAGCAGGAGGTGAATCCGCTTGAGAAGGGCGCAAGGGTGAGCCGCAAAGGTAATCGCATCACGCGCGGCAAGTGCAGGGTGCGCTTCCTGACGCTGCGGAGGATATTCGTCGGGTGGCCGATTGAGGAGTTCGACGAGCTCACCAGAGAGTAGCAGGATGAGTTCTACGAGACTTGCGGTTCGACCGCATTCGACTGCCGCGACGCAATGAAGGCGATGCTCATGAGCGTGCGCATGAAGCGTATCACGGAGAGTCTCGCGGGGCAGCAGTTGCCCTTGTCCATGTGCGAGAAGCTGGGCTACGACGCGAAAGCGATCGTTGAGGAGACGATTGCGGCTGAGATCGAGGGGCATCCAGTTCTCGGGAAGACATGCCGAGCTCAGACCCGCAAGATCTCGACTGCCAGGATCAATGAGGTCATCGCGCAGGAGGCGGCAAAGAAAATGGACGGCAATCGCAGGCGCACAGCGGCGGCCTTCCTCGAGGAAGCCGGGGCAGCTGACCACCGCCGGCAGCCGGGCGCCGCGAGACTGCCAGCTCAGGCCCCAGAAGATCTGGAGGAGAAGGGCGAGCAGCCTTCAGCGATGCCAGCGGCAAGGCGCAGGCCCGGAATCGCAGCCGCAGCAACGGCAGCGGCAGCGGCCCCAGCCGCTCCAGCTCCGACAAGAAGAAGAACAAGAGGAAGGGCAAGCAGACCAAGAGGGGCAATAAAGCCAAGAAGGATAATAATAGCAACGCATCTGACGAGTCCAAGAAGGACGCGGAAGACGATGACGCATCGGGATCGGGCGCGGGCCTCGCGCCCAAGCAGCTGGCGGCCAAGAGGAAGGCCGAGGGGGCAGCCGCCAAAATGGAGCCCGAGCAGCAGCCGAAGGAGCTTGACCAGCAGGAGAAGAAAGAGCAGGCGTTCCTCAGGACAGACGCATCGAAGAAGAGGGCCGGGCCAAAGGCCTGGGCGCGGTTCGCGACGCGCTCGCAGCGACGAAGCTGCTGGCGAAGAAGACCGGCGAGCTCTCGCGCGACCCTCGCGCGGCGATGGCTCGACAGCGCCAGGGGCGAGGGGGGTGGGGTGCGAGGGGGGGGGGGGGGGGGGCCTTTCGCCAGGCGCCGGAGACGCACTCCGAGACAGCGAGCCAGACGCAGGAGCTTCTGGATGACATCGCGGAGCATTGCATCAAGTGCCCGGAGGACGAGACTTGTGATCCCAGAGATCGCCGAGGCTGAGGTCAAGACGGCTGTCACCTACGTGACGGCGTGGACTAAGACCATCAAGGCTGCCTATGACGCCCAGCCATTGGCAGAGTGATTTAGCTGTCCAGCGAGGCGCGGAACTTCTGAGCGAGGCATTGAGACGCTGAGCGGAGGTGCCCGCTCGGCTCCAGAGCGGAGGTACCTGCGTGGCTTCGGGGCGGAGGCGAGGAAGCGCCCGCCTGGCTATCGCGTCTGATATTTCAAAGCGGAGGCGATGAGGCGCCCTGTGGCGCGACCGCATTACTCTCGCGTCGGATATGGAGCTACCGCGTTGCTCCTCCAGGCGTTTTCTGTCGCGTGCAATCGGCGTCGCGGATGGACGCCGATGCAATTCCAATAGAACATGCGCATCCCTCCTCCTCTTGCGGCCGTTGCCCCCCCGCCCTTCCCCCCCCTAGACCTTGCTGACCTTTCGCCGCTGACGTTTCCAGACCATCGTGCCAGCTCTTCCCCTATTTGGCATTCCGATCTGATCCGGCCCCCCCCCCTTCCAGCTCCGAGTGTCGCGGCAGATTCAGTTCCCTCCTCCCTTTCCTACTCCACCTTCCCTCGCAGCCTTCTCTTGCTCTCTTCCTCCTCCTCCGCTTCGTCGTCGCCGTGACGGTCTGACCGCTTTGTTTGTGTGCGTGGCGGGCTTACTTGTTTGTCCACGCTTACGTTGCATGCGCAGCTGCCTGGCCATTTTGCTACGCCTGCGTGCTCATGATGACGATGGCGATTGCAGCGGCGTGGCCGCTTTGATTCTATTTGCACGCGTGCAGCGGTCTGGCCGCTTTGCTACGCTTGCATGCTTATGCTCATGCTTCCGCCCATGGCCACTTCGCGCCCAGTTTTGGACCACGCCAGCTTTACTTGCGCAATTTCAGCCCCGATGAAGCGACCAAGCTCCGATTGTAGTTCGTGCGTTTTGCAGAGGTCACGCGCTCTGGCCCCGCCGGCGGCTTCAGTTCGCGCGTCAGACTCTGCAATATGTGACGCAGTGCGCAAGCTGAATGATCAGCCCGCAGTTATGGAAGACCTTGCGACGTGGGAAGTAGTGCGCGCGCACGAGGAGTTCGCTGCAGAGTTCCTCGATGCGCCAATAAAGCTGAAGCTGGTGAGCGGCGGCCACTGCGATGCGCCAGTCGCTTGGCGGACTTCTTCAGCGCCGTGCGTCAGAGTCGGGAAGCCTGAAACGCCGGGCGTCGACATCTTTCAACGGGGGCCCGCGCCCCCCCTCGACGCTGGAACTTTATTTTATAGCTCGGCGAGTTTGCCCCAGGAAATGCATTGAGGCAACAAAACGGGTGCGAGACATTGGCGTTTCATGCAAGCCTTCACACGTTCGGCCCCGCTGCGTTGACATCTGAGGGCGCGCGTTTCCCAATCGCATGTATGCGGCGTGCGATGGTAGACAAGGTGCGTGGTGAGATGCCCGGGGTTGTTCGGCAAATTTTGCGGCGACTATTCATTGGCCCAAACAGCGCATGGCAGAGGGGCATCCTCATTGATGGCATTCGGCCAGGCGGCAACCAACCCTGCGCGGATCTCCTTCGCATTGTCGAACCTTCTGTGCGACGGGGGCGCCGCTGACAATGAATTGCGTTTAAAGGGCGTTGCTGGCGTTGTTCCACGCGCGCTGCGCAGAAGTGTTCGCGGCAGATATGATGCGACAGAGACCCTGCACTTAGCGCAAGATGCGACGGGAACAGTGGCGCCCACTTCTCGCGCCGGCCCAAATCGGTTCGACGCGCGTAGCGCAGACGATTTGTGGCTCAGCGCTGTTCAGCTGCAGCGGTTGAAGGAAACTTTGGGCGAGGGCGCGTTCGAGGAGCAATGCGAGATGCACGGCGTTAATCACGTGCCATATGGTTTGCTATTGGACGTTGAACTTCGCCGGCACGCGTCGCTGGCGATGCGCGCGTGCGACCCAGCACATTGCATAATCATTAATGGGATCGCTCAGATTGAATTGAGTGAGTTACTGCGTCGCCTTGCTGGCACCGGCTCGACTTTGGAGCGGCTCAGGGGCGCCGCCAGCGCGCGGCGGAAGGTTCACTCGGAGCGCGGGCCGCCCGACGCACTTTTCAGCGATGAGCGACAGAAGCATCTGCGCAACAGCACAAAACTATTGCGCTAATGGGGAGTGATCTAAGAAGATCGGTCATGCCGCTCATCCGACACGCCCTGGATATACTTACCGATGGGATCGCGCAGTTCAAGGCAGACCTTGCAAAGGAAATGGCGTCGTTTACAGCGCTGGCCAAAGTTGTTTCGCTATATTTGCACGCAAACGGAGACTCTAATGTAGCGGATGATTGGGCGGTGGATTTGCGCGACCACGTCCTGCCGTTCGAACGCGCGCGGGGGGATTTGCGACGCGCGCGCCCCCAGGTCCCATTTCTGCCGAGACTTGCCGCGGAGCGTTGTGAGGAATCGTTTTGCCGTAGACGCGCTGGTGACAGAGCGCGGCCACAAAACATCGCTGGGCATCGCGGAGCGCATCGACGACGCGGGCTGCTTTGATAAATCAATGTTGGTACGATCTGTTGCTCTTCGCTGCTGCAACGTAAAGGCGCGCCAATTCGCCGTTGCAAATGGCTTGGTTTATGGCGCCAGGTACAGCGCAAGTACGAGCGTTCCGCAGCGCGTGGCTATTTGAGGATCTCGCATCAAAGCTGGTGATTTATGTCGATTTGGTGGAGGGCGCCATTTTATCATCGGGGGGGGGCTGGAGAAGGCGGCAGCGCGGCCTTGATTGCCCACGCGTTGTATTATGTTTGTCAGGCAACGCCCGGCGCCCAATGCCGGCGAAAGGACGGCGCCCCTCGGCCCCTGCGGCGCGACAGTTACAAACCGCAGGCGCTGTGGGCGGAAGAGGCGCGCACCTATTGAGATGGCATAGGTGCCGATTTCGCGTTTCTTTCAAATTGCTGGTTTAGAACGCTGATGCGATTGCAGGGCTCGCGCACATCCTGATAAAACACATCGTCGCCGCAATCGCCACCGCGGCCGTCGGCGTCGCTGTCGATAGCGGCGCGGCCGCTTTGCGAGGCGCGATGGCGGCGCGACCGCTTTGCGAGGCTATCCAAATTGCTCCTGCTGCCCCCCCCCCCCTTCATCCCCCCCCCCGCCGCTGAACATCATTCCCCCCTCCCCCCCCCATCGACCTCTTCTTCGTCCTCCTCCTCTTCTTCCTGCTCCTCTTCAATATTAGCAGCCATGTGCCGATGCCCAACCGGCCCCCAAGGCCCGCGCCCGCGCGGTGGTCCAGTCGCCAGGGCTCGCCGCTCCCGCCGCGGGCGCCGCGGGCTTGGCGCCCCCCCGAATGGTGGAGCCAGTGGGAGTGGGCGACCCCTCCGAACGGGCCACGGCGGCGGCACTGGCGCCGCGGCGCCCCGCTTCCACCTGGGGGCGCGCCGCAATGGCTCCGCGAGGAGTGGGCGGCCGATGGCGCGCTGCAGTGCGTGCACCGCGTGCGCGGCGGCCCGTTGCGCGGGTCGCCCAACTTCTCACCCCCTCCTCCTCCGCCCCGCCATCAGCTCCTCCCTTCAGGCCCCTCGCGCACGAGCGAGACATGTCGCTCGCGAGGAGCAGGGGGGTGGCCGCGTGGTTCGTCTACAGATGAAGGCACCAGGGACACGGGCGTTCCTCCTCCTCCTCGCCGTCTTCCGTTGGGGCGCAACGTTCTGCGCGCGATTTAAGCAGACAGTTATGGGCAGAGCGGTCGGGCCGCTGCAACGTGCTAAGGCGATGAACAAATGCCGCGCGCCCGACGACAGTAGAAGCGGCCGCGCCGCTGTAACGCGCGAGAGCGATGAGCGCGTTGCGCGAAACAGACCAAATCAGCAAGGCGGCTTGGCCGCCATGCAAACGGGTCTGGCCGCCGTAGAAAGTCTAGCAGAACATGCGGGCAGGAGGGGGATGGGGAAAGATATTTGAGAGAGCGAGCGAACGAAGCGAACGAATCCCTCCCCGCGGGCGGATCGCAGCTCAAGGGCAAGCCCTCGACGATGTTGATGTCCGGCTTTAGGCGGAAGCCGACCAAGGCCAGGGGGGGGGCGGGGGAAGGGGGGGGGGGGGGGGGGGGGGGGGCGCAACATGGCCCATCAACGGTGAAAATTGCCGCAGACGGTCAAAGTTAATGGTCTTTCTCTGCTTCATTTTTTATTGCCGATAGTTTCTATTCTTTTCGTGAATATATATATATATATATGCATACACGTGCGCAGTCTTATCTTTATGGTTTCCTATCACATGTATTTCCGCTGTTGTTGCCGAGCTGGATTTTGGGTGGCGTTGTGCCGAAACCAAAGGGTCGGGGCGGAGGGGGCGCGCTGGCCGGCGGGCGGGGGCGCGCAGGCTGGCGGCCGGGGGGCGCGGAGGGGGGGGCGCGGGCGATGGGGGGGTTATGCCGGAAAAAATGCGGGGGCGGGGGGGGCGCGCCGACTGGCGGGGGGGGGGGGCGCGGAGGGTGCGCGCTGGATGGGGGGCGCAGGGTGCCGTGCCGAAATAAAAGGGGTCGGGCGGAGGGGGCGCGCTGGCTGGCGGGCGGGGGCGGCGCGGAGGGGGCGCGCGGGGCGGGGGCGGGGCGGGGGGTGCCGACGTAGAAAGGTCGGGGCGGGAAAAGGGTCCGGAAAGCCGGCGGGCGGGGGGGCGCGGAGAGGGCGCGCGGGGCGGGGGGGGGGCGCCGAAATAAGAAGGGGGCGCGCGGGCTGTTGGGGGGGGATGCGGGGGGGGGGGGGGGTGGGATGGGGTTGGGGGGGGTGCCGTGCCGAAATAAAGTGGTCGGGGCGGGGGGGCGCGCGCCGGCCGGCGGGTGGGGGGGATGCGGAGGGGGCGCGCGGGATGGAGGGGGAATGCCGTGCCGAAATAGAAGGAGTTTGGGCGGAGGGGGCGCGCTGGCTGGTGGGTGGGACCATGGTGGTCTGGGTGGGTGGGGGGGGGGGCGCGCCGAAACACATGGGTCGGGGCGGAGGGGGCGCGCTGGCTGGTGGGTGGGAGGGATGCGGAGGTGGCGCGTGGGATAGGGGGGTCGCCGTGCCGAAATCAAAGGGTCGGGGCGGAGGGGGCGCGCTGGCTGGTGGATGGGAGGATGGGAGGATGATGCGGGGGAGATGGGGGCGCACTGGGGGCGCGCTGGCTGGTGGGATGGGTGGGTGATGGAGGGGGTGCCGTGCCGAAATAATGTGGTCGGAGCTCTAGGCACCCTGTGCAAAGGGAACGAAAACGAGATCTACGCCGTGGTGGTAGGGAGGGGTAGGACGTCAGTTCTGACGCGAGCGCACCTAGCTTGTCCCCCCTTCCCTCCTCCCTTCATTCCCTCCGCCCCTATCCTCCTCGAGGGGTCGGGGGGGGAGGAACGGCGGGACGCTAACCTTGCTGCCAAGAAGGGCCCCTCGGCCCGGACGCCGAGCCGCCCGGAGGCGCGCTGGGACTACCTCCAGGACCGGCGGGCCGAGGCGGAGGCCAGCGCCACCGAGGCCGAGGCCGTGGCCGAGGAGCCTCCGCAGGGGGAGAGGCGGCTGGCGGAGGAGGACGAGGAGGGCGAGGAAGGAGGGCTGTAGAAGGTTTGCGGAGGAAAATGAATACGAGGAGGGCGAGGAGGGAGGAGAAGGAGGAGGAGGGGGAAGAGGAGCAGGATGAGGAGGATAATGAGGGGGAGGAGGAGGAGGAGGAGGATAATGAGGGGGAGGAGGAGGAGGAGGAGGATAATGAGGGGGAGGAGGAGGAGGAGGAGGAGGAGGAGGAGGAGGAGGAGGAGGAGCAGCAGGAGGAGGAGGAGCAGCAGGAGGAGGAGGGCGAGGGCGAGGAAGGAAGAGGAGGAGGGAGGAGGAGGGATGGAGGAAGGAGGGCAGAGGAGCATCCTCCTCTCCTCTTTCCTCGTTTTCCTTATCCTCTTTCATAGTTCCTCGTTCCTTCTCCTCCTCCTCCTCCTCCTCCTCCTCCTCCTCCTCCTAGAAACCTTCGAGTTGCAGGCTACCGCATCAGGGGCGGGCGAACGCCACATGCGCGCAAGCACATCCGCACGGCGTTGACGGCCCTTTGTGTTCATCCAGGCGATCTGAAGCCGAAAAGGCAAAATTAGCCTCACGGAGGACCCAACCACATGCTGCTGCGAGCACCGCGAGGGAGAGGGACAACGGAGGGGGGCAGCAAAAGGGACTGCTGCGTGCATGAGGGAGAGAAAAGCTGACGCGGGCGAGCGGCGAGTCTTCTTGGTTTCGCCCGAGCCCCGTGCGCGGCCCGAGCCTTGCGGACGCTCCCGCTGGGGCCTTCGGTGGGGCTCCCTCTGGGGCCATGAACCGTGTTAGGGGTGCGCCAAAATGGGGCAGCGGTGCCATGCGGGCGCCCCCACTGGGACCTTCGGTGGAGCTCTCTGTGGCGGCCACGAACCGTGTGAGGGGTGTGCCAGAATGGGGCGGCGATGCCATGCGGACGCTTCCGCTGGGGCCTTCGGTGGAGCTCCTTATGAGGCCACGACCCGTGTGAGGGGTGTGCCAAAATGGGGCGGCGGTGCCATGCGGACGCTCCCGCTGGGGCCTTCGGTGGAGCTCCCTGGGGCCACGAACCGTGTGAGGGGTGTGCCGAAATGGGGCGGCGGTGCCATGCGGACGCTCCCGCTGGGGCCTTCGGTGGAGCTCCCTATGGGGCCACGAGCCGTTTGAAGGGTGTGCCAAAGGGGCGGCGGTGCCGTGCGGACGCTCCCGGTGGGGCCTGCGGTGGAGCTCCCTATGGGGGCCACGAACCGTGTGAGGGGTGTGCCAATGGGGCGGCGGTGCCATGCGGACGCTTCCACTGGGGCCTTCGGTGGAGCTTCTTATGAGGCCACGACCCGTGTGATGGGTGTGCCAAAATGGTGCGGCGGTGCCATGCGGACGCTCCCGGTGTGGCCTTCGGTGGAGCTCTCTATGAGGCCACGACCCGTGTGATGGGTGTGCCAAAATGGGGCGGCGGTGCCATGCGGACGCTCCCGCTGGCGCCTTTCGGTGGAGCTCCGTATGGTGCCACGACCCGTGGAGGGGTGTGCCAAATGTGGCGGCGGTACCATGCGGACGCTCCCGCTGGGGCCTTCGGTGAAGCTTCCTCCACCAACCGTGTGAGGGGTGTGTGTGTGCCAAAATGAGGCGGCGGTGACATGAGGACGCTCCCGCTGGGGCCTTCGATGGAGCTCCCTATAGGGCAACGAACCGTGTGAGAGGGGTGTGTGCCGAAATGGGGCGTCGGTGCCAAGTTGACGCTCCCGCTGGGCCTTTGGTGGAGCTCCCTATGGGGGCCACGAGCCATGTGAGGGGTGTGCCGAAATGGGGCGGCGGTGCCATGCGGACGCTCCCGCTGGGGCCTTCAGTGGAGCTCCCTGTTGTGCCACGAACCGTGTGAGGGGTGTGCCACAATGGGGCGGCGGTGCCGTGCGGACGCTCCCGGTGGGGCCTGCGGTGGAGCTACCTATGGGGGCCACGAACCGTGTGAGGGGTGTGCCAAAATGGGGTGGCTGTGCCATGCGGACGCTCCCGCTGGGCCTTTCGGTGGAGCTCCCTATGGGGCCACGATCCGTGTGAGGGATGTGCCGATGGCGATGACGAGGCGGATGGAGGAGGGATGAGGGGGAGGAGGGAGGGGGCAGCGGGAGGTGAGGGGAGGTGAGGTGAGACGCGGGCCGCTGTCTCTTCAAAACGAGGTCCCAACGCCACAGGATGGTTGGGGAAACGGCTAAAACCAGTAACAACACCTATGGGACATCAATGATGTCTGTCCGTTGGAGCCCTCTTGTGGAGCCCTCTTGAGGCTCTCTTCAGCTCCCTCGTGGGCCTGATGGGCGATCTTGAGGCGAGTTTGTACAGCCGTTCATCATTATGAAGCCGTCTCGAGAACGCTAGAGCCGCCATGCAGCTGTTTTGGGGCGCTACTGGAGAGTCTTGGAACCATCCTGGCGGTCCTGGAGGCTCCCCATGGCCGCGCCACAACGATGGATGAGCAGTGAGTGTCCTTGGGGTACTTGCATACACCGTCTTCCATGGTTCATGTCCAGATATACACATGCATACATACGTAGATGCATGCATGCATGCATACATACATACATGCGTACGTATGTACGTACATACATACGTACACACAACTATACATGCAGGCATACATACACGCATACATGCATTCATACATACATGCATGCATGCATATATGCATACGTACATACATAAACACAGGCATGCATACATACATATGCGTGCATGCACCCATGCAAACATACACACACCTACCTGTCGACATAGCTATAGACGTGCATACATACACGCATGCGTGCGTGCGTGTGTGCGTGCATGCATGCATACATACATGTGTGTAAACATACATCAATCCAACTGTGTACACGTACATACGCACACACATACACAGGTGCAGACATACACACATATGGTTGTACATACACACATGTATACGTTCATACATACATACATGCATACATACATACATGCATACGTGCGTACATACATACATATACACACATACACATCCATACATGCATGCATGCATACCTACATAGTTACATACATGTATATTTGCAGACGTACGTGCATATTCATACATGAATACACCCATGCAGCCATACAGTCAGATAAGCATGGCTACCTTTATACATACACATCTACACGCGTGCATTAATACATCCATACATGCAGACATACACATACGTGCATACATACATGCATCCATACATACATGCATCCACCCATACATGCATGCATGTGTGCATGCACGCATATATACACAATCACGCACACATGCACACATACATGCATGCATACATACATCCGTACATACATACATACAAACAAACATACATGCATGCATACATACATACATCCATATAGTATACAATACATACGTACATACATGCATGCATTCATGCACACACACATACATACATAACGAAATAACTGCACACATACATACCTGCTCATACTCATACAAGTTACGTAGTGTTGGAGAAACGCCCCCAGCTGGATGATACCAACGAAGTTACTCATGCATGTAGTAATGCACATGGCCCGTGTGTCTGGTGGAACCTGTCGGGGTCGCGGCCGCGAAAGCGCCCTCCCGTGGCCGTGGCTGTGGCCCTGGCCGCTTACCGCGGCCGCGACTCGTGCGACCGCTTTCCGCCTAAAGAGCTGCGGCACCCGTCCGCTGCCGCCATGGCCTCCCCACCTCCGCGCCGCCTCGCGGCTCTCGCGGTGCACGTGACCGCAGCTCCCACCTTGGCCGCTCCGAGCCCTCTCCCGAACAACCGTCCAGGCGACAGCGACGTGAAACCCGTGAAGGACAGTTATTTTGTGTCGGGGCATTTTGAGCCGCGGGCCGACGAGATCAGCGAGACGCTCTCTCTCGGCGCTTGCTGCCTTGATGGTCGGGTGCCCGTGGGCCTTCGAGGCACTTTCCTCCGCATCGGCCCCAACCCTCGATTTGACTTCCGGGGCAAGCCCTACCACGTCTTCGACGGCGACGGCATGATCCACAAGGTTGATTTTGCGGGTGACGGGGAGGGCGCCACATACCAGAACAGGTGGGTGCGCACGATGGCTTTCGAGAAGGAAGCCAAGAACGGCTTCAGTTTTTCCATCATGGGGGAGGCGGCCGAGGTGGCGCGCACTGGGAACTTGGCGTGGCTTCCGCACGCGCGGAGTACAGACGATATCGGGCGTGCCAACACCGCGCTCGTTTGGCACGAGCCGCGCGGTAAGCTGTTGGCTCTTTTCGAGCAGGACAAACCGTACGAAGTGGATATTGGCACTCTAGAGACGACACGCAGGGTGGACGAGTTCCCATTCCCCACATTCACTGCGCACCCGAAGGTCTGCTCCGTGACTGGAGACATGGTGTACTTCGGCTACATCAATGGGCCCAAGGAGGGGCCTTGGCTACACTATGGGGTCGTCGACGCTCGGGGTAAGCTGGTTCGCTCTTTCCCTGTGACAATCCCCGCGCCAGTCATGATGCACGACATTGCCGTCACCACAAACTATTCTCTTTTTTACGATTACAACAACAAGTACAACAACCCGAAGAAGGTCATGAAAGGTGAGGCCAAGGCAATGTACGAACAAGACGTCAGCCTGCCCGCACGCTTCGGTGTGTTGCCCCGTATGGCGACGTCCGAACATGACATCCAGTGGATCGAGTGCAAGCTCCCGTCGGTCGTATTCCACTTTGCCAACGCCTGGGAGGAGGCTGATGGAGAGCACATTCGCGTATACGGCTGTGCAATGGATTCTGTCGACCTCGACGACCTTGCGGGGACCGAGTCCCGTCCAAGCGGCGGGCGCATGCACCTCTGGCGCTTGAATATCAAGACGGGAGTCTGTGAGGAGGATCGTGACTTCGCTCAGGTGGCCACAATGTCTTGCGACTTCCCTCAGGTGGCCATGGACCGCGTGGGGCAGAAGTGCCGTTACGCGTACGCCGCGCACTTCATCGCGGGCTTCACCGTCGATGGCGTCATCAAGTTCGACCTTGAGAACGAGACCTGGACCAGGCACCGGTACGACTCCGGCAAGCACGACTCAGGCGCGCCCGATGGTGGCGTGTATGGTGGCGAGAGCATGTTCGCGCGCCGAGGTGACAGCGGAGAGGACGACGGGTGGTTGCTTTCATTCACCTACGGGGACGCGCGGTGTGCGTCAAGCCTTGACATCGTGGACGCTCGGACGATGGAGAGGGTCAGCCGGGTTGCCATGCCCACTCGCGTTCCGGCCGGGTTCCATGCTCTGTGGAAGCCAGCCTCGGTATGAGAAGGAGTTGCCGCGTGGACGTTCGGACGATGGAGAGTGTCAATCAGAGGAGAGGTTCAGCCGGTGTTTGTTCAATTCTGCGAGTCCAAGTTTCTAGGCTTACTTAATAAGATGGCATAGCCCGCAGTAGTCTGTAGGATTGTTGAGGCATGTCGGAAGTACAGAATGGCATTATGTTTGGTGTTTTAATTTTACGGCAGTTGAAATCATGTTTGCTGCCTGTATGTGTTAGTGTTCCCACCGACGGCACCAACTTCCAAGTCCTCCTCAGCTCTACCCTTTGGCCGTTCTTTTACTACATGACAGGCAAGGCCGCAGCGGCAATGGCAGCGGCAGCAGCAGCATGAGCAGCAGCAGATGCGACGCTGGCCGCTGCAGTATCAGCGCGTGCATCAAGAGGTTGGCACATGTATACAAATACATGTAATACATATGCCAGTTCGTGTGCTCATGTGTGTATGTTGTTTTCACGCTGTTTTGTATTCATCAACTTCTGCATACAGATACTGGATACGCTGAGCAGACACGTGGTAATAGTGTCGGGTACTTTTGCAGCTCGTTCAAGTTGTCTCGGTTAGGTTTTGTACCATGTACATCGACACCTGCTTAGCAGAATCCGGCCTCAGAAGCGTGAAACATTATCAGAGTTTTGGTAATGTTTGTATTTAGCGTAATGTCGAGCAACATGTCTGCACAACCCTATACTAAACCATTGGTTTAGGAGGAAGTGTGCAGCCCCACAGCCCCACCATGTATGAGCTTCAAAATCGCGCCTGTGGCCCCCGCAAGCGCGTTGGCGAGTTCCTGCCCCCGCCCACGCCCTCAAGCGGCATTCTGGACCCCTGCGGAGGCGGGAAAGCATTCCACCCACCGGAGGCTAGACGAGCAACTCAATAGCATGTAATATTTCAAATGAGGCATTCGCCAAGCACTGTCTATCTTGCATGTGGGATTGGAAACACCGTTTGTCACACATGCCTTCTTGCGGCGCATCTCGTTTCACGTGAACTTTCCGTGCAGTGTGACCACCTGGTGGCGCATTCCGGAGTAGTGCGATTATCTTGCAGGGTTCCTACCATCACGGCTGGGACTGCTGCGCGCAGCTAGCACGCGAATGATTGTGCGTTTCCGATGGTGGCCTCCCCAGAAAGGAAATCGCGGGATGCACCATATTTGAATCGGCGTGAATTGCACTTCGCTCGGCATGGTGGTAGAGGTGAGTTCATGGACTTTCCCAACATTGCCAAGCCACTGATGTTCATGTATGATCAAGTCCGCTATTCGCCTTTGTGATCCCGTGCTTGTCCACGGCGTTTTGTTATTGGTATCGTTTCGTCTTTGCCCTCCCTTCGCCCCCCTCCTCATCCTTTCCAGTCGCTATCCTGCTGATGCTCCGCTTCCTGCTCGTTTTCCGTCCTCGTTATGATCATTCACTCTCGCCCTTCACATGCCTGTCGTTTGCCCTCCTTATTCCTCATCCCTCTTGCCCGCTTCCTCCCTTCTTTCTCGCCTCCTCCCCCCCTCCTTCCCTCATTCCAATTCCGCCCTCCTTGCTTCCCTCCTCCTCCCCTCCTGCCCTTCCTCCCCGCCGTCCATCCTCCTCCCTTCTCCCTGCTCCCTCCTCCTCCTCCTCCTCCTCCTCCTCCACCTTCGTAGATTACCCTGAAGATCCGTAGAGCCCCCCGACCCCTCCGTAGAGCCCTCGAGCACGCCCCAGACGCCCGAAACTCCTTCAGTCAGCACTCGACGTCGTTGCATCGCACTTGTGCGAAACGTCACAGCCAGAGCTCCCGTCCTCTTTCGAGCTTTCGAGCCAGATTCGCTCGCGACAGCCCCAGATGTCCCTGAAGCGGGGCGAAGGAGCTCGCCATGATCCTGTCGCAGCGCTCTGATCGACGTCGGGATCCCCCCCCTCCCTTGACTTCGGATCCGCCGTATTTTTGTCTCACAACGCGTCCCAAGCAATGCGAAAAAGTAGGGCGGAAAGTTGCTCCTCAATCGGAAGCAGTGATGGCAAAGTAGGGCTGAAATCGACACCAGAGGAGTTCTAAAAGTAGGGCGGACACATACAAGCCGAGACTTTACCAGGCATCGCGCTTACGGCTGAAAACGAAAAGTTCGAAACGGAGGGCGGAGATTTCTGCCCTAGTTGCGAAATCGCGCACCAAAGCACGGCGGATCGGGGGTCAAGGTCCCCCCAGGCCAGGGCCCGCTCAGAATTGGTGCCTGGACCCTTCCCGGGGGCTCCCGGCCCATCTCCCCGAGGCTGCGCGAGCAGCGGCGGCAACGAGGCCTCCCAGATGGGGTCGCAGCAGATGGGGTCGGAGGATCGCGCCGCATCGCCGACGCATCGGAGATGCAACTCGATGTGGAGCCCGACTATCTCCACGCTGGCGTCGCCGACACCGCCGATGTCGCCGATGCATTGTCGATGTATCGGCGATGCATCGGCGATGCGGTGCGATCTTCCGACTCCATCTACTCGTCGGACCCCATGTAGGAGGCTTTTGGGAAAGCAGAGCGCCAACAAGGGTGATTGGCGCTCGACAGGCCGAAGGTACGCTCCATTTTTTTCACGCCGGAAGTTCTGGCCTGCTTTTTCGGGCCCTGGGACCATTACAGCTCGATCCTGCTCGAAAAATGCAGCAGAAAGATGGGGTCCAGGGCTCTGGTTCGGATGCGTCAAAATGTTGCAGTTTTCGTTCAACGTCGGATCCCCGGGCCCCTCCCCCATCCTCCCATCCAGCCCTTCCCACCCAACCTCGGCCGCCACCGTCGCCACTGTTATCGCCACCGCTGCCGTGCTTGTGTGTGATTGTGTGCGTGTGAGCGTGTGTGTGTGTGTGTGTGTGTGTGTGTGTGTGTGTGTGTGTGTGTGTGTGTGTGTCTGCGTGTGTGTGCGTGCGTGCGCGCGCGTGTGTGTGTGTGTGTGTGTGTGTGTGTGTGTGTGTGTGTGTGCGTTCGTGTGTATGTGTGTGTGTGTGTGTGTGCGTGTGTGTGCGCGTGTGTTTGTGTGTGTGTGTGTGCGTGTGTGTGTGTGTATGTGTGTTTGCGTGTGTGTGCGCGTGTGCGTTTGTGTGTGCGTGTGTGTGTGTGTGTGTGTGTGTGTGTGTGTGTGTGTGTGTGTGTGTGTGTGTGTGTGTGTGCGGGGGGGCGTGCGTGCGTGCGTGCGTGCGTGCGTGCGTGCGTGCGTGCGTGCGTGCGTTTGCGTGTGTGTGTGTGTGTGTGTGTGTTACTCCACCTCCACGCTGCGCGCGAGGCCCCGACCGCCAAAATCGTGTGTGTGTGTGTGTTTGTGTGCGTGTCTGCTGGCCCGCCACCGTGGATTGCAACACATCAGTACTACCTGCAACCATGACAAACCATGACTATGGCAATGACGTCGGCGGTGGCGATGGCGCACGGCTATGATGATGAGGATGATGATGCTGATTTTGTTGATGACGATCGCGATGACGATGCTTATGATGATGATGCTGCTGATGATGATGATGATGATGATGATGAGGATGAGGATGATGATGATGATGATGATGATGATGATGATGATGAGGATGAGGATGAGGATGATGATGATGATGATGATGATGATGACGACGATGGTGATGGTAATGGTGGTGATGGTGATGGTGATGACGATGGAGATGATGATGATGGTGATGGTGATGGTGATGATGGTGGTGGTGATGATGTGGGGGTGATGGTGATAGTGCTGATGATGGTGTTGATGGTGATGTGATGGGAGAGAGCGTGATCCACCGCCGCTTTACTGTGGAAAATTGCCAACCTTTTCCTCCGGAACCCGGGTGTCTCCCCCCCCCCCCCTCCGAAAAATCAACCCCCCCCCCTGCCAGGAACCCTCCCCCCCCCCCCCTCTCACTCCTGAGGCGGCAAAACCTCCCCCTCCCCTAACCCCTCCCCCCCCCCTCCCCCTCGAAAACCGGGGGGGGGTCACTACCGGTTCGAACTCCTCCACCCCCCCCCCTCCGGATCCGGAAAACCGGGGGGGGTCACTACCGGTTGGAACCCCCCCCCCCCTCGAAAACCGGAGGGGCGTCACTGCCGGTTCGACCCCCCCCCCACGCACCGCCAGCAAACGACTCCCGGTCCCTACCACCGCTCGCATCACATCCCCCACTATTGTTCCCAGCACCACTGTCCTCACCACCACTGTCCCCACTGGTTCCACCACCGTCCCTATTGTCCACACCAGTGCCCCCGCCACTGTCGCACTGTCCCCACTGTTCCCACCACTGTTCCCACCACGGTTCCACTCTCCCCACTGTCTCCACGGACCCAACCACTGCCTATCCCCACTGTCCCCACTGTCCCACTGACTCCTCCGCTGTTCCACTGAGCTGTCCCACTGTTTCCACCACTGTCCCCACTGTCCCCGCCACTGTCCCCACTGTACCTCTGTCCCATTTCCACCGCCGTCCTCGCCACCGCCTTTACCAGTGTCTCCACCACCATTGTACCCTCCACTGTCCCAGTGTTTCCACCTCATTCCCACTGTCCCCACACCACTGTCCCCACCACCACCGTTCCCACCACTGTCCACTGTCCCCCCTGTTCTCATCATCGTCCCCACCACTGTCCCCGCCACTACCGTCCCCACCACTGTCCCACTGTCCCCCCACTGTCCCCACCACTGTCCCGCTGTCCCCTCACCACTGTCCCCACCAACACCGTCCCCACCACTGTCCGCACCCCCACTCGGTTTTCGAGGGGGGGGGGGGGTTCGAACCGGTAGTGACCCCCCCCGTTTTCATGATGAGCTGGGGGGGGGGGGAGGAGTTCGAACCGGTAGTGACCCCCCCCGGTTTTCCGGAGTGGGGGGGGGGGGGAGGGGTTCGAACC
>CAUYUJ010000674.1:0-50000 GCA_963575745.1 Prorocentrum cordatum
AATAAAGTGGTCGGGGCGGAGGGGGCGGAAGATCTTGGTTCCCTCACTCAAGGGAGTGAGCTCGGTGCGTGGTGCACCCCCGCAGCTGGCATGCTCGGCGCCCCACGGAGGAGCACGAAAACCTCCCCCCCTCCCCTTGGATGCTTCTTGGGCCATCTTGGAGCCGTCCTGGGCCTTCTTGGGGCTCTCTTGGAGGCCATCCGGGCCACCGTGGAGGCGGGGGGGAACGGTGCGCTGGGGTGCTGGGGAGCGACACATAGCGACACATGTCGACACAACGCTGAAATAAAGTGGTCGGGGCGGAGGGGGCAAGCGCGCTGGGTGCTGAGGAGAGTGAGATGGGGGGGGGGGGGCGACGAACGACGCCGAAATAAAGTCGCTGGGGCGGAGGGGGCGGTGCGCCTGGGCTGGCGCTGCTGGGAGAAAGGGGAGGGGGGGGGGGCGACGACGAGAAGCCGAAAGTGGTCGGGGCGGAGGGGGCGGCGCGCTGGGCTGCTGGGGAATAAAGTGGTCGGGGCGGAGGGGGCAGCGCGCTGGGCTGCTGGGGAGAAGGAGAGGGGGGGGGAGCGACGACGACGCCGAAATAAAGTCGTCCGTGCGGAGGGGGCGGTGCGCTGGGGTGCTGGGGAGCGACACGTAGCGACACATGTCGACACATATCGGCATATAGAGGCATGTATCGACACACACACACACACACATCGACGCATAGCGACACACAGCGACACATAGCGACGCACACATGGATACGCATAGCGACACACAGCGACACAGACACATATAGCGACACATATAGCGGTACATGAAGGGCACAAGGCACACAGCGACACATATAGCGACACATGAGGGGCACAAGGCAGCTGGGGGGGAGCGACGACGACGCCGAAACAAGTGGCACGCGTGCCCTGGCTCTTGCACAAAGGAGTTGCGAAGGACAGGAGGCCCCCGCCTCCTTCTTCCAGCAGGGGTTTACGAGGAGCCAAGAAGAAAGCGGAGGAGGAGGAGGACGACGACGACGACGACGATTTCTGGGCCTGGCCTGGTTTCCACGAACCACGAACGACCACGACGAAAATACAGGGATCCGTGGCCCAGGGGGGCTGCCCTGGGAAGCCTAGCCTGGACGGAGGGGTGCTCCCAAGAGTTTCCACGGGGGGGGTCCCAGGAACGAAGGACGACGACGAAAATAAAGGGTTCCGTGGCCCAGGGGGGCTGCCCTGGGAACCCTGGGCGGAGGAGGGCTCCCAAGGGCTCCCACGGGGGGGTGGCCCAGGGGAGCACGGAGGGGATGGTTCCGTGGCCCAGGGGGGGCTGCCCTGGGAAGCCTGGACGGAGCCGGGCTCCCAAGGGCTCCCCGGGGGGGGAGGGGGGCCCGGGGAGCTGGGTCTCAGGGCTCCCACGGGGGGGTGGCCCAGAAGAGCTGGGTCTGGGGGGAAGGCAGGGGGGGGCAGGGGGACGAACGACACGCCCTGGGAAGCCTGCACGGGGGAGCTGGGTCTGGGGGGGGCAGGGGGGGGCAGGGGGACGAACGACACAACACGACACGAAAACAAGTGGCACGCGTGCCCTGGCTCTTGCACAAAGGTGTCCGAGGCTCAGGGGGGCTGCCCTGGGAAGCCTGGGCGAGGGGGGGGGGCGAGGGGGAAAATAAAAGGTTCCGTGGCCCAGGGGGGCTGCCCTGGGAAGCCTGGACGGGCTGCTCTGGGAAGGCTGGACTGGATGGGAGGCAGGGGGGGGTGCGGGCCAGGGCCAGGGGGACGACCAGGGCCAGGGGGACGAACGACACGAACGACGAACGACACGAAAATAAAGGGTTCCGTGGCCTAGGGGGGCTGCCCTGGGAAGCCTGGACGGGCTGCCCTGGGATGCCTGGACGCGGGGCAGGGGGGGGTGCGGGCCAGGGCCAGGGGGCGACCAGGGCCAGGGGGACGAACGACACGAACGACGAACGACACGAAAATAAAGGGTTCCGTGGCCCAGGGGGGCTGCTCTGGGAAGCCTGGACGGGCTGCCCTGGGATGCCTGGACGGCGGGCAGGGGGGGGTGAGGGCCAGGGCCAGGGGGACGACCAGGGCCAGGGGGACGAACGACACGAACGACGAACGACACGAAAATAAAGATGTCCGAGCTCTAGAGCACAGCTGTGCAAGAGAATAAAGATGTCCGAGGCTCAGGGGGGCTGCCCTGGGAAGCCTGGGCGGGGGGGGGGCAGGGGGACGAACGACACGACACGACACGAAAATAAAGGTGTCCGAGGCCCAGGGGGGCTGCCCTGGGGAGCCTGGACGGGGGGGGGGCAGGGGGGGGGGCAGGGGGACGAACGACACGACACGACACGAAAATAAAGATGTCCGAGCTCTAGAGCACAGCTGTGCAAGAGAATAAAGTGGTCGGAGCTCTAGGCACCCTGTACACATGGAGACGCATAGCGACACACAGCGACACAGACACATATAGCGACACATATAGCGGCACATGAAGGGCACAAGGCACACAGCGACACATATAGCGACACATGAAGGGCACAAGGCAGCTGGGGGGGGAGCGACGACGACGCCGAAATAAAGTGGTCGGAGCTCGAGACACCCTGTGCAAGAGTATATCTCGACTTGGGCGCTGCTCGTAGGGGCGAGAGCGGGGAACGCGAGGATATTGGTGCGGCATTTCAACTGCCCCAAATTGTCCGAAACGGGATCGGCCTGCAGTTCGGCCGCTCTTCATCTGCATGGAGTAGGCCGTCATTTCGGCCCGCGCCCATGTGCATTATCATCAGCATCACTATCGTCATCGCCAGCCTTACCACCATAATCGTAAGCATCCTCATCCTAATCCGCATCCTCCCTATCATCAGCATCATCATCATCATCACCACCACAACCATCGCCGTCGTCAGCGACAGCAGCAACCCGACGATTGTACTCTCGGGGACAGTCCCGCTTACCTGCGCACGTGCCAGCAAGCGACGCGATGCAGCGTGCACAGCGACGCGCGGCGTGGTGCTGAGGTGGAAGGGCCTCAACCGCTGGATGACAAAAGGGAGCAGTCCCCTCCTCTCCCCCACATTATCCTCCTCTCCTGCTTCTCCTCCACCTCCGCCTCCTCCTCCTCCTCGCCCTCCTCCGCCTCGTCCTCCTCCTCCTCCATTTAGCCACTTCGCAACCGGGAATGCTGCAGGCGCGTACGTCTGGCGCTCGAGCTTGCGAGCCATCTTCATTCGTCGTGTTCGAGCGCCGGCGGGCCCACGAGCAAAGCCAGCGACGTTCTTGCAGGCCCCAGGTGTCCTACGTGGGGTCGCGCGTGAGGACAAGGCGGGAAAAACCAGGCCAGCCAGGTGCGCTGCCATGTGTTGCCCGCATGTGAAGTGGGGTGTGGGGTGTGGGGAATGGGGTGTGGGGTGTGGGCTGTGGGGGTGCGGGGCGTGGGGGTGCGGGGTGTGTGTCTGTGTGTGTGTGGGGGTGTGTGTGTGTGCGTGTGTGTGTGTGTGTGTGTGTGTGTCTGTGTGTGTCTGTGTGTGCCTGTGTGTCTGTGTGCGTCTGCGTGTGCCTGTGTGTCTGCGTGCGCCTGTGTCTGTGTGTGCCGCGTGCGCGTGCGCGGGCGAGTGCGCGTGCGAGTGCGTGTGCGTGTGCGTCTGCGTTTGCGTTTGCGTGTGCGTGTGCGTGTGCGTGTGCGTGTGCGCGTGCGTGTGCGTGCGCGCGCGTGTGCGTGCGCGTGTGTGTGCGCATGTGAGTGTGCGTGTGCGTGCGCGTGTGCGTGTGCGCGTGTGTGTGTGTGTGGGTGTGTGTGTGTGTGTGTTTGTGTGGGATTGCGTGTGTGCGTCTGCGTCTGCGTGTGCTGGCGCGTGTGCGCGTGCGTGTGCGTGTGCGTGTGCGTGTGCGCGAGCGAAGTGAGCGTGGCGCGTGCGCGGTGCTCGTGCGGCGTGCGCGTGCGCGTGCCGTGAGCGCGTGTGCGCGTGGGTGTGTGTGTGTGTGTGCGTGTGTAGTGTGTGTGTGCGTGGTGTGGTGCGTGTGCGCGAGCGTGTGCTGTGGGGGGGGGTTTGGGTTTTTTTTGTTTGTGTGTGCGCGTGTGCGCGTGTGCGCGTGCGTCTGTTGTGCGTGTGTGTGTGGTGTGTGTGGTTCTGTGTGTGGTGTGTGTGTGGTGGTTTTTGTTGAAATGTGTGTGTGTGTGTGTGTGTGTGGTGTTGTGTGGTGGGTGTGTGTGTGTGCTGTGTGTGTGTGTGTGTGTGTGTGTGGTGTGTGTGTGTGTGTGTGGTGTGTGTGGTGTTTTGTGTGTGTGTGTGTGTGTGTGTGTGTTGTGTGTGTGTGTGGTGTGTGTGTGTGTGTGTGTGTGTGTGTTTGTGTTTGTGTGTGTGTGTGTGTGTGTGTGTGTGTGTGTGTGTGTGTGTGTGTGTGTGTTGTGTGTGTGTGTGTGTGGTGTGTGTGTGTGTGGTGTGTGTGTGTGTTGTGTTTGTGTGTGTGTGTGTGTGTGTGGGTTGTGTGGTGTGTGTGTGTGTGTGTTTGTGGTGTGTGTGTGTGGTGTGTGTGTGTGTGTGTGGTGTTTGTGTGTGTGTGTGTGTGTTGTGGGTGTGTGTGTGTGTGGTGTGTGTTGTGTGTGTGTGTGTGTGTGTGGTGTGTGTGTGTGTGTGTGTGTGTGTGTGTGTGTGTGTGTGTGTGTGGTTGTGTGTGTGTGTGTGTGTGTGTGTGTGTGTGTGTGTGTGTGTGTGTGTGTGTGTGTGTGTGTGTGTGTGTGTGTGTGTGTGTGTGTGTGTGTGTGTGTGTGTGTGTGTGTGTGTGTGTGTGTGTGTGTGTGTGTGTGTGTGTGTGTGTGTGTGTGTGTGTGTGTGTGTGTGTGTGTGTGTGTGTGTGTGTGTGTGTGTGTGCGCATGCGTGTGCGCGTGCGTGTGCGCGCCTGGTCAAAGGTGGACGCTGGTCTGCATACAAGAATGCTCTGAAGGATCTGCGATTTGATCCGCCCACGGGGGTGCCCGACGACATACGTGCGCAACTGGTTTCCGTTTTGGGTGCCCTCAGAGGCCGCCCCCGGCACGACGGCCCAGGACGCGATGGCGGGGGGGAGGAGCGGGGCTGCGGGTCGTGCGCTCTCTCGAGAGCTTGGGGTCCCGAACCGCTGTGCTGAGCCTCCTCGAGCGCGACGCGGACGCCGAGTATGTTGAGGAGGCCTCGGACCTCGAGGCCTTCGATTCGGGCTAAACTAGCCCGCCGAACTAGAAGTTGGCCGTTGCCTCATCTCGTCACCTCCTTCTCATCCTCCTCCGTTTCGGGGCGCAGTTTTTACAACAACATTGTTCCCCTTCGGGGAGGGGGTTCCCCTCCCGCTTCCCTGGGTATGGACCAAGGGGCGCGACCCATAGCAGCGTCCAAAATGCTCCTGGACGATCCGGATGCTCACGATCACCTCCAAAAAGACACAATACAGCCCAAGAAAGCTCAAGGCTGCTTCAAACATGCCTTCAAGAGGCCACAAGACGGCCTAAACAAGCTTCCAAGTGGCCACGGAGCCTCCCAAGGAAGCTTCCGAGAGGCCCGAATGAATCGAAGACTGTCCATGTGGTTTGCGTTTCCGCCTGCTCGCTCCGGGTGGGCTTCTGAGGCACCGGGTTGGCCCCAAGACTGCCAGCAAGAGAGCCCCGAGCGAGGCCCAGTGGGGTCCCAAGGCGGCCGCGAGAGCGCCCCGAAGAGCGCCCCCGAAGAGGGCCCCCGAGAGGGCCCCCGGCCGCCTCCCCGGGCCTGCCCGTGCGAGCGTCTCCGAGATCCAGGAGCTGAGTTTTCCAGGCTCCGCGGGGGGGGGGGGCCCGAAGCAAGCATCCCCCCTCTCTCATCATGTTGAGGGATGAAAAAAACGACCCTACCCTGGGTTACAAGTGCGTGGTATGTAAACCTCCTGTGAACCCCCACAGCCTAGAGCCGCCAGGACGCGGCACATCACGCGAGTTTACCATGTCAGCGCACAGGAGTTTCAGCGCACAGCGCCTCGTAAACCAGGGTAGGGGCGTTTTTTTTGCCCTTGATCATGGGCGTCCTCCAAGATGGCCCCGGGAGGGCTCCCAAGGAAGGCCCCCACGAGGGCCCCAGGAGGCCCCCGAGAAGGCCCGGGAGGCCTCCAGAGCAGCTCTCCCCGAGGGCCCCAGGATTGCTCCAAGCCTCCAAGAGGCTCTCCGAGCGAAAGATCCGAAAAGCCCTCTCATGTTGACTCCTGTCGTCGTCGGTTTCTTACTCGCACACCCTCCTGCTCCTCCTCCTCCTCCTCCTGCTCCTCCTCCTCCTGCTCCTCCTCCCCCTCCTCCTCCTCCTCCTCCTCCCTCCTCCTCCCCTCCTCCTCCTCCTCCCCCTCCCTCCTCCTCTCCTCCTCCTCCTCCTCCTCCTCCTCCTCCTCCTCCTCCTCTCCTCTTCGAACTCCACCCTACCTCCTCCTCCTCCTCTCCTCCTCCTCCTCCTCCTCCTCCTCCTCCTCCTCATCATCATCATCATCATCATCATCATCATCTCATCATCATCATCATCATCATCATCATCATCATCATCATCATCATCATCACCATCACCATCACCATCACCATCACCATCACCATCACCATCACCACCATCAGCATCATGACCATCATCATCTTCATCAGCATCAGCATCAGCATCATCAGCATCGTCACAATCATCGTAAGCAGCATCATCACCATCATCATCATCATAATCATAATCAGCATCGTCATCATCATCATCATCAGCAGCATCATCATCATCGTCAGCATCACCACCACCGCCATCAAAACCATCGTCATTATCACCAGCATCATCAGCATCAAAATCATCAGCAGCAGCATGGTGTTCCTCATCAACAGCAGCATCATTACCATCATCATCTTCTCGTCCTTCCCGTGTCCCCGCATCCTCATCCTTCTCTTCCTGATCATCCGCATTCTCCTCCTCCTCTTCCTTCTCATCCTCCCACCTACGGTTCACCTGAAAACGGGTGATAATGATGTCCGTCAATTTCCTCTTATGTGCGCTCGCGTTGTTCCTCCTCCTCCTCCTCCTCCTCCTCCTCTTCCTCCTCCTCCTCCTCCTCCTCCCTCCTCCTCCTCCTCCTCCTCCTCCTCCTCCTCCTGTTCCTCCTCCCTCCCTCATCCTCCTGCTCCGTGTCATCCTCCGTCCGCCTTCCTCCACCTCCGACTGACCCGCCCCCCGCCACGTCCACTGCATGCTCCTACACTTCCCTGGTCAGGGCAACTCGCCTGGGCATCGTTTCTGGATGGTCTGGCGGGGATACTCGAAGCGTCAAGAACTCGCAAGCGGCGACAGGGCGCTGCGGGAGACGCGGGCGGCAGAAAGCAGTACACTCGTCCGCTACTCCTCCCTCCTCCTACCCCGGCTCCCTCTTGTACCATAACGTGTGGGTTGCTCCCCGCTGCTCGGGCAGCTGCTTCTGCCGTGCCCCGTCTTGCAGTTTCTGCCTGCTTCTGCCCCTGCTCAGCCAGCATAAGCCCGGACCTTCCTGGGCGCCAGCCGCCGTTCTGCGACACCCTCTACTAACCAGCCTCGAACGTATCCCTATCCCTAAGATGGGCGAGCAAAAAGCGAGGACAATCTTAGGGATGCGCCCTCAAAAAATAAGGGAATCCATGAGATCGGCATCGTGATGAGGCGACGCCCAGCATAGGGATAGGGATATGTTCCAGGCTGGTAATCTACGGCTGCATGCACTGTCACATGCAGGCCGAAGAAAGTCCCCGCACAGCTCAGCGTTTCTCTCCGACCCCGCGGCCATGCAGAGGCATCCTCTCTCCAGCAGCGCCCCCACGCGGCGCCCAGAGGCGACTGCCGCGTGGACGCCCCCCGGGCCTCCTCCTCCTCCTCCCTCCTCCCCCTCCTCCCCCCCTCCCCCTCCTCCCCCTCCTCCCCCTCCTCCCCCTCCTCCCCTCCTCCCCTCCTCCTCCTCCTCCTCCTCCTCCTCCTCCTCCCTCCTCCTCCTCCTCCTCCTCTTCCCCCTCCTCCCCTCCTCCCCTCCTCCTCCTCCTCCTCCTCCTTCTCCTCCTCCTCCTCCTCCTCCTCCTCCTCCTCCTCCTCCTCCTCCCTCCTCCTCCTCTCCTCCTCCTCTTCCCCCTCCTCCTCCGCCCCCCTCTCCCGACCGCGGTGTTCTTTCTGTTGTTTCTCGGGGGCCCCGCGCCCGCGTCGCCCACGTTGTGGACGCCCACGGGCGGCAGCCCCGGGAAAGCGCGAGGGCCAAGGCCTCGAGGAGGCCAGCAGGAGCCCAAGGCCTCGAGAAGGCCTCGAGAAGGCCTCGAGAAGGCCAAGGCCTCGAGAAGGCCTCGAGAAGGCCTCGAGAAGGCCTCGAGGGGAGCCAAGGCCTCGAGAAGGCCTCGAGAAGGCCTCGAGAAGGCCAAGGCCTCGAAAGGCCTCGAGAAGGCCTCGAGAAGGCCTCGAGGAGGCCAGCAGGAGCCCCCTGAGTGCCAGACCCCCCAAATCATCCAAAAATAATCCAAAAAAAGTCTGGGGTTATACTAATCCAAAATAATCCAAAATAATAGTCAAACATTCTCAAAATAATATTCAAAAATTGTCAAAAATCCCCAAAAGAATCCAAAATAACCCCAAAATAGTCAAAAATAATTATTTGTTGCTTATTTTGTGGTATGTTTCGACTATTTTCGTTCGCCCGAAATCCCCCTGCAGGGGGACACGCCCGACTTAACATTGGTCGGGGAGGGACGTGGCTCCGGGGGGACGCATCGGCCCCCAAGCACAGCTCGCCTGACGCGTCCCGAGTACATCGAGAGATTCGCACATCTGGGCCCCCACATTCCCTGGCCAGGCCTTCCCAGGACGAGCGCAGGAAGGGCGGCATGTTTCTCGCAGTGCCGAGGGTGCACCACTGGCGGTCGGTCCAGTCCGGACAGCATGGCCTCCCTCACAGCGGTGTTCGTTGTGAGGTCTGCATCATGCTGTTGAATGTCAGATCGATCATAGGCGGCGTCACAAACTTATCAGAACTTTGCGTCGTTCAACTTCGACTTGTGCTGGCGCTCACACGAGTGCCAGAACAGTCAGGCCCGCCGCCAGGCCTCTGGCACAATGGGGGTGTGTTAGGTTGCCTGCATCTTGTGTAGAAGGATCCCTGCAGTGCTTCCATGGCCGCGCCCCCCCCCCCCCCCGTACTCGTTGCGACCATGGTCAAACAATTGAGCCACGTCTAATGCGATGTGCCCATCATGCGACTGGTCGGCGTGCACTGGCCGCGTTGGCGGACACGATGCGCGTGTGCCGAAACGGCAAGAAGGAAAGGAGGAAGAGGCAGGAGGAGGGAGGAGTCGAAGTTGTCGGAGTCGTCACCCAGCCCTGTCCAAGCCCAGCCCTCTGCGGGGAAGGGTGGACAAGGGCCGCAAGGCTGAGCAATGCATGTTGAAGCATGCTCGGCGCAGGCCCCATGGGAGGCCGACAGTGGGCAACATCAACACTGCGCGGTGGACGCTGCTAAACTTGAAAGGAGCACGAGAAGAACAGACAAGCGCATGCTGATTCGAGCGGTCCCAACTACTCAGTTCCAGCTTACGTCCTACGAACACTCAGATCACAATCACCAGTGCTAGTAGCACTACGACTACCACTGGAACTGCTACTACGGCCACCATCACTACGATGCTTTCCAACTCTAACATTAGTAATGTGTAGAGCTGGTGCGTGTTGTGTACGTGCTGTTGTGATGTTTGCAAGTCACGCGTGACTTACGAACACTCTAAATGTATGTAACTGATGTGTGAGATGGTAATGCCCGCTCTACACGTATGTGGATGGTGCGACGCCTTGGCGCGGTGACACACGTCATGCTGTCATTGGTGTTTGCTGTTGGCGTATGTCCTTGATGTGTGCCATTATTTGCCCCGTGTGTGTGTCATTGGCGTTGCCGCTGACGTATGTCCGTGACGCCGTGACGAAGATCATGATGCTGACCATGTATGGTGTGTCCACATTGGTGCCATTTACGTGCATCATGTATGCATGCTGCATGATGGTATGGTGTTGATGTGTGTTGATGCATGTTGATATGTACATATATGCCAACGATGATTGTGACTGAAGGTTGCTCTTACAATTGTATCCCATGACGCCCGCCATTGATGCATGGTGTTGATGTCTGCTCGTGGCAAATATTACTAATGTCTGTGCTTGGCGTGCGCTACCAGGGTACGGAATCCCACCAGCCCTTTGGGCTCAGATGGTCCAAGGAGCTAGTCGGGGGCGCGCAAACATGGATTAGCAATCCGTGGATTTGGCGCGCTGTCACCAAACCCATGGATCGGGGGAGATGCCCTCCCCAAAATGTGGCCGGTGCCGCGTCCTTCGGCGGCGGACATCCGCGATTTCCCACGGGAACGGGACCCGTCGCTAATCCACGCCCCCTTGATCCACGTTTGCGATGGCCCGAGATGAGCCAGGTCTTTTCCAGCCTCAGTCTTCCCCTTCAGGGAGGGACTCGCCTCTCCTCCCTACCCCTCCGCCTGGGTCTGGGCGGGCCCTGCTGGGGGTCACTGGAGGGTCCCAAGCTGGCCCCCCAATAGCTCAGGAGGGCCTCCGAGATCGCACAGCACAGTCCAAGCGAATTCGGGATAGCCCACTGTATGCCTCCAGGAAGCCCTCAGAATGCCCAGAGACGGCTCCAAGTGGCCACCGAACCTCTTAAGAACCCCCCCCCCGAGAGGCCTACACCCGTCAAAACCTGGAGGATATCAACGTGTGTGCTTCTTCTCGCCTTTTCGGTTCCGATGGCTTGAGGCCTCAAGATGGCTCCAAGATGGCCCAAGAGCGCCCGAAGAGTGGCCGACGAGGGGCCCTAGAGTGGGGGGCGCGAGTAGTTGGCCCCCCCCCCCCGTCTGTGCACGATGGCCACGAGGATGGCCCCAGGAGCGCCCTCAAGGCCCCCAAGAGGGCCCCAAGAGTGCCCCAAGACGGCCCCTAGAGGGCCATGAGAGAGCCCCGAAGGCCTCCAAGATGACCCCGAGATGGCCCCCACGAAAAAGGCCAGCAAGCTCCCAACTCGAAGGATCCGCGAGGACACTTGCGGTTGGCAGCCGGGCCGGGACAGGCCGAGCCCGACCGCTGGCTTGACGGCCTCCCCCACGCGTTGTTCCTGCGTTCTCTCACTGGTCATCGCTGCTGGATGTTGGAGGCTTGGAAGTGCGCGCCAACACCAACACAGGGGGTCACCTCCACCAGGGGAAGATGATCCTGGATGTTTGTGTTGGTGGTGATATTTCGGCCACCTGGAAGCCCGAATGTTACCACCATAACCGAGGTCGGGATCGTCTTGCCTCGATGGGGGCACACCCACGATAATGGTGCTGGTGTCAACCTCTAGGCCTCCGAAGATGGGCTGGCTGGGGTGCGCGAAGCGTCACGAACGGATGTACGCTCCAGGTGTCTCTCGCTCCTACATGCTTTCGGCGTGTGGCATATACTGTTCCGTGGGGAGGAGGAGAAGGAAAGCAACAGATACACGGATACGCAACACAGCGGGGCTCCCGCGAACCGCGGCGGGACCGCGGGCGCAGCCTGCACAGCCTTTATCGCCCTACGGGCATGCTTCGGCCATTCCGCGGGCCAGACCTCCCAGCTGACAAGACAGGACACTGGCGCTGACGCTGCGCCCCCACGTCACATGGGATGGCCCTACGAGGGCGGAGCGATGGCGCATGGGCGCCGACAGGTATGTAACTGATCTCACGCTGGGGGGTGGGGGGGAAAGGAGGAAGAAGAGAAGGAGGAGGAGGAGGAGGAGAAGGAGGAGCCGGCCGGCAGGCTCACTCACCTTGTGCTTGCCGTTGAGACGGAAGGCGTTGATCGTCCCCGTGGCGCCCACCAGCGCGCCCGACAGCGCCGAGAATGCGCGCGCCGCTGCCGTGATGCGGCTCCCGCCTTTGGTGCACGACGGGCGCACTGGGGCGCCATGTGGGCGCTGTCGGGTGCCACAGGGCGGGCGCGGCCGCAGGAAGCCCTCGCAACAAAAAAAAACAAGCCCTGCAACCCGCAGGCGGGAGGATGCAGGTGGGATGAGCCCAGGGCACTCTGAACGCAGCAGCTACTTGGACGGTCGCGGGAGGCCACCGCGCAGCGCGCGGAGCGAGGGAACCAGGGCCCCCAGATCTTGCGATTTCGTGTGTGCGAGCTCCTCTGGTAAACCAATCCGGTCAGTCTTCGAGCTTTTGCGGAGACTTGCGCGGGGCCGCATTTTTTGATCCAGGGGGTTGTACGCCATTCCCCTGCAGGGGCTCCTTCGGTGCACGCTACAGGGCAGTTGTTTTGATACATAGGGTTGTAAAAAACAAATATGATGTTTGATACATGGTGAATGTATGAAGAAAACTTATGCGTGAAGTCATCGTTGCTTTTAATACTAAATCCCTGCCTCTTATATACATGATCCGCACGCGGAGCATGTATTAATCGGGTCCGGCGAAAGGGAGGGATAGCAAAGGGGGGGGGTGAGAATCAGCTCACGTAGCTGATTTTCCCGGCGCCTCCCGGCGCCGGAGGCGGCTACGTATCGAGGAATGGGCTCCTCGGTGAGGCCGAACCCAGCTGCATGCAGCAAATTTCGTACCCCCCCTTTCCCCATCCCCCCCTGTCGCCCGGCCCGAATGAAGCACGGCACTGTACCCCCCCGGGCGAGAAGTATAGCGTGCCACAGGCCGGCCGGCGGCGCCACACCGCACGCTGCCTCTCCTGCCGTCCTCCGAGGAGCTGGGCTCCAGGAGCTGGGGGCTGGAGGCTCGCGCCGCGTCGCCGAGGCATCGCCGCTCCGTCGGCGATGCCACGGCGATGCATCGGCACCATCTGAAGGGGCCCACAAACACACAAATAAATACACACAAATAACATAATTCCCCATATGTTTCTATATTTTCTGGATTTTTGTCTTCCCCCCCACTTCCCATAGTTTCCCATATTTTCTGGGGAATCGACGAATAATTGTGTCTGTGTGTTTTTTCCCCTCCTGACCATCGGCGTGGAGGAATTCTGGCCCCACTTCGAGCCGCCTCGTCGGTGCATCGGCGGTGCGGCGCGATCCTCCGACACCATCTGCTCCGACCCCGTCTGGGTGGCCAACTTTTGACGGTCCTCGCGGAGCTCTTCGATCTGAGCTGGAACCCCATCCCTAACGAGCGGAGCGCGCCAGGGGCAGTGCCGAAGAAGCCGCCAAGGAGCTCTGGCGCCCAGCGCAAATCCAAGAAATCAGCGCGGACCCTCTTCGAGCATCACACGCTATCTTCCCCTCGCCAACCGTATGTGCCCCAGGCCCCTTGTCGGCTGCGAGCCCAGGGGGGAATACAGAGGTGGCGGGCCTTCTCATCAGGCTCGGAACGCCTCGGGTCTTATGAGGAGCTTTCTAAGACTTCCCCGAACACACACACACACACACAAACAAAACTCATCCCAAGGCGCGAGGGCTTCGAAGAAGCCCCATCGCCTTCTGCCTGCCTGGTCAAGGATCTGCGTCGTCTGGTATTCGGGCCATAGCTTGGGTCCCCGGAGGCCGTTTGGGACGACGACGCGGGCCGGCGAGGCGCAGCCGCTGGAAGAACAGCCGAGAACCGACGAAAACGCCCGAAAACCACTCAAACCTCTGACCGAAAACTCCCGAACTTCCTCCCTGGGCTCCCCGGGAACCTGGGCTAGCACGGGAGGAGCAGGAGGACGACGACGAGGAGGGGAAGAGGGAGAGCCTAAGGGAAGGGAGGAGGAGGAGGAGGAGGAGGAGGAGGAGAAGGAGGAGGAGGAGGAGGAGGAGGAGGAGAGAAGAAGGAGGAGGAGGAGGAGGAGGAGGAGGAGGAGGAGGAGGAGGAGGAGGAGGAGGGAGAGGAGGAGGAGGAGGAGGAGGAGGAGGAGGAGAAGGAGGAGGAGGAGAAGGAGGAGGAGGAGGAGGAGCAGGAGGTGGGCATCGCGCACGGCACCGAAGAAAGACGCCGTGCGTCCAGCAGGCACGTGAGCAGTGCACACTGCGCAAGCGAGGCAAAGCGAAGCGAACGCCGGGGTCGTGCACGCTCCAAGGGAGCCCGCCCGTGCTTGAGGGCATGGCGTCGGGGCCGTGGCCTCAGAAATGTGAAACGGAGGCAGACTCACTCAGGTGGCAGCAGTAGGAGAAGGATGGATAGAGGAACACAGAAATAGCATAAGCATCAAATTCTAGAGGGCCGCGCGGATTTCTTGAATCGGTGTTGGACCCCCCTCCGTGGCGCGCAATTTCAGCGTCGCGAAAAATCACGGCCCGAGCCCCAGACCCAGTCTTTCTGCTGCATTATTCAAGCTGCATCGATCTGCGAGGGTCCTGGGGCACGAAACAAAGCGAGATCGCAGGTTGTCATACATCGGGCGCGAAGTTATGGGGGGACGATACATGGGGAGGGGGGAGCAGATGTGCCTTTTTTCGGGCCCTACCGGCTCCCTTCTGGGCCCGAGAGGGCCCCTTTAGGGTGCTAAAGGGCCCTCAAGGGCGCCTTTCCGCAGCTCTCGCTGCCCCCCATTCATCGCCCCCCTCCTTCTGCGGCCGCCCAAGTAGGTGCCCCGCCAGGATCTCCTGGGTTGGGTGGGCGGGGGGACGGCGCCGGAGGCGCCGCCAGGGGGCTCCCCAGCGCCGAGCCGAGCGAAATCGGCGCGGACCTCCGCGGTGTTCGTGTGATGTGCCACGTCGGCTCCCCAAGCGAAGGAGGCGGATTTTGGACGAAAAATGGGAAATAGCCCAGAAATACTCCAAAATAGCCAAGGATAGTCCAAAGAAGTCGCCCCCCGACTATGCTTCGACGCCGGTTGAAGACGCCTCCTGCAGAGGGACATGCCCGACTTCAGGCCGGGCTTCAGCAGCCTTGGCCAGGCGATGGGCGGTCGTGGGCCTCCGGAGAGCCCTCCGCGAAGCGTTCCTGGCGCGGGGGGAGCCACCGAGAACAGTCGGGCGTTGGCAGAACTGGGTTCGGCGGGACCTGGTTCAGTGGTGTGCGCTGGGGGACGCCCCCCCCCCCGCCCGTTCCACGAACCAGAGCTGCCGCCACCCGAAAAAGCACCCGCTGCGGCAGACCCGTGGCCTGTTTGCCGCGTGATATCTGCCAGCCTCTGATGCCCCGCTGCTTCCGGGAAGAGATGAGACGTGTGCTACGCAGACGGCGGAAAAGGCATTACAGTCGGGGCGTTGACCTAAGGAACCCTAAATAAGGAACGAGGCGCCTGTTTCCCATGAGTTGAACTTCGATTTCGCATCGAAAGCCTAGAAGGGAAATCCAGGGCAAGCTGCGAAACACTTCAGGAACACGGAGCCCCTCCCCAACGAAAAGGGTTCCTTCTTCAGGGCCCCGACTGCACGTCGTGCATGTGCTGCGACAGACCTGGTTCGGTGGCTCGGGCAGGTTTCGGGGCTCCAGGGCCCTGCTGCTGACAGGGTCCCCCCGTACCTGGGGCCATGGCAGAAGGAACCCTTTTGGTTGGGGAGGGGCTCCGCGTTCCTTAAGTGTTTCACAGCTTGCCTCAGGCTTTCCTTATGTTTTCGACAGGAAATCGAAGGTTAACTTATGGAAAAGAGGGGCCTCGTTCCTTATTTAGGGTTCCTTAGGCCAACGCCTCGACTGTACGTCATGCATGTGCTGCGGCAGGCCTGGCTTGGTGGCTCGGGCAGGTTTCGGGGCTCCAGGGGGCCCTGCTGCTGACCGGGTCCCCCCGTACCTGGGGTCCTGGTGCTCTGCCCGACACGGGGCGCGTGCCCGCCGCCCGCCCCCCCGATGAGCGGAGGCTCGCGGTTCCCGCTGGGCAGGCCCACGCGGACCTGCAGCCAAGACGCTGAAACAAGGAGCAGCTTGGGCTCTAGGGGGGAAACAAACCTACCTCGCGTTTGACCACCCTTGCTTCCAGGAGATACCAAGCGATGCCAAACTGCGGCCTGCACTGGTCAGGCCGCTCGACGAGGAGGCGCGTGGTATGACTTGGTTTTTCCTGGAAGCGAAGGCGGGGTAGGTAATTCACGCTCTGAGACTCGGAAAGGGCTCGATGTTCCCTACGTCCTGCCGAGGCTGTTCCTCTGGCCCTTCTCGTGCACCCAGTCTTTCTTGAAGCCACAGAGGGGCGTCGCTCCTTATTTAGCGTTCCTTATTTCAGCAGCCCGACTGTAGGTCGGGCACGTCCTTCTACGGGCGGCTTCCAGGGAAGAAGCTCAAGAGCAGCCCAGACAAGATTCAGGAATGGCCCCCCCTGAAAAAAAAGAAAGATCGAAACATCGCCACCTGACGATGTGCAACTGCTCTTGAACACATTCCTCCCGGAGAGAGAGGCATACCCGACCAAACCAGAAACAGATGACCAAACGAGATGCGTCAGAGTCCGTACTCACAGATCGGGCGCGTCGGGGGCCCTCTGGAGCCCGGCCCAGGGCATCTCGGGGCCGTTCGGGGGATCCCGTGGGCCCCGTCGGGGCCCTTGGGCCGCCTGGGCATCCTCCGGAGGCATCTTGGGCCGTCTCTGGGCCCTTCCGGTGCGCAGTCGAGTCCTGCTTCTGTCGCTCGACCGTCCTTGGGCCAGCTTGGGGCACTCTAAAGTGCTCGGGAAATCAGATTTTGGAGACAACCGTGGGGACTGAAACACGTTTAAGCAAGACATGAGTGCTTCGACGGAATTGGAGTGTCCCAGGCCTCTCGTTGGGCCTCCTGACTCGTCTCTTGGAGCTCATGTGATCCCAGGGAGTCTTCTACAGTCTTCAAGGGGCGTCTTGGGCCATCCTGGGCCGACTTCGCGGCCTCCGAGCGTCCTCCTCGACAATCCATCCTGAGGAACGCGTGGGTAGTACAGTCAGGGTCTGGCACAAGAAATCTCGCGTGAGGAACGAAGGAAGTGCCGAATGAAGTGCCCTGGAAAACTCGAGCCCCTCCTAAAATCAAGAAAGAGACAGAGACGCAGAAGCCGAGCAAGTCAGCGGTGCATCGGCAAACAGGGACGACCCGGCCGCAGAGAGCACACTGCTGCTGGCCCTGCACGCTGCTGCCGGCACTGCTGCGGACGGGCGGTAACGCCGGGCACAGAGGACCCGAACCAGAGCGGCCCTTGCCCCAAATCGGGCGCTCGGGCCGAAGTCCTGGCCATACAGGCCTCGGAACAAATTAGCGAACACATGCCACATTCATCCGTCAACGCCTCACCCTCCCCCCAATGTTCAGAGTTGGCGGTGGGTCTGATGAGATGCACTTCGACCGCAGTCCCCCCCCCCGCGTGCCAACATCGAGTTTGGGGGGGAGGGGGTGTGTTCAGTAATTGTTTCCCTCTACCGTGCGTCACACCGCACGGCGCACGGGCACGCATGCGGCCTCGGCCGGCGAGGCGTGCTGCAGCCAGACGCCTCGGCTCTGGCGGCGGCCCCGGCGACGGCCTGCCCGAGCCGAGCGGGAGCGAGGGCCGAGCCGCGCGCCAGCAGCTCGGGCAGCTCGGGCAGCCCGGGCAGCTCACCAGGAAGGACTGCACTCGCGGTGCTGACAAGGTCCAGCTCGCGCTGGCACGTCCGGCTGGGCGGCAGGCCCCGCCGCGGCGGAAAAACCGGCGTTGGGCGTGCGGCCGCTGCCCCCTCCCAGGAAGAGAGCTGCGCCAGCGGGCGTCGCCTTCCGCGCCGCCCCCCGCGGAGAGCAGCCGCACACGCGCCAGCTCTGCATGCCCGTGGGGGCAGCCTCTGACCCTCATCCCGGCGTAGCTGCGAAGATCGCTCTGCGGAGGGGGGGGTCCTGCTCAGGAAATGGCCCCATCAGTATCAGCGAAACTCTGGACAGAGGCCGCAAGCGCAGTGGGGCAACTTCCAGAACTTGAGCCGCAGTGGTTGCGGACTTCTCCGCTTCATCCTCTTCCTCCCCCGTCGCGACGACTAGAGTTACTTCCCAGCCGCCCACCACCTCCGCCCTCCGCTCGGACGTGCCCCCGATGCCCCTAGGACCCCCCAAACAGCCCAGGGCACACACACACACACACACACACACACACGCACACACACACACACACACACACACACACACACACACACACACACACACACACACACGCACGCACGCACGCACGCACACACACACACACACACACACACACACACACACACACACACACACACACACACACACACACACACACACGCGCGCACACGCACACGCACACGCACACGCACACGCACACGCAACACGCACACGCGCACGCACCCGCACACGCACACGCACGCACACGCAACAAGCACACACGCACACACACACACACAACACACACACACACACACACACACACACACACACACGCACACGCACACGCCACACAGCACACGCACACGCACACGCACACGCACACGCACACGCACACGCACACACACGCCACGCACACGCACACGCACACGCACACGCACACGCACACACCGCACACACACACACACACACACACACACACACACACACACACACACACACACACACGCACGCACGCAACACACACACACACACACACACACACACACACACACACACACACACACACACACACACACACACACACACACACGCACACACACAGACACAGAGAGAAATACCCCACAAAACACCCCAGGCTCCCCTAGAACCCCCTCAGACGGCCCAGTAAGCACCGAAAAAAGGCCCCGCGGGAGCCACTTGCAACTCCAAAGCGTCCCCCACTCTCCTGTTCCTCCTCCTCCTCCTCCTCCTCCTCCTCCTCCTCCTCCTCCTCCTCCTCCTCCTCCTCCTCCTCCCCTACCCCTCCTCCTCCTCCTCCTCCTCCTCCTCCTCCTCCTCCTCCTCCTCCTCCTCCTCCTCCTCCTCCTCCTCCTCCTCCTCTGCTTCAGTCCGCTCGCCCAACGCGCGAGGCCGCAGGGATGCGGCAGCGAGGCGGCAAAGAGGCAGCGTGGGCAGCAACGTGCAAAGAGGCAGCGTGGGCAGCAACGTGGCGAATCTTCGGCACGACCATCCAACTCCGGTGTAAGCCACATACGAACACCGAAGTACCGATACACCTATATATGTCGGCGGTGCCCGGTGCGGAGCGAGCCCCCCCCCCCGGTAATCTCTCCTGGGGGGTTTCGAGCTGGCGCCATTCCCGGTGCGAGCCTGCACGAAACCCCCCGGTAAACACGACCTCCTCTGGTAGGCTGCACGACACCCCCCGGTAAGGACGCAACCCCTCCGTAAGCGGCGCGAACCCCAGCCCCGACGCGCGAATCTTACCAGGACGGGCCGGAACACGGCGGCGGCATTGCATCCCAGGGCCGTGCCGGAACACGGCGGCACTGTTCTTCTCTACGCGGCCGTGCCGTCGACCCCCCACAGCGGCTCTCGGGAGTTGCGCCGCAGCCTCTCGTATTGTGGCCACGAGCCACAATACGAGAGGCTGCGGCGGAACAAAGGCGAGCAGACGCGAATAGAGAACACAAGGCGAGCACACGCCACACTTCGACAGGGAGCCACCCTTCCCAACCGCCCCCCTGCCCCCCCCCCCAACCCACCCCCCACTCCCACCCCCCCACTCCCACAGGGGGGGGGGGGGAGCCCAGGTGGATGCAGTGCGGCCTGCACGAAACCCCCCAGTAAAGCGACAGGGGAGGACCCAATGCGGCCTGCACGAAACCCCCCGGTAAAGCGGCAAGGGGGGGGTGTTCTAAGCCGCTGGCGGCACCCGGTGCGGGCTGCACGAAACCCCCCGGTAGTGCACGAAACCCCCCGGTAGTGCTGGGGGGGGGGTTCGTGCCACGGCGCACCGCCGACATATATACATATATATATATATGTGTGTGTGTGTATACACGTATATATACACGTAAAATGTACATCGAGAGAGTCCTCATCCAATAACAAGATACCCATCTATGGCCCGCACCTCGTCGGCACATAACGATGTTCGGCCCCTGGGCGGCCCCCAGGCCGACCACAAATCCCTAAAAAGGTTCGGAACAGCTCCAATATAACCCAAGAAGGTCGCGAGACGGCACCAAAGCGCCCCGAGACGCCCCAAGATGGCCTCAAACCGGCCCAGGAGGCTCCCAATACGCTTCAAGAGGGCTCCACCGGGAGCCCCTGGAGAGCCCTGAGAAGCCAAAATTGCCCCAATCCCTTCGCACAACGGCACACGCGCTTCTTGGGTGCTCCCAGCTGTCAAGGCGGCGCCACTGCCTCCCAATTTCTTCCAAGGGCCAGAAAGGCTTCGAAGAAGGCCTTCCAAAGGCTCCACGCGAGTCCCGACCAGGAGAGCCCCAGACGGCCCTGGGTGAGGCCCAGAGGGCTCAAGACGGCCCCGGGAGACGCCCAAGGCGGCCTCGGGAAGAGCTTCCGAGACGGCCCAGGGCGCCCAAGATGGCCCAAGAAAGCCCCCCGAAACCGCCCTGGAACTCTTTCTCCCCCTCCCCCCCCCCCTCCTCGAGCACTCCCCGTCCTCCCCCTCCACCTCCTCCCCGCCCGCCTCCCCGAGGACGGGCCCCCTCGCCGCGAGGGGCGCGCCGGTGCGGGAGGGCCGGGCGGGCGCTCCCGGGGCGAGCTTGGGGGGGCGGGGCGGGGCGCCTCCTGGAAGTCCTCGATCTCCTACGCGGGGGGGGGAGGGGGGTGCGCATCCCTCCTTGTGCCTCCTCCTCCTCCTCCTCCTCCTCCGCCTCCTCCTCCTCCTCCTCCTCTTCCTCCTCTTCCTCCTCCTCCTCCTCCTCCTACGCCTCCTCGTCTTTCAAGCGTCCCCACAGGGGGAAAAAAGGGGGAAGAGGGAGGGGGTTGGAGAAAAAGAGGGGGAGAGTGGGAACGAAAAGAAGCGGGAGGAGGGGACTTGACTTTTCAAGCTTGAGCCAGATATGATCCCAGGTCGAAGGTTCCACAGGCCCCCCCAGATGAGATGGAGGGACGGGGGGGCGATGACGACGCCGACACCCACGCCGACGCCGAAGCAGACGCTGATGCCGATGCCGACGCCGACGCCGACACAGACGACGACGCAGACGACGACGAGGATGACGACGACGACGACGACGACGACGACGACGACGACGACGACGACGACGACGACGACGACGACGACGGTTACGCCGACGACGACGACGGAACGACGCCGACGCCGACGCCGACGACGACGACGACGACGCCGACGACGACGCCGACGACGGCGGTTACGACGACGACGACGACGACGACGACGACGACGACGACGACGCCGACGCAGACGACGACGCAGATGACGACGACGACGACGACGACGGCGGCGACGACGACGACGACGACGACGACGACGACGACGACGACGGCGGCGACGACGACGACGACGACGACGACGACGACGACGACGACGACGGTTACGACGACGACGACGACGAACGACGCCGACGCCGACCCGAACGCCGACGCCGACGCCGACGACGCCGACGACGGACGACGACGACGACGACGACGACGACGACGACGACGACGACGACGACGACGACGACGACGACGACGACGACGGACGACGACGACGACGACGACGACGACGACGACGACGACGACGACGACGACGACGACGACGACGGACGACGACGACGACGACGACGGACGACGGACGACGACGACGACGACGACGACGACGACGACGATGACGACGACGACGACGACGACGGCGACGACGACGACGACGCCGACGACGACGACGACGACCAGCCACCCCACACCCATAGGGGGAGGGAGGGGAGGTGCACTGGTACCTCCACCACGCCACACCTACAGGGCCACAACCAGAGGGGGGGAGCGATCCCATTCGCGAGGCCGTCGCGAGGATCACGGGCGCACCCATCCAGCGGGGCGGGTGGGGGCTCGACCCCGTACGCATTGGCGGGGGTAACCCTGGATCAGATATGACGATGGCCCACAACCATCCCTGCGCTGTCCTTATTCTTGCAATCGCCGCCGGGAGACTTCGGCGATACCAGAAGCGAACACGGGGAATGGGGGGAGGGGGAAGGAGAGGGAGACGGGGGAGAGGGAGAGGAGGGGAAGGAGGGACGGGGAACAGGAGGAAGTGGAGGAAGAGGAGGAGGGTGAGGGAGGGGGAGAGAGGGAGGATGGAGAGGAGGGTGACTAGGAGTAGGAATAGGAACCAGTGGCGCTGCCAGTACCGAGCAGACCACAGTAAAGAGAATACCTTCGCGGGTTCCACACTTGGCCGGCTGTGCTTCGGACTTTGGGGGTCCTCCAAGTCCTTACGCGATCGAACTATTCACGCCCCGTACAGGTGGGTGGGGGGGGCGCACAGGGCTTGTCAAAGGACCGAAGCTGCTCACCGTCGGGGCGTTGACCTAAGGAACCCTAGATAAGGAACGAGGCCCCTTTGCTCCAGGAGTTCAACTTCGACTTCCCGTTGAGAATCCAAGGATCACCTGGGGCAAAATGTAAAACAATGAAGGAACACGGAGCCCTTCCCCAACGAAAAGGGTTCCTTAGTCAGCGCCCCGACTATATCAACGATACCCCTGCAGTACCCGCAAGACCACACATGCAGATGAGCATGATAGCTAGAGAGGCGGGAGGTGTGCAGCCAGCCCCCCGCAACATGGAGCCGGGCCCCCTTAGAGGGGGACAAGATGATGCCATCTACGGTGACTGGAGCAGGGCAGGCAGTCTTCCACCACTCGGCAGCAGTGGCCAGCGTGGCCGACCCGAAACACTTACGGCATGTGCGTCTACACTCCGAAAGCCTGTGAGCCGACATGAGAAGGGCGAGAGCAGCAGCAACAGCAGCAGCAGCAGCAGCAGCAGCGGGGAGGAGGGGGAGTGGGGGAGGCGGGCCCCCTCTCGTTTCCCATCCCTCGCCCTTCAAGCAACCGCATTCGCAGCAGGCCAGAGTCCGGTGTAGCACACAGGAGACGCATTCTGACCAGCATGGCCTCATGCTCAACAAGATGGACCTGGTGTCGAACGGCTTCTGGTATTACACACGCACTTGCTGCACAAACCGCGAGCTCATCGGCTACGGTGTTGGCTAACACGAGGCCGCCCACGGAGCGCCTTGACACTATACCATCCCCGCCTTGATGACTTCGTGTGAAAAGCACAGCGGCCTGGCTATAAGACCTGTGCTGCGCGAGCTCGGCAACCCAGGCCAACAAATCTGCATAGGGGCCTTTCGGACCCAAGCAAGCCTTGGTGTACAAACCTGCTGCCAAGGGCTGAAATTCTGCCATGTACAGCACGTGTCCCCGCGCAACCTACAAAGCTAGATGAAACGCTTTAAGTTCCACTCGAACGACTACTTGCCTATGACCGCAGAGGGGGCCAAAGATAGACGACTCCACCGCCAACGGGGTGAAGGATGAAAACTTTGCTATGGCGAGTCCTACACGGCGCAGCCTGGACACCTCGAGCGGGACCTCCCAGGGCGCCTCCAGAAACTAGAACCGGAACACTCGCGTGAGCCCGTGTGCGACGAGGAGAAGGAGGAGGAGGAGGAGGAGGAGGCGAAAAAGACGGAGCAACAAGAGGAGGAGGAGGAGGAGGAGGAGGATGAGAAGGAGAGGAGGTGCGGGTGGAGGTGCGGAGGAGGGGTAGGGAAGGTGTAGAGGAGGTGCAGGGGAGGTGGATGGGAGGTAGGTGGAGGGGAGGGGGAGGGGAGGCGGAGGAGACGGGATGAGAGGGAGAGGGGGAGGCGAAGGGGGAGAGGAAGCAGAAGAGGAGGAGGAAGAGGAGGGGGAGGATGAGAAGAGGATGATGAGGAGGATGTGGAAGACGACGACATCTACAATGAGGAAGACATGGAGTTGGAGGAAGGAGCAAAGGAGATAAGGAGGAAAGGAGGAAAAACAGGAAGAGCAGGGGGAGGAGGGGCCAAGGAGGGGGAGGAGGGATGGGCAACAGGAGGAAGTGCAGGAGGAGGAGGAAGAGGGCGAGGACGAGGACAAGGAGAAGCAGGAGGACGGAGACGCGGGAGGGGCGAGGAGGGGGACGGGCATGGAGGAGGAGCGCGGCGCCTCGCGCGAGTCTCCTGAGCGGCCGCGGGAGCGGCCGACGAGCGACAGCGCGGCGCCCTCACGCCGCGATGGTCGAAGACAGTGAGGAGGAGGAGGAGGAGGAGGAGGAGGAAGAGGAGGAGGAGGAGGCGGACGGGGGGAAAGGGTGGCCCGCACATCCGAATGCCAGGACAGACTACACAGAGTCTGCGGCCCTGCAGGGCGAGGGTGGCCACCAGGGCCCCAGCGCCTCTGCCAGGGAGCGGGGCGGGCGGGGCCGGGGCGGCTCGGGGTGCCGCCCGGACCCCCGACCTGGAGCTCCACAGCAGCGCGACAGGATCATGCAAGGTCCCCCAAAAAGATACAGGGCAGTTTTCAAGACATCGGATTTCTAAGCATATAGGATTTTAATACATGATTCATTTATGAATGAATGTATGCATGAACTCATCGCTGTTTCTACAACTAAATCCCTGCATCTGTTATACATGATCCGCACGCGGAGCATGTATTAAAAAAAACGGCACTGTATAGACGTGGGGCCGCCGTCAAGAGAGGCAGCCCGACGCTCGAGCCCGGTGTGGATGTCGCGCGCGCGCTCCTGGGCGGCAGGTCGAGGAGCGGCGCCAGCGGCACTGTGTTACGAACGGAGCGGCAGTCAGACACCGCCGTGCCCAACTCGTGCTATTCGCCAACAGCCGAGCACTAACATCAGCCAACAAGTGTCCAAACTTACGTTCGCGAAAGCTGGGCTGCCTGCAGACGCGCCTCTGGAAAGCTGAGCGGACCACGTCGTCATATCAGCCGCGTATGGGCCACGATGATTATGGGCTGCCGTGGGCCAGTGCAGCAGCGGTCCAGAATCTGTCGTTCCACATCCACCCCTGCTGACTCCTCATTCCTTTCCTCCTCCCTCCCTCGCAGACTCGTCATCCTCCTAAGTTTCATCATCCTCCTCCGCCGCCTCGCCTCATCTCCCTGCTCGTCCTCCTTGTCGTCTTCTATTTCGCGCTTCCCCCCAGACGTCGTCCACAGTTTCTTCCCGTCTCCACCCCATGCAAGACCACCATCCCATATCACCCTCCGTGTCCTGCTACTTCGCTTCCTCCCCTCTGCTCCTCCCCCTCGTCGTCGACCTCCCCCTTTGTGACTCACTGTCGGCATTGCTCCTACTTCTCATCCACTTAATCCTCCTCCTGAAGGTACAGTCAGACACAGGCCAGAAGAATATCCTTCAGAAACATGAGACCTTCCGTCGACCAAAACGAACAGAACATCCAAGGGTACCCTCCCCAGGATGCACAAGAACATCCACCAAGCACGAAGAACACGAGGGCATCCTCCTCGAACCGACCTCGATGCTATGCCTCGGCCCGACTGTCCCGATACCGCCCCCTCACCGCTCCCATGGTGCGTTCTGACAAGAATATGTACAGAGCAATCCAGACGTAGCGACGAGAGCTCTCCGAGACGCGCAGCGGTAGCTGTACCTTTTGTCCTTCTATGACTTCTTGCTGCTTCTTATCATAAGACAGGGCTAGGATCGGGGTAAATCGCTCCAGAGCGTTCCGGAGCGCTCTCAGAGCGTTCCGGAACGCTCTGGAGCGGCCGCGGCGCCCAATACATCCTCCAAACCCGCCGATTCTCAGAGATTTCGAGTTATCCCGATCCGATTTTGTCCCGATCTTCGCGTCGTTTTATATCACCGCCGTCCTCCGCCCTGCCATGACTCGTCCTCTGCCTCCCGCACGCTGGCGCGAGGGGGCGCGTCCTTCTTCATGTCGTGGTAGGCCGGCCACTCGCGCAGCTGCCGCGGCATCTTCTTGCAACGCCCCGCGAAACTATCTATCTGCTTCTGCATCTGCTCCATCTTGTCGGGCACCTCGACCCAGAGGTCCGCTGGCCGCACGCTGTGCCGCGGCCGATGCGCGTATAATCGCCCCCCTTCGTCCCCCCGGGTTCAGCGAGGGCGCCCAGATGCCGAAAGCTGCCAAAAAGCCAAAAACCTTCCATCGTGTAGTTTTACCTTGGCGGCGCGCGCAAGGGGGAGGGGGAGGGGGGAGGGCTTCTTAGGAGGCTGCCTCTGAGAAGGCGCCGGCCTTACATCCATAGATGAAGGGGCCCAAGGACACACAAATAAATACACACAAATAACAGGATTCCCCATATTTCCCCATATTTTCTAGGTTTGTGTCTCCCCCCCCCACTTCCCATATTTTCCAATTTTTCTAAGGGATCGAGGATTAATTGTGTCTGTGTGCTTTTTCCCTCCTGGATAGAGAAGGCCCGCGCCTTCTAAGAAGCAGGGGTGCTCCTAGGAAGCCCCCTGCACCCCTCGGCGCGTGGCCGATCAACATCGCCAGCACGTCTGGGGTTGCACTCTCCCGTGCCCTCGGCTCGTGGGGGGGGGGGGCACCCGCGAGGTCCCGTCTGTACGCGCACAGAGGGGCTCGTCCAGAGCCTCCCACCCCCTCTCTCTCTCCAGCACTCCGCCCAGCCACCCACCCCTCCCCTTAGCGTACAGACGCCCAGACACACACACACACACACACACACACACACACACACACACACACACACACAAAAACATATACACACACACACACACACACTGTTGCGTATGCGGCTAAGCAGAGTGACTGCGCGGCGGGAAAGCATTGGCAGGGCATTCGAATGCGAATTAAGCCGCAATGCATGAGGGAGAGAGGAGGAGCCCCCGGCGGTGGCAAGAGGGAGACGGAAGCCGGGCCCGCTCAGGGTTACACACTTACACACATACACATTTACACACACATACACAGACGCCCACACACACACACACACACACACACACACACACACACACACACACACACACACGCACACACACAGAGAGACAGACATCCACACACACACACACACACACACACACACACACACGCGCACACACACACACGCGCACACACAACACACACACAACACACACACACTTACTTCGCGGCCAGTAGGTCCAAATCAGCGAGTGGGAACAGAGGAACGCGCTAAAAAATGTTTTTGATCATATACCACCGAACATGTGTCTATCGAAAAACCGCCGCCGACACGGCTGCGCGTGCAGAAAAGCGGGCGTGCAAGCCAGACAGGCACGCGCAGTGACGCGGGTAGCTCGCTGAGGAACCGCATGGCGCGGATGGACGCAAGCAGTGCGACCAGCGCCAGCTCCCAGGTGGATAGCCCGGAAGAGCACAGCAAAGAGACAGAGGAGGCGACGCCCAGGAGCCGAGGCGACCCCGGAAACCGGGGAGAAGAGGAGGCAGGAGCGACAGCAACGGCCCGACGACCTCTAGAGGGAAGGACGAAGCCCCAGGCGAAGCCCACACACACACACACACACCCACGCACACACACACGCACACACACACACACACACACACACACACACACACACGCAGTCCCGTAGCACCATCGCCAAGGCCGCTACTCCGGGCGCGCAGGCCTTCTCGCTGCTGGGCTGTCGGGGCACGCGCCAGCAGGATGCCCGCCTCACCGGCGGGCGCCTCTGCAAAAGACCCGGGTGGGGAGAGGAGGAGATCCGTGGCGGATGCGCGCGGCAGCGCAGTTCGATAGTCTCGGTAGTCCTGCGCGCGAATCTGAAGGAGGAGCAGAAAGAAAAGGATGGAGGAGGAGGAGGAGGACGAGAAGAAGGAGGAGGAGGAGGAAGAGGGAATGCGATGGAATATGGGAGCGATGGAAGCAGGGGAGAGAGAGAGAGAGAGAGGAGTGAAAGAAGGATCAGCAGGAGGAAGAGAAGGGGAGCGAATGGAAGGAAGGCGCGGAAGAACAGGAGGAGGAGCGAGAGTAAGAGCAATAGGGGAGGGGAGGTGAGGAAGGAGGGGAGGCGGAGACGGAGGAGACGGAGGAGACGGAGAGAGGAGGAGAGGAGGGGGAGGGCGAGGAGGAGGAGGAAGCGGAGGAGGAGGAGGGAGAAGGAGGAGCAGGAGAAGGATACGGAGACGGACACGGAGGCGACGGAGACGAGGGAAGAAGATGAGGAGGGGGAGGGGCGGGAGGGATAGGAGAAGGAACAAGAAGAATGGAGGGACGGGGGGAGCGGGGAGAGAGGAAGGAAGGGAAGTTAGAAGGGAGGGAGGGAGAGCGAGAGGGGAAGAATGTTACACGCACCCAGGCCATCCGTCACGAATGAATGACCCCCGTTGCGAATGAACGAGTGGCGTGGGCCGCTGATCTGACTTAACAGCTGCCCAACTCTTGAGATCCTCGATGTATTCGGATGCAGAGTGCACGGCGAACTCATGAATTCAACAAATAACGAATTACACTTCGGATTTGTAGATGGTCGACTGTGCAACGCTTGGATGCAGTCACATCGGTGAGGCATCGACCAGACTTGCAAAGAAACATGTGCTGATCGTTTCTGGCTTGCGGTGAGCAGTCCCCAGCGGCGACCGTTTAGGTTGCCACCTTGTCTCGTTGTTCCCCTAATAAAGTAGCGAGGGGAGCCAAGCCGCAGCAGCAGCAGGAGCAAAGGCAGAATGAGCAGGAGCAAGAGCATCAACGGCAGCAGCAGCGGCAGCAGCGACGGAGGCAACGACAGCGCGTGCAAGACAGCGAGAGCAGCTTCCACCTACTCCTCCTCCCTCCTCCTCCTCCTCCTCCTCCTCCTCCTCCTCCTCCTCCTCCTCCTCCTCCTGCTCGTCCTCCTCCTCCTCCTCCTCCTCTCCTCCTCCTCCTCCCCTCCTCCTCCTCCTCCTCCTCCTCCTCTCCTCCCTCCTCTCTTCTTCCCCCTCCTCCTCCGTCCTCCTCCTCCTCCTCCTCCTCCTCCTCCTCCTCCTCCTCCTCCTCCTACTCCTCCTATGCTGCTGATTCGCCTCCTCCTCATCATCCTCCAACTCCGTCGCCTCCTCCTCATCCTCCTCCTCCTCCTCCTCATCATCATCATCAGCAGCAGCATCACCATCACCATCATCATCATCATCATCATCATCATCATCATCATCATCATCATCATCATCATCATCATCATCACCAGCATCATCATCATCATCATCATCATCATCAGCAGCAGCAGCAACATCATCATCATCATCACCAGCACGACCACCATCATCATCATCAGCAGCATCATCATCAGCATCATCATCATCAACATCATCATCATCATCATCAGCCTCACCATCAGCATCATCATCATCATTACCGTCATCAGCAGCAGCAGCATCCTCAACTTCATCATCATCAACGTCATCATCATCATCATCAGCATCAGCATCATCATCATCATCATCACCAGCATCATCATCATCGTCAGCATCGCCATCAACATCATTAGCAGCACCATCATCATCAGTAGCAGCATCATGATCAGCATCATCATCAGTAGCAGCATCATCATAATCGGCATCATCGTCATCATCAAGATCATACTCATCATCAGCATCATCATTAGCATCGGCGGCACCATCATCAGCATCAGCATCATTATCATCATTATCATGATCATCATTATCATGAGCATGGCCACCATCATCCCCGTCGTAAGCATCATCATGTTCACGATTGACAGTATCAGCATCGTCATCATCTTCGTGAGCGACAATATCAGCATCATCATCATCATCACCATCATCATCAGCAGCAGCATCATCACCATCATCACCCCCTTCACCATCATCACAATCATCATCTGCATGATCAGCATTAGCATCGTCATCATCCCCAGTATTATCATAATCATCATCATCAGCATCGCCATCGCCATCAACATCGTCATCGTCATCATCCTCATTATCGTCATCAGCAGCATCATCATTATCATCATCAGCGTCATCGTCACCGTCATCAGCATCGTCATCGTCATCGTCGTCAGAATCATCATCAGAATCATCAGAAAAATCAGCATCCTCATCATCATGAGCATCATCATCGTTATCATCATTACCATCATCATGCTCATCATTACCATCATCATAATCATCACGTCGGAATCAGCATCAGCATCATCATGACTGCCATCACCATCATCAGCATCATCATCACCATCGTCATCATCATCAGTATCAGCTTCATCTCCATCATCATCCGCATCATCATCAGCAGCAGCATCAGCATCAGCAGCAGCGGCAGCATCGTCATCATATCGTCACCATTCTCATCTTTTCCATCGTCAGGAGCAGTCAAAAACCCCTATCAGCATCACCAGCACTATTCTCCTCATCATAATCCTCAGCATCATCAGGAGCAGCATTATCCTCCTCCTCATCCTCCTACTCATCCTCAGCACAGTCATCATCACCATCATCATCAACAGCAGCATCATCAGCATTAGCATCATCATCAGCATCAGCATCATCATCATCATCATCCTCATCATCATCATCATCATCATCATCATCATGGTCGTCATCATCTTCAACATCGTCATCATCATCATTAGCCTCATCATCAACATCTTCAGCATCAGCATTATTGTCACCATCATCGTCATCACCATCATCAGCATCATCATCAGCATCATCAGCATCATCAACATCATCATCGTCGATGTCATTGTGATCATCATCGTCGTCGTCATCACCATGATCATCATCATCGTCATCATCACTTGCATCATCATCATCAGCAGCAGCATCATCATCATCACCATCATCATCACAATCATCACCACCATCATCATCATCAGCAGCATCATCATCGGTGGCCGCTTCGGCCCGAGCCTGTTCGGGACGTCACCAGGCTCTCCCTCGCGCTCGCTCTCGCCGCCCCGAGCGCACTGCCGCTCGCTGGCGGCCGTGCGCGTCGGCTGCCGCCGAAGTGCCGCCGCCCCGCGGTGTGCGACCAGCTCTGCGCCGCGACGCTGGCGGACGCGGGGCACCCCCGCGCGGCGGTGCCCGCAGCCCCGCTGCCCCAGCCGTGCGTGAGGCCGTGGTTGGGCGCCGCCCACACAGCCGAGAGGAGAGTCCCGATGCACCTCCTGGCCGTCGACCGGCCTGCCGGCGTCCCGAAGCTCCCGGCGAGGGCATGCGGAGAAGCCGGCGCCGCAGAGGCGCGCGCGGTGCTGTGCAGTCCTCCGCCGCGCCCATCGCCTCCGTGGCCAGCCTCTGCGGAGCTCGGGGCCAACGCGGTGGCAAGCGCCGCCATGGGCTCGGCGATCGTGGCACTGAAGGCGGACGTGCTAAGAAACCTTTTCCGTCGGCGGCGAGGCAGAGGAAATCCACACCAGCGCGGGGCTAGTCGGGGCAACCGATAGGCAAACTGTCCGGAGTGCAACAGAGAGAGGCGAAGACGAGGGCACGTGCTGAGAAACATGGTTGGGGCTCTCTGGGCCGCCAGGTCCATCGCCGTGCGCGCCATCGCCCAGGCTGGAGGTGCGTCCGCCCTCGCGGTGCTGCTAGGTGGCGGCGTGCTGGTCAAGGGCCCCAGTCGTGGAAGGGCTGTTGGGCGTCAGGGCCCTCGTGCGCCGCTCGCGTCCTCCTCCTCCTCGCGTGCTCGCTCCTCGGGCCGCGGGAGGGCGGTCGTGCTCGGGTGCCGCGTCCGCGGGGCCCTCGGGGTCGCCATGTCCACGCTGCCTGCCTCTCCTGGCCGCTGCGCCGCCCTCCCCGCCCCGCCCCGCGTCGTCAGCATGGGCGGCGGCCTTCGGCGCAGGCGCCACGATTTTGGGGATCTGCGCTTGGCCGGCACGGTCTCCTGCGCGTCGCGCGGGGCCGGGGTGCTGCGCCGTCGTGAGGGCCGTCGGTGCAGTGCGGGTCCTGGCCAGGCCTGGCGCGTTGCGCCCTCGTCGTGCGGCCCTGCAGGCCAGACGCCCGCCCTGGGCCGCGGCGGAGCCGCGGCACGAGCTCGGTGTCTTCGTCGAGGCGGCAGCGCAGGAGACCGCGGCAAACCTCGTGAGGCCTGTGCTTCTTCTGTGCAGCGAGGAGGAGGAGGAGGGAAGAGGAGGAAGAGGAGGAGGAGGAGGAGGAGGAGGAGGAAGGAGGAGGAGGAGGAGTGGGGCTGAGCTTGAGCCTCAGCAGCGCGCTTGCATGCCTGTGTCGCTGCTGCCGCGCTGCCTCCTCCCCGCGCGGAGGCCCGCAGTGGCGGCCGCGGAGGCGGGAGCGCCCCACTGCTCCACACATGTGGGCCGAAGAGCGGGCCGTACTGCCGGCAGAGGGTCGGGGGCGCGTGCTTTGCAAGGCGACGCCGTAGCTCTGCGAGGCTGCAGCGGCCTCGCCTGTGTGAGCGGCACTCGCCAAGCCAGCAGCGCGGCAGTGAAAAAGTCGGGCAAAGCGTCGGCACAAGGATAGCGCACCTGCCGCGCCGTTCCAGAATTCTGCAAGTGAAGTGTCTGCACGGCGCCGGCGGTCGGTTGCCGCTGCTGCCGAGACGTGCCAGAGGCTGACGATCCTGGCGCGCGCGCGTGCTCGCCCGGTGGTACGATGGCGTGCTGTCCACTTGCGTACGCAGCTGCCCTGACCCATCCCCTCGCGTGCGGCGTCGTGCCATGCAGTCGGGCCGCCGCGTCGATGAGAACGAATCTTAGAGGCCCCAAGAACGCTCCAAGACGGCTCCAAGAGGCCTCCGAGACCTCCAAGGAGGCCCCCAAGAGGTCAAAATCCTGTAAACACCTTCGGAAAATCACGGATTGTTGCATCGCCGCCCGCTCGCTTCCGATAGCCGTCCGAGGCCTCAAGATGGCTCCAAGATGGCCCAAGAGGGCTCCAAGAGAGGCCCAAGAGAGCACCAGGACGGCCCCGAGAGCGACCAAGAGCGCTCCAAGACGGCTCCAAGAGAGATCCAAGAGGCGATTTTAGGACCTCCCGAGGGGGGAGGCTAATTGCAACCATCCCCTTCGTTGATCGATGTCCTCCAAGATGGCCCCAAGAGCGCCTCGAAAACCCCCAAGAGCGCCCCAAGAGGGCCCCAAGAGGCGCCAAGGAGGCCCCAAGAGGCGCCCAAGAGGCCGCCAAGAGGCTCCCAACAGACCCCCTAGAGGCCCCAAGAGGCCGCCCGAGGAAGATCGCCATTGTCCTCCTCCTCCTCCTCCTCCTCCTCCTCCTCCTCCTCCTCCTCCTCTCCCTCCTCCTCCTCTCATCCCCCTATTTCTCCCCCTCCCTCCCTCTCCTCCTCCTCCTCCTCCCCTCCTCCTCCTCCTCCTCCTCCTCCTCGTTCTCTTTCCGCTTGATCCTCCTCCTCCTCCTCCTCTCCTCCTCCTCCTCCTCCTCCTCCTCCTCCTCTCCCCTCCTCTGTGTTACTGTTATTAGTATATTACTATGGTTATTAGTCGTCTTCTTCTGCTTAGTATGATTCGTCTTAGTATTATGGTGAGCATTCTTAGTATTACCATTAGTAAGTTTACTATCATTCATCGTATTATTCCTCCTCCTTATCCTCCTCTTCTCCGCCTCCCTCCTCTCCTCCTCCTCCTCCTCCTCCTCCTCGACTCTCGACTCCTCGACTCCTCGACTCCTCGACTCCTCGACTCCTCGACTCCTCGACTCCTCGACTCCTCGACTCCTCGACTCCTCGACTCCTCGACTCCTCTCCTCCTCCTCCTCCTCCTTTCTCCTCCTTCCTCCTCCTCCTCCTCCTCCTCCTCCTCCTCCTCCTCCTCCTCCTCCCTCCTCCTCCTCCTCCCCTCCTCCTCCTCCTCCTCCTCCTCCTCCTCCTCCTCCTCCTCCTCCTCCTCCTCCTCCTCCTCCTCCTCCTCCTCCTCCTCCTCCTCCTCCTCCCCCTCGCCATCCCCCTTCGTCCTTCTTCCCCGCCGTTCCTCATCCGGCAGGTCCGCGAAGGCGCATACGGTTCGCCCCTGGGTCTGCGCAGGCTGATCCAAGACTTCAGTTTGACGGCTTCCCCAGCTGCTGATCTACTGCATGCTCCTCCGCTTCCCTGTTCAAGGCAACTCGCACGGGCATTGTTTGTGGACGGGCTGGTGGGGATTTTTCCGTCGCGGCCGCAAGCGAAGGCGCAGGCGGCGTCCGAAGTCAGCCCGGGCTACGAGGCTGGTGGGGATTTTTGCTGTCGCAGCCGCAAGCGAAGGCGCAGGCGGCGTCAAAGGTCGACCTGGGCTACGGGCGGAGCCTACCCGGTGGGGATACGTTTTGTTCGCGAGCGCAAGCGGGAGAGCCGCGCGCCGTCAGGAAGATGCCGAGTAGCAAAGACCTAAATTGCAACGGCGAACCTGGTGGGGAGACTTTTTGTCAGCGGCCGCAGGCGAGCGCGCCAGCGGCGAGTCCAGTCGGAGCGGGGCGCGCACAGTCGAATGAACCTAAAGCGGTGGGCCGGAGCCTCACGCAGCACCTCAGCGGCGGGCCGTCGAGTGGAAGAGGCAGGCGGTAGGCGGGTCACCAATACTGCCAGGGTCGCGTGCAACGAGTCGGAGGCAGCGGGCGGCCAGGGTAACCGGCAACCAGGGAAAGCTGCAGACGGGAGTTAGTAAAAAGATGCGCGAAGCGTCAAGAATTTCAAAGCGCCCCTCCTGCTCCCGATTCCAGGATGCTTGGCGTCGTCGGTGGGGTGCAGGAGTTTGGCCAGTCGGCAGATCGAACATCGCACACAGACCGCCAATATGAAAATGGCGGCGTGGGGGAGGGGGCACAAAAAACAGCATAACGGGTGCAGGATGCTGCCCATCAAACCTATGGGGAGGGTGCTTCTTGGACAGTCTGGAGTGGTTACCCTTTTCTGGGGCCTTTTCTGCGTCTCCGATGGCTGAGTCACCCCCCGCCCAACGGCTGAGACCATTGCTAGAATGCAACCCACGGAAGGCATTGAGCGCTATTTGAGTGACGACAAATCAAAGGTCTTACGCGAGATGGCACAGTGACTTTACGCGGTGGCTGACGCAGACCGCCAGCGAGGCACGCTACGCTTGAAGCGAGGGCGCTGACGCGCGAGCTTACGCGGGCATCTTATGAACCAATGTCGGCGAAGGCGATCCCGATTTGCTTCGTCGCCCGTTTGGCGCAATTGAGCGCTATGGGTAAGAGGCCTCTTTGATAGGGTCCGAGCAAATGGGGTCGGAGGATCACGCTGCATCGGCGATGCATCCGCGACGTCGGCGAGGAGGAAAGTGGGCCCCACATCGAGCCGCATCGCCGATGCATCGGCGATGCGGCGCAGACCTCCGACCTCGTCCACTCCGGCCCCATCTGGGGGGCCTGGGACTGGACACTATACTCGCCGACCTGCCCCCAATCCAACACGCGGGAGCTCCCGTGATCTGCTGAACTGGCGCGCCGCTGCGGCGACGGCCCACGGTAAAGGGGCCCCAGGACACACAAATAAATACACACAAATAACAAGATTCCCAATATTTTCGCATATTTTCTGGGTGTTTGTCTCCCCCCCCCACTTCCCATATTTTCCCATGTTTTCTGGGACATCGACGATTAATTGTGTCTGTGTGTTTTTTTCCCTCCTGACACGGCGCAGGGTCGCGCGGCCGGCGCGGCCTTGATGGTCTCGAGGACCGCGACGTAGCAGTCGTAGAGCTGCGAGAGGTAGCCGAGCTCGGACTTCGTCTGGTCCTCGCGGCGCCCCGCGCCGCGCGCTTGCGCGGGCCCCGGGAGAGCCGGGCGCGACTCTCGGCTGCACGCCGCGCCACGCTCGCTCTCGCTCGAAGGTGCCCCCGAGGCGAATTGCCGCCCCGACTGTCTGGAGCGGCCAAGAGGGGGGTGTCCAAGAGGGGGGGGTGCAAATCATGACGGGCGGCATGTGCGCGGCCCAGCGGGGGGGCCAGGGACGAGATGAAATCAGAAGAGGCGCCATGAAATCTGGGGAAATATCATGGCCCACGCCATGAGATCTCCCCCCCCCTAGTCATCACCCCCCTCTTTTCCGCCCCCGAGACTGCGAGCGGGAGTCCCGAAAGGGGGGGCGGAAATCTCGACAAAACCTGATATGAGATACGAGCTGGATGTACAAAAAGCTTCCGGCATCTCCCGTCTAACAAGAGAGTGACCGTCGTGTAAGAGGGACCTTGGGTGCGCGGTGTTTGGGGTGCCGCGCGGGGACCGAACACACAAGCGTGCAAGGCGCTGCCACCGAATCGCGCTCGGCGATCGGGGGACCCGCGTGGGCCCGCACCTGAGGTCATTCTGGCGAAAGGTCACTCTTACGTGTAGAGCCAACCCGTGTCATAAGGATGCGCGAGAAGGATGCAAAAGCCTTTCAAGCCCACTTCGGAACTCCTCGAGCGGGGCGCGGCCAGCGAAGGTGGCCAAGGATGGACCGAGGAGGCAAGGATGCAAATGGTACCGTACCCTTGGGAAGGTTGCCTACTATGCGGGTTGACTGTAGTCGAGTGCCCGCGCAGTGGAAGTAGGGAGCCGAACTCTATGCACCGACGCCTGTTCCAGCCCTGCACCGGAATTCGCACAGCAAAGCGGATCCTGGTGTATACGGGGCCCTAGTGTATACGTGTTCCGCTGGCTCCTGGGAAACGGAACAACGAGTACACACCACACCGCCCCGACGTCGCCCCCAACACTCAAGGAGTCCTGGGAGCGAGAAGCAGCCCGCCACTGGCCATGTATATGTCCCAGCTCCCGAGGAAGGATCACGACGGCAGAACTCCTTGTTGGAAGGGGCCCCAGGACACGCACACACACACACACACACACACACACACACACACACATATATATATATATATATATATATACACACACACAAATGAGAAGATTCCCATGATTTCCCATATTTTTCTGGGCGTCTGTCTTCCCCCCCCCCTTCCCATAGTTTCCCATATGTTCTGGGGAGTCGAGGATTCATTGTGTCTGTGTCTTTCTTTTCCCCTCCTGACTGTTGGCCGCGGAGAGAGGGCCAGGCCCCGCGCGCGCGCGGCCGCGCAGCGCGGCGCCGCGCCCGCGGCTCGCACCCTTGAGGCACTCTGTGGAGGGCGCGGCGCGGAGGCCCGCCGGGTGCCCCCCCTGCGGCACAGAGCTCTCCACGGCGGAAGGCCTCGAGACGGAGGCCTCTTGGCCGCGACCTGCGGGGGGGGGAGGGGGGGGGGGGGGCGAAACTTGTGTTCGCCGGCGGCGGGGCAGAGGCAGTGCGCACCGGCGTGAGGCTCTTCGGGCAACCCAGGGGGGGGGGGAGGGGGGGGGGCAAGCTAGGCGCGCTCGCGTCATATCTGACATCCTACCCCTCCCTCCCATCCGTTACCATGGCGCAGATCCCCTCTCTACTCGCACAGTCGGATGTCGAGCAAGGCAATGATCCCGAAAGATCCGCGATGCATTGTAGAGCACGGCATGGCATGGCGTAGAAGAGCACCGCAAAGCGTAGCATCAACCTAGCATTGCATTGCATGCCGTGGCATGGCTCGGGAAATGACGCCAGCGCTGCAGCGGGAGCACGAGTCGGAAGAGAGGAGGGGGGGGGAGAGGGGGGGGGGGGGACACATGGTGGAGGGGGGGGGGGGGGGGCTTTTCGGGCCCTAAAAGCCCCCATGTGGGGCCCGCAAGGCCCCTTCAGGGGCCCCAGAAGGCCCCTTTTCGACAGCCCTCGCAGCCCCCACCACGTACCGCCCCCCGCCCCATGACGCGCCCTCCGAGGCGTTGGCCGCATCTGGCCTCTGGGGGCCCCTCGCCGGGGCGCGCCCTCGAAGAAGCGGCTCGGGACGAAAGGCCAGCCCCGGGGGGGAACGGGCGGGGACATCTGGAGACACGCCGCATGGACTAACATCAGGACGCCTCGTGTCTTGGGGGGGCGCCGCGACCTGACAGGAGGCTCGGCTTCGCCGCTCCCCGACCTCCTGGGACACCCCACATGCGCCAGATGGCTGGGGCCCCAGCTTGGGGATCGATGCACACGACAGGGGGGGTCGGTCCACCCTCGACAGAAGGTGCGCCCGGATAAGACGCAGCCAGGACCAGGACAACAAATCGGACCAGAACAAAAACTAGGGATCTCTGAAATCCGGAGGCTCTGGAAGTGTATCGCGCGCCGCGGCCGTTCCGAAGGGCTCCAGAACGCTCCGAGGGCGGTCGGGAACGCTTTGGAACGATTTATCCGGGCCCCAGCCCCGCCCAGCTCGCAGACCCGCTCCCCGACTTACTGGGACACCCGACGGGCCAAATACGGTGAGGGCATTGGATGATGAACAGTTGGCTGCGGGGCCCAGGGTCTGAAGCCAGTGGAACTCGAATTGAGGTTTGGCCAAAGGTATCACCGCCGCCCTGATCAGATAAGGAGTTCTCCAGGGAGCGCATTGGAGGAGGAGGAGGAGGAGGAGGAGGAGGAGGAAAAGGAGGAGGAGGAAAAGAAGGAGGAGGAGCAGGAAGAGGAGGAGGAGGAGCAGGAAGAGGAGGAGGAGGAGGAGGCGCTGTGCTCGAGCGCCGCGTGGCCCGCGCACGCCCCCGCGCGCGAACACCTCTACGCCACGAAAACAGATCTACGCACGACACCCTCCGACGAACTTTGCATGTGCCTTCAGGGAGGGGACGGTGTCCAAAGCCGCTGACTCTCGGTGGTGATTTTTACACCGCCACCGTCCCCTGAGGCCCACGAACAATGCAGTGGAGGGTGTCTGTGTATCCTTCTTGTGGCGGGGCCCGCTGCTGCGCCGGGCTCGCCAGCCAGGCCTGCGCCTGGCGTTGCGCCGCCGCCCTCACGTGGTCGCGACACCGGGCGCGAGCGCTGGCTCCCGCCAGCAGCTCCGGCGGGCCAGGCTGGCCCAACGGGCGGACCTGCTGCGTCCAGGATCCCTCTGCCTGCTCCGCCAATGCGAGGGCGCGCTCTGCTTCAGCGCACCGGGGGTCAGCCTGGATGCGGCTGTCAGGGTTAGGTCGGGCATGTCCCCCTACAGAGGGCTTTTGGGCGAAAACTGAAGAACACGAACAAATACCCCCAAATGGTCAGAAATACTCTGAAGATCGTCCCCAAAACTATTTTTTACATATTTTTTGATATTCCCCCTGTAGAGGGACAGGCCCGACTTAAGGCCAACCTCGGCTTCGGGGGGCCCTCGCCGGGCCTCGGGAGCGTCAAGAGACGAGTCGGGATGGAAGGTCGGTCCTGGGAAAGGGGTCGGGACGTCCACGGGCCCCGTGTGGAGCAAGAATCCGGACGTCCCACGTTTTGGGGGCGTAGCTGCCCTGATGCGCCCGTTTTGAAGCGCAACGCGTGCTGTGTGCAAAACGTCCGTATGGCGCGCTCCTCCATCGTGCTGTGGCCCACCGGGACGGTCCGCCCCCCCTGCGGTGCAGGAGGAGGGCCCACGGGGCGGGGCCACGCACGCCAAGGGCTCCCCGTGCCCACCGCTCCTGGAGAGGGTTCAGGGTTGCATCGAAGCCCACGTGGGCACAGTCCTCCTCCTCCTCCTCCTCCTCCTCCTCCTCCTCCTCCTCCTCCGCCTCCTCTTCCTCCTCCTCCTCCTCCTCCGCCTCCTCTTCCTCCTCCTCCCCCTCCTCCTCCTCCCTCCTCCTCCTCCTCTCCTCTTCTCCTCTCCTCCTCTTCCTCCTCCTCCTCCTCCTCCTCCTCCGCCTCCTCCTCCTCATCCTTCTCCTACCTCCTCCCCCTCCTCCTCTCCTCCTCCTCCTCCTCCGCCTCCTCCTCCATCCTCATCCTCACTCATCCATCATCAGCATCAGCATCATCATCATCATCATCATCATCATCATCATCATCATCATCATCATCATCATCATCATCATCATCATCATCATCATCATCATCATCATCATCATCATCATCATCATCATCATCATCAGCATCAAGCAGCATCATCATCATCGTCATCATCATCATCCTCATCCTCATCCTCATCCTCATCATCCCTCATCCGCATCATCATCAGCATCATCACCACCACCATCAGCATCATCCATCAGCATCATCATCATCATCATAAGCATCAGTATCAGCACCCATCATCATCAGCATCATCAACACCATCATCAGCATCAGCATCATCATCAGCATCATCATCATCATCATCATCACATCACCATCACCATCACCATCATCATCATCATCATCAGCATCATCATCATCATCATCATCATCATCATCATCATCATCATCATCATCATCATCATCATCATCATCATCATCATCCCGTCTCCTCCTCCTCCTCCGCCGCCTCCTCCTCCTCCGCCTCCTCCTCCTCCGCCTCCTCCTCCGCCGCCTCCTATTCCTCCTCCTCCCCCTCCTCCTCCTCCTCCGCCTCCTCCTCCTCCTCCTCATCCTCCCCCTCCTCCTCCTCCCCCTCCTCCTTATCCTCCTCCTCCGCCTCCTCTTCCTTACCCTCCACCTCCACCCTCACCTCCACCTCCACCTCCACCTCCTCCGCCTCAAGGCCGTCCTCCTCCTCCTCCCCTCCTCCTCCTCCTCCTCCTTCTCCTCCACCTCCACCTCCTCCTCCTCCTCTCCTCCTCCTCTCCTCCTCCTCCTCCTCCTCCACCTCCTCCTCCTCCTCCTCCTCACCCTCCACCTCCACCCTCACCTCCACCTCCACCTCCACCTCCACTTCCTCCGCCTCAAGGCCGCCCACGGCAACGACACAATCGAATTGCTCTAGTGTTCTTGTTAGGGGAGGGGGGACCGCTCGGTGCTGTGGCACTGCCCTCGCCTTCTCCCTGGTGAGCGGCTCGGCCGCCACGGCGCCCCGCCCGCAGGTGGCGCAGCCCGCCGCCCTCCGCCCGTCGTCGCCGCCGCGGCCAGCCCCGCGCTCCGCCGTGGGCCGCTGCCCGCGGGAGCACGGAGGCGGCTCCCTGCACGTCTGCCTCGGGGCACCGCGCGCGAGGCCCCCTCGGACGCCCGCCGCGGCGAGCTCCGTCGTCTCCCCAGGCGCCGACTGCGCGGCGCCCGCGGCGTCGCCGCGGGCCGAATCGCGGACCTCGGCGCCGAGGCCGCCCTCCGAGCCGAGAGCAGGCGCTGCCCCGCGAGTCGACGAGGCGCCCAGCGCGCCTCGAGGCGCCTCCTGCGAGCTCGTGGCCGCGGCCGCCCGCGTATACGACACCGCGCGCGGGCCTCACGAGGCGGCGGGGCCGCGGTAGGGGACGCGGCGGCGGTGGGCTTCCCGCGGCAGCCCATCGTGGGGCGGGTGCCATTTGGCCTGGAACACATACTGAGGGATGGGCTTCGGGGGGCCCTCGCCGGGCCTCGGGAGCGTCAAGAGACGAGTCGGGATGGAAGGCCGGTCCTGGGAAAGGGGTCGGGACGTCCACGGGCCCCGTGTGGAGCAAGAATCCGGACGTCCCACGTTTTGGGGGCGTAGCTGCCCTGATGCGCCCGTTTTGAAGCGCAACGCGTGCTGTGTGCAAAACGTCCGTATGGCGCGCTCCTCCATCGTGCTGTGGCCCACCGGGACGGTCCGCCCCCCCTGCGGTGCAGGAGGAGGGCCCACGGGGCGGGGCCACGCACGCCAAGGGCTCCCCGTGCCCACCGCTCCTGGAGAGGGTTCAGGGTTGCATCGAAGCCCACGTGGGCACAGTCCTCCTCCTCCTCCTCCTCCTCCTCCTCCTCCTCCTCCTCCTCCTCCTCCCTCCTCCTCCTCTCCTCTTCCTCCTCCGCCTCCTCTTCCTCCTCCTCCCCCCTCCTCCTCCTCCCCTCCTCCTCCTCCTCCTCCTCCTCCTCCTCCTCCTCCTCCTCCTCTCCTCCGCCTCCTCCTCTCCTCATCTTCTCCTCCTCTCCCTCCTCCTCCTCCTCGCCTCCTCCTCCTCCTCCTCCCTCCTCCTCCTCCTCCTCATCAGCATCAGCATCAGCATCAGCATCAGCATCAGCATCAGCATCAGCATCAGCATCAGCATCATCATCATCATCATCATCAATCATCATCATCAATCATCATCATCATCATCATCATCATCATTCATCATCATCATCATCATCATCATCATCATCATCATCATCATCACATCATCATCATCATCATCATCATCATCATCATCATCATCATCATCATCATCATCATCATCATCATCATCATCATCATCAATCATCAATCATCAATCATCATCATCATCATCATCATCATCATCATCATCATCATCATCATCATCGTCATAATCCTCATCCGCATCCTCATCCTCATCATCATCCTCATCCTCATCCTCATCCGCATCATCATCAGCATCATCACCACCACCATCAGCAACATCATCAGCCTCATCATCATAAGCATCAGTATCAGCACCATCATCATCAGCATCATCATCACCATCATCAGCATCAGCATCATCATCAGCATCATCATCACCATCACCATCACCATCACCATCATCAGCATCATCAGCATCATCAGCATCATCATCATCATCATCATCATCATCATCATCATCATCATCATCACCATCATCATCCCCGTCCTCCTCCTCCTCCTCCTCCTCCGCCTCTTCCTCCTCCTCCTCCGCCTCCTCCTCCTCCGCCTCCTCCTCCGCCGCCTCCTATTCCTCCTCCTCCCCCTCCTCCTCCTCCTCCGCCTCCTCCTCCTCCTCATCCTCCCCCTCCTCTCCTCCCCCTCCTCCTTATCCTCCTCCTCCGCCTCCTCTTCCTTACCCTCCACCTCCACCTCCACCTCCACCTCCTCCTCCTCCTCCTCACCCTCCACCTCCACCCTCACCTCCACCTCCACCTCCACCTCCACTTCCTCCGCCTCAAGGCCGCCCACGGCAACGACACAATCGAATTGCTCTAGTGTTCTTGTTAGGGGAGGGGGGACCGCTCGGTGCTGTGGCACTGCCCTCGCCTTCTCCCTGGTGAGCGGCTCGGCCGCCACGGCGCCCCGCCCGCAGGTGGCGCAGCCCGCCGCCCTCCGCCCGTCGTCGCCGCCGCGGCCAGCCCCGCGCTCCGCCGTGGGCCGCTGCCCGCGGGAGCACGGAGGCGGCTCCCTGCACGTCTGCCTCGGGGCACCGCGCGCGAGGCCCCCTCGGACGCCCGCCGCGGCGAGCTCCGTCGCCTCCCCGGGCGCCGACTGCGCGGCGCCCGCGGCGTCGCCGCGGGCCGAATCGCGGACCTCGGCGCCGAGGCCGCCCTCCGAGCCGAGAGCAGGCGCTGCCCCGCGAGTCGACGAGGCGCCCAGCGCGCCTCGAGGCGCCTCCTGCGAGCTCGTGGCCGCGGCCGCCCGCGTATACGACACCGCGCGCGGGCCTCACGAGGCGGCGGGGCCGCGGTAGGGGACGCGGCGGCGGTGGGCTTCCCGCGGCAGCCCATCGTGGGGCGGGTGCCATTTGGCGTGGAACACATACTGAGGGATGGGGTCGACGGGGACCCCCTGGCGCCAGAGGTGCTTCGTCAGGCGCCACTCGCACTCACCGGACTTGGGCCTGCGGCCCTTCGAACTCACCCAGCAGTACTCGGTGGCCGCGGAGAAGCGGGTGCTGAAGTACGCGTCCGCGAACCGCCGCGGGATGATCGCGAACCCGTCCCAGACGTCCGAGAACCCGGACTTGCGCGCGTGGATCTTGTCCGGGTCGTACGCCCAGATCGGCCCCATGGAGGTGTTAAACACGGTGTCGGGACGGACGCGCACCACCCAGTCGAAGGGCGCCCCGCGCCGAGACTCCAGCTGCCTGGCGATGTCCATGCAGAGCTCGAGGCTGCGGAACTGCGCGTTGCAGTTCATCGCGTCGCCGACCCACGACTCGTTGCACGGTCGGTGGGGCGGATGGCCCTCGGGCTTCGGCGGGTTCGTCACGAGCACGTGGGGGTGCACGAGGCGGAAGGCGCGCAGGAGCCCCTGCAGGCTCGCAGCCCCGGGCGCCCTCGCGGGGCCCAGCGCGTCCTCGACGTCCATGACGAATATGTTCTGGGACGCGGTGAAGTTGAGCGCATCGATCAGGTTGCGCCTACACGCCTCGTGCACCACTGGCTGCGAGAAGGAGCGTGGCATGCCCACGATGCAGAAGACAGCGGACGCGTCGGTGGGCGCCCGTGCCGCCGCCCTCTCGAACATGGTCCTCGTGTAGAGGAGCTGCCCGTGGCTGTGCCCCCGGAGCAGCCTGACCCAGCCCGGGTAGCCACCAGGAGCCCGCGATGCGAGAAACGCGCGGAGCATCTCGTTGGCATCGGCCATGCTTGCCGCGCCGCCAGCTCGCTTGGACGCCACCAGCTTGTACCACCAGAACAGCGGCGCGAGCATCCGCTTCACCTCGAAGGGCTCACAGTAGGCGCTCTGCAGGCACAAGCCGAAGCGGGACGGCACCTGGGCTCCAGCGGCCCAGGGCGCCCAGCGCTGAAACTGGGCTGGGTCCCACCGCACCTCCACATAGTCGGCCTTCCAGATCTCGTTGCTGCATAGCATGCGCTGCTGGAACACCGCCTCCCATGCCGGGGCCTCGGGCGGGAAGGGCTCCCCCGAGGCCTCACAGACCGTGGCGGGCGACCAGACCTCCGTCAGCCGGAGGCAATGCCGCATCCAGAACTGATAGCAGAGGTTCTGGAACTGATCCGGCCACTCGGGCTCGGCGTCCTCGACTGCTGCCGCGGCCTCCGCGGAGGCAGGCGCCGCACCCGCCGCAGCGCACAGCGCGGCCGCGCAGGGGGCCAGCCACCTCGTCGCGCGGGGGCGCCCCCCGCGGCATCGGCACGGCGAGGGGGGCCGCGGGTCCGAGTCAAGAAAGGAAGACCTCTGGGATCCGTGGGGCTGCATGCTTGAACCAAGAAGAGCCTGGGCAAAAACGGCTTGAAAGAACTAACCACAAAAGCAAAACCGACCGAAACCGGCAGGCCGGAAGCAGCCCAGACGGGCGCGCAGCGACGCAGCAGCGGCACGGCAAACAGCCAAAGCCGAACAAGCCGAACGCAACCGACTGCGGCGCGGCCGAGCCAGTCGAACCTCGGCAATTAACTATCGTCTCTCCTGCTCCCTTACGGTCGGGAATGTTTGCTTAGCGTGTCCTGGCGACACGCTATGCCCTGCAAGCGGACAGCGTGTCGCTCCGCTCCGCGTGGGATGCACGCTGGGGGCCAGAGTCGTTATCGTGTCGCGCCGAAACGTGGTGGGCCAGAACTGGCGTAGCGACACATTGTCCAAAAGTTCCTGACCGTAGATGCTCGATCTGGGAACCTTCCTGGAGCTACTCGTTCCACTCATGTATCGATGCTGCGTCGGAAGTCCGTCGACTTCAGCCAAAAGTGAGTCGAACTTGAGTCGAGCTAGAGTCGAGCTACAATCGAACTGGAGTCGAACATACCCGCTAGGTGGGCCCCAGGGAGGTCTCCCGAACGAACAGATGAGCTTCCCCTCATTCCTCCTCCTCCTCCTCCTCCACCTCCTCCTCCTCCTCCTCCTCCTCCTCCTCCTCCTCCCCTCCTCCTCCTCCTCCTCCTCCTCCTCTCCTCCTCCTCCTCCTCCTCTCCTCTCTCCTCCTCCCCCTCCTCCTCCTCCTCCTCCTCCTCCTCCTCCTCCTCCTCCTCCTCCTCCGCCTCCGCCTCCTCCGCCTCCTCCTCCTCCTCCTCCTCCTCCTCCTCCTCTCCTCCCTCCCTCCTCCGCCTCCTCCTCCTCCTCCTCCTCCTCCTCCGCCTCCTCCTCCTCCTCCTCCTCCGCCTCCCTCCTCCTCCTCCTCCTCCTCCTCCTCCTCCTCCCCCTCCTCCTCCTCCTCCTCCCCCTCCCGCCGAGACCCCGAAGGTCCAGCTTGGGGTATCGCTGGTGCGGCAGCCCGAAGAGGTCCTGCCGCGCAGCCGCCGCCGCCGCCCTCGATGGCCCCCAGCGGCCCTCGGCGGCCCTCGGCGGCCCCTCGGCGGCCCTCGGAGGTCCTCGGAGGCCGCCGGAGGCCTTCGGAGGCCTCGGAGGCCCTCGGAGGCCCTCGAGGGCCAGGGTAGCGGCGCGGTGGCGGCGGCGCCGTCGCCGCCCCCGTCGTCACGGCCGAAGTTGCCGTCGCTGCCGCCGCCGCCGCCGTCACTGGCGCCGTCATTGCCGCCGTCGGCGGCTGCCGCCGCCGTCGACGCCGCCGCCGTCGCCGCCGTCCCCCGACATGCGGGCGGCCGCACCCCTGGAGCTGCGGCAGGCCTCAGGAAAACCCTTCGGAAGGACGGGATCGAAAGAAGCAGCCGAGATATTGTCACGACGCGATGCCTGCTTTCACGGCGTCAGGCGTCGGGGGCCGTCGCAGGGCCCCGCTGGTGCAGGAACCCGTAGGCTTCCTGCAGCGCACGCCCGGGGCAGGAGAAGATCGACACCGACCTGGACCTCAGAGACGCACCGCCAGGGACCAACCACATCCGCGGCCCCTAGAGCCCTGCTCTCAGAGGAAGAGGAAGCGGCATAAGCATAACCTGTTGGCGCTCCGCGCGGAGCGCCAAAAGTGTATGTGCATGGCGTGCTTTCTTCTTCAAGCTCTGGGCAACTGGGGAGCAGTGCAGAAGCACCCACCGCTCCTCGAGAGGTCGCGCGGCACGGCACCGAGGCGGTGGGTGCGGATGCGGTCCAGAGCTACTGCCTTGGCGTGCCGCGGCGGCGGCCCTGGCGACGCGCTGTGCCCTGCGAGCGGAGAGCCCATCGCTCTGCTCCGCGGACCGGGGGGGCTGGGGGGAGCTCGGGAAGTGAGCAGGGGCCGACCGCATTCCTGTAGGCCTACCACGGCATTCCTTAGAACCAGAAAAGTTCGAATGACAGAAAAGAGTTCTTAGGGCATCAACCCGATGCAGTAGAGCAAGACAGCATCAGCCAGAAATGTTCTAAGGACATGTCGCGCAAACCACAGAAGGCTCTTAGAACATTCTGTGGTGGGCATATGGGCAAGCCAGGACGCTTCGCCACTTCGTGAGGGAAAAGGAAGCATGGGAATGGGGGGGGTGGTGAGCGTGCCGCGCCGAAGCGCGGTGGGCCAGAACCGGCGGAGCGACACCAAGCAACAAGTCCTGGCCGTATACTCTGGCGGTGTACAGGCAACGCGTAAAATAAGGATGCGCGGTCAGGATACAAGGGCCTTGGAGGTTCGGCGGCAACTCTTAAAAGTCTCCCATACCATCTTGTCGGCTCTTGCGAATCGCCGCTAGTCGACGCTAGATCGACGCTCATCGACGCTGAATCGACACTAATCGACGCTAACCGACGCTAAATCGGCGCCAAATCGGCGCTATCTGGTCGACTCCCCGACGCTAATCGACGCTAGTCGACGCTGAAGGCAGAATTACGAGGGTACACAAGGCTCCCATGATTTGCTACCGAATTGGAGGGCCACGTCGACCCTTTGCGGGCGGGGCTAGGCCAGCGAAAGCAACCAAGGATGGGCCGAGGGGCAAGGATGCAAGGGTAATCTTGGAGACTTGCTCACCCTTCCTATGCGGGTGGACTGTAGGCCAAGCGTCGCCTCGGATGCCACAGCAAGCGCCGGTTCGCGAGTGGGGCTTCCGCGAGGGAGCGCCTTTTCGGTCCACGGGGCCCGCAGCAGCAGCAGCAGCAAGAGCCGTACCCATGCAGGAAAGCCAGCCACTTGAAGGGGCTCTGGCGGGGAGGCCCTTCCGCAGTGACAGGGACTGCCTGCACACGCTTAAGAAAAGGGGACTTCGAACGAAAGGGCGCGCTCGAAGAATCAGTGACCCGTGCTGGGCCTACTCGGATCCTCCTCCCCTCTTCCTCCTCGTTTTCCTCCTCCCCGTCATCACTCACCTTCTCCTCCCCGTCCTCCTCCACCTCCTCCTCCTCCTCCTCCTCCTCCGCCGCCTCCGCCTCCTCCTCCTCCTCCTCCTCCTCTTCCTCATCCTCCTCCTCTCCTTACTCTGGTCCAGTCCTCCCCTTACTCCCTTCCCTCCGCCTCCTGAAGCGCACGGTTGTGATGTTGACCTCCTCCTCCTCCAAATCTTCCTTCTCCTCCTCCTCCTCCTCCTCCTCCTCCTCCTCCTCCTCCTCCTACTACTCCTACTCCTCCGCCTCCTCCACCTCTTTTGCCTCCTCCTCCTCCTTCTTCAACCATCCTCTCAGCATCATCATTATCATCATCATCAGCATCATCATCAGCAGCAGCATCATCAGCAGCAGCATCATCATCAGCATCATCAGCATCCTCATCTTCATCTGCATCTTCTTCATCATCAGCATCATCATCCCCATCATCATCATCAACATCATCATGAGCAGCATCATCATCCCCATCATCATCAGCAGCATCATGATCATCAGCAACATCATCATCAGTATCATCATGATCATCAGCAGCAATCCTCATCTTCATCTTCATCATCAGCATCATCATCATCATCAGTATCATCATTATCATCATCATCATCATCACCATCATCATCATGACCACCACCACCACCATCATCATCATCATCATCAGCATCAGCATCAGCATCACCACCATCACAATCATCATCAGCATCATCAACATCATCGTCACCAATATTATCATCATCATCAGAATCATGATCATCATCATCAGCAGCAGAATCAGCATCATCATCAGGACCATCGTCATCATCATCATGAGCATCGTCATCATCATCATCATCACCAGCAACAGCAGCATCATCAGAATCATCTTCAGCAGCATCAGCATCATCATCAGCATCAGCAGAATCGCCATCATCATCATCGTCGTCATCATCATCCGCGGCAGCAGCGGTATCATCATCATCATCATCATCATCATCATCATCATCATCATCATCATTGTCATCATGACCACCATCATCATCATCAGCATCATCATCACCAGCATCATCATCATCAGCAGCAGCAGCAACATCACCATCAAACACAGCAACACCATCGTCATCATCCGCATCATCACAATCATCGTCCTCATGATCATCAGCGTCATCAGCAGCACCGTCATCAGCATCAACAGCATCATGATCATCATCAGCAGCAGCATCACCATTATCATCAGCGTCAGAAGCATCATCATCATCATCATCGTCAACATGATCATCAGCAGCATGAGCATCATCATCACCATCAGCATCGTCGTCATTATCAGCAGCAGCAGCATCATCACCACCATCTTCATCATCATCGTCATCAGCATCGTAAGCAACATCATCATCATCGTCATCATGAGCATCATCATCCTCGTCGTCAAAGTCATCATCATCAGCAGCATCATAATCATCCTCAGCATTCTCAGCAGTATCATCAGCAGCACCACCGTCGTCGTCAACGTCACCAGCATCATCATCACAATCAGCATCATGGTCATCATCATGATCACCATCGTCGTAAGCTTCATCATCATCAGCAGCAGCATCATCATCCTCATGATGATCATCGTCATCGTCATCGCCATCATCATCGTACTCATGATTATTACCACCATCATCATCACCGCCATCAGTATCATCACCATCATCATCATCATCATCATCATCATCATCATCCTTAAAAGCACCATCATCATCATCATCATCATCATGGTCGTCATCATCATCACCATCATCATCACAATCAACATCGCCATCTTCCTCGTCCCCATCCTCCTTATCCCCATCCTCCTCTTCCTCCTCCTCTTATCCTTCATCTTCCTCATTCTCCTCTTCATCCTCATCCTCCTCATCCTCATCCTCTTATCCTTCATCCTCATCCTCTTATCTTTCATCCTCCTCATCCTCATACCCTTCATCCTCTTCTTCATCCTCCTTATCCTCATCCTCCTCTTCTTCTTCCTCCTCCTCCCCTTCATCCTCAGAAACGGGAAGACGCAAACCAAGAACACATGACCATCCACCGCGGACTGCCGCGCCCGCCCGAAGCGTGTGGCTCGTGCGCGCCTCCGTGGCCTCGGCCATCCTCTGGAGACCTCCGGCGCCGTGCGTTTCTCGAGACGTGCCCACCAGGAACCCATCGAGACCTCCGCCCTGGTGCCCGTTTTTGGTCTGGGGGGGGTCTAAAACTTCTGGTCTGGGAGGGTTGTGACCCCCTCCCTTTTTATTACGAAATCTGGAATACCCGGGGTAAGGAGGGGGGTTCGGGCGGGAGGGTCACGTTCACGGCGGCCGCGGCCTGCTCTCGCCAGGGTGCGCCCGCGCCACCGGCGCACCCATCGCCTGTGTGCACCATAGGCGTGTAGGGCGGGGGGGTCCAGACCGGGCCCCTCCCCCCCAGGGACGATCGTCAGCGTTACCCAGGGGGGGGGCTGGGGGAGGGGGGGGGAGGGGTTCGGGCCCGGGTAACGAGCGCTACCCTGGGGAGAAACAGAAAAAAGCTCACC
>CAUYUJ010000674.1:55000-57500 GCA_963575745.1 Prorocentrum cordatum
TCACCATCATCATCATCGGGACACCAACATCATCATCACCACCTCATCACCACCTCATCACCATCATCACCAACATCACCATCATCACCATCACCGGGACACCATCATCGTCACCATCATGATTATCATCAACATCAACATCACCATCATCGGGACACCATCATCATCGGAACGCCACCATCGTCATCATCGTCATCATCATCATCTCATCACCATCACCATCGTGAACAACATCATCAACGTCATCATCATTGGAACGCCATCATCATCAGCAGCAACATGATCATCACCAACATCATCATGATCGGGACACCATCATCATCGTCACCATCAGCGTCATCACCATCATCATCACCATCGGGACACCATCATCATCAGAAACATCAGATCATCATCACCATCATCGGGCCATCAACATCAAAATCATCAACATCACTTCATCATCAACCTCATCGTCAGCATCACCAGCATCATCGGGACACCATCATCGTCATCAGAATCCACATCATCATCATCGGGACACCATCATCATCATCATCATCATCATCATCATCATCATCATCATCATCATCATCATCACCACCATCATCATCAACAGCATCATCAATATCATCATCACCAACATCATCACCATCATCATCGGGACACCATCATCATCATCATCTGCATCCGCATCATCAATATCATCATCGCATCATCATCAGCATTCTCAGGACCATCAACATCATCATCATCATCATCGGGACACCATCATCATCATCAGCAGCAACATCATCATAATCTACATCATCATTGGGACACCATCATCATCACCACCATCACCATCACCATCATCGTCATCATCATCACATCAACAAAATCATCAACATCATCACCATCATCGTGACACCATCACCATCACCACCATCACCATCATCATCATCACCATCATCGACATCATCACCATCACCATCATCGTCATCATCATCACATCAACAAAATCATCAACATCATCACCATCATCGTGACACCATCACCATCACCACCATCACCACCATCACCATCATCATCATCACCATCATCGACATCATCATCATCATCATCATCATCATCATCATCATCATCATCATCATCATCATCATCATCATCATCATCACCGGGACACCGAAGGGGGCGCAAGGTGGCCAAATCCAAGCGCTCGGGCAGCCGCCATCGCATCGCGGTCCGCGATCGGAAGGGTCCCGCCGAGCCCGCGCCGAAGGCCACTCTGGCGAAGGGTCGCTCTTACGTGTAGTCGAACCCAGAGCGGCACTCGAGCTCGCCGCCCCGCGTGGTGCGGCTGCCGGAGCGCGGCTCCGAGGATCGCAGGGGCCAGGAGCAGCCCGCGAGCCCCTGCGCCACGGAGGCCCCCCCCTCCGGGCCACCCCGCGGAGGCCACCCCCTCGGGCGAGGGGCCCTCCCGGGCGGAGGGCCCGAACGAGCACGAAGGGCGCAGGGGCCTCCCCTGAGCTGGGGCTGCTCTGGAAGTCGGCCCGCACCGCAGGGACGCACGGCAGGGATGCAGGGGCCTTTCGGGAGGCCACCTCGAGGCTTTTCTGAGGCGGGGTGCGGCGGTGCGGCCAACGAAAGTGGCCGGGGATGGACCGAGGAGGGCAGGATGCGAGTGCACCCTTGGGAAGGTTGCCCATGTTTACCATGCGGGTCGAGTGCCCCGCCCCTCCCCCCGCGCCCTCTGAGAAGAAGCAGGGACCACCGCCACCAAGAGCCCATCAGGGGGGGGGGGGGCCACCCCTGGGCGGCGGCACGCCTGAGCGCGGTTCAGTGCCAGAGATCGCCCCCCCCCCCCCCCCCCCGATGCGTGTGCGGTAGCGATCCCAGGCGTCCGATGTCTCGACTTGTTCCATACGGGGTCCCCTGGAGTCCTGACACTTTCCCCAGGGAGGATGGAGTTGAGAGAGATGATCAGGTCATCCGCCTTACCGGGTATGCCGAGCATGCTTCTTGCACAATCGCGTCCTGCATCTTCCCAACCCCACCCTCCCAACCGGAGAACAGCCTTTCTGAGTCTTCATCTCGAGCAGTTTGACGGCCCCTGGACCCGACGATGGCCCCCAGAGGCCGAGAACAGCCCAGAACCTTCCGTCGCCTTCCGTCGCGACCCGAGCTTGACTGGGTCTGCTTCTCATCGGAACTTCGCCTGGGGCGGCTCCGCCCCGCCGGCCGTGCCCGTCCATTGGGCCGGAGCGGTCGTACTCGGCGCGGAAGCGCGCCACGTCTTTGTTGAACACGTTGACGGTCTTGATGAGGTCCTGCTGGGGCTTAGTGGGCCCTGGAAACGACAGGGCCGTTTTTGTTACCGGTTCCGTTTTGCCGTTTTTGCTGCCGGTTCCGACGCCGTTGTTTTACCGGTTCCGTCGCCGTTTTTGGACCGGTTCCGGCTCCGGTTCCAGTCCTGGAGCCGTTTTTGTTGCCGTTTCCGGTCGCCGTTTTCTTGCCGTTTCCATTTTCAAGGGACATTTTT
>CAUYUJ010000674.1:62500-107500 GCA_963575745.1 Prorocentrum cordatum
TGTTGGTTTTCTCTACTTAACTCGAGCTGTAGGCGAGCTGCGGAGCTAAACTCTTAGATATGAGGAATCCAGGGTCTGGAGGCCTGCGGAACTCCAACTCTGAGGTTTGGCCATGGACACCACCGCCGCCCGCATCAGAGAAGAAGCCCTCCAGGGCCTCAAACCTCCTGTGCACGTTCCTTGACGAACGCCCCCCGTGTTGAACGGTGTCTTATTGGAGGCCTAGAAATGGGCACCAACACCAAGACAGGGGGCTGCCTCCACAGGGGGGAGATGATCCTAGATTTCGGTGTTGGTGGTAATAGTTCGGCCACCTCAGAAGCCCGAATACTACCACCATCACCGAGATCGGGATCTTCTTCCCACGGTGGAGGAACACCGCCGATATTGGTGCTGGTGTCAACCTCTAGGCCTGCGATCTTATTCGGCGTTTCGACATTGGGCGGAAGGGGCGGGGAAAGGGGGTCAGGGTCTGGCTCCAGACCTCTGCTTCACGCGACGGCTTGCAACGGTGCGTCCCCTGGGGGGACCTCTCCGCCTGCTCGAGGCGGGCGCCAAAGACAGCCCAGATCCACTCCATGAGGAGGGGGTGCGAGGACCCGCGCCGATCGGCGAAACAGTGAGGAAGAGAAGGATCACCGAATTACCAGCCGGACGGCACCCACGGAGAAGCGCGGCGTGCGTCGGCGGCGGACCGAGGGGACGCCCGCGGCGCTCCGAGCGCCCTGCTGCAGCAGCCCAGAACCGCCGCCGGGCCGTCGCCGGGCCCCGCGGCACGTCTCCCGCAAGCGGGCCCCCCGGAGGTGCACGAAGTCCGAGCTGGCGGCGAGTTCGGGCCCGAGCGGGAGAGAAGCAGCAGCAGCCGCTGAACAGAGACCTCGCCCAACGCCATCACAGCGCAGCGCTGGGTCCACGGCCACGGGTCCGTCCTGCTCGGCCCCAGGGCGAGGGGCCCAGGAGACCAGCAGCAGGATTGCCGCGCGCCCTGCGCACGCCATCAAGACGGCCCGCTACTGCGTTTGAGAGCTGAAGGGGGTTCAGCACGGCCCACCACCGCGCTTGCAGCGGTTGGTGTGCGTCGAGCCCTTGCTTCTCTCATCTGTTTTGCTCCCTGCGACGCAGTACTCAGGGCCCCTGACGTGTCGAGCCCAATATGCGTTCACTCTTCTGGGTCCTTCACTCGACTGGCCAAGTCCAGCAAAACCATCGAAACCCAAGAAGCCCAGGGCACCCTGGAGGCAAGCAGGGTATGGCTTGGCATGGGCCTCCACTGTAACGAATGGCCCAACAAACCAAGGTCCTGGCGAAACGCTCCGTGGCACAAAACCTCTCAAAATGTCGGTGACAACTCATGGGAGCCTCCGACATCATCTTGTCGGCTCTTGCGACTCGGCGCTAATCTACGCGAATCGACGCTAGGTCGACGCTAGTCGATGCTAACCGACGCTAAATCGGCGCTATCTCATCAACTCCCAGACGCTAATCGACGCGACGCTAATCTACGCTAAAGACAACATTGCGATGGTACACAGGGCCCACATGATTCAGCGTTCCTCATGGTAGCACGATGACTGCAAGTTTTCCCAGCGGACGGGAGTAATTACACAGGGCTCCCATGATTTGCTGCAGAACAGAAATCGGTACCCGCACCCCTTCGGGGGTCCATCCTGCCCGCCTCTTCGACGCCGCGGACATGCCCGGCCACGGCGGCGAGAGGCCTCCTGGAGACTGCAGAACACGCAAAAAAGCACGCCAGGGGGCGGGGGCGCCGTCCAAGCAGTTTAAAGCAGCGCCAGGCAGCGCCGAGCAGTGCCAAGCAGCGCCAAGCAGCGCCAAGCAGTGCCAAGCAGCGCCAAGCACTGCGCAGCACTGCGCCCATGCAAGAGGGGGCTTTCCCCTGAGTGGGGTCGCGCCGGGTGCATTGTTTCCCTCCTCCCTCCACAGGGGTGCACCAGCCAGGGACGACGGAGGGAACGAGGAGAGAAAGGCTGGCCTCACGCACGCGAGCCACGTGGGACACGTGGAATCAAGAAGAGATAGGCGAAGGGAGATCAAGAAGAGATAGGCGACGACACAAGTAAGACAAAATGGGCCCTTGCAGCCTCACACGAGCAGCAGCGCCGCGACCTGGCCCCGGGAGCGCGCGGCCGGAGCCGGACTCGCAGCCCCGAGCCCTGCGCGGCCCCCCCGCCAGTCGCGCCTGCGGGCCGCTCCCCCTCCCCGAAGGCGAAGCCAGGACGAGCACAGAATTGGACGATGACCAATCGAGAATCTCTGAGATCCCGAGGCTCTGGAGGATGTCTCCGGCGCCGCGGCCTTCGCAGAGCGCTCCGAAACGCTCTGAGAGCGTTCCGGAACGCTCCGGAACGGAGTTATCCTCGTCCTAGCCCCGTCCGAGCCCTCCCTCCACCAGCCCTCAGATCGAGTGCTGCGGGAAAAGGGCAGCGTCGCGCAGAGTCACGACCAGAGCCCTAGAGGCCCCACCTTCCTGCCGATCTGTGAGGGCCCCCGGGCCTGCAACGAGGTGAGAAGGCCCGGCGTGAAAAACCTGCAGCGCCCGGATCGCTGGGAGGCCCCCGCCAGAGCGCGGTGGCGGACTCGCGCGTCGGCGCGGCAGGACCCTGGGCGGTTCAAAGCTGGGGTCCTGAGGGATGGAGGCCTGAGGAGAGGAAGGGATCCAAGCGTGGAGTTACGTTGTTGGGGGCACCTCGTCCTCGGGACCCCATCCCTGAGGACCCCATCTTTGGGCCACCGAGGATCGGGAGAGGGCCCTCTCTCGGACCGGCGAGCGCAGCGCCATCGCGACTCCTGTGCACGACGCGAAGATGTCTGCGAGCAGTCACGGGTCCCATGTACTGCTGCCTTCGGCGCACGCCTCGTGAGAGAGGGAGGGGGCATGAGCGAGGGGGCGGTCGCGCAGGGCCAGTACGTGCACGAGTGCCCTCAGCAAGACGGAATGGCAGGTGCGTCGGGCTGCAGCCCTGAGTCATCCCATTCGGGCTCTAAGCACGAAGCCTCAGAAGAGAGGAGGAGGAGGAGGACGAGGAGGACGAGGAGGAGGAAGAAGCAAGCAGACACAAGTCCAACAGGTCTGCTCCACCTCTCTCTCTCTCGCTCTATATATATACGTATATATATGTATCCTTATATCTGTCTATATGTGTATGTATATATATAAATATATGTTTGTCTTTATCTCTCCCTCTCTCTCTCTCTATCTCTATCGCTATTGTTGGTGTTGCTCTCTCTCTCTCTCTCTATATGTATAGACGTGTGTTCCGCGCTGCCGCAAGAGGCGCCCGAGAGGGTAGGGCGGAAGCCGTCCTTCTTGTACTGCACCTGCTTTTTGGAGAACTCCTCCTGACGCAGCTGGCTCTCCTGGCGCCCGGGGGGAACAAGGGGCAACATCCAGAGCCACTTTGGAGAAGCGACCCTCTGAGGATGGCCGCTCTTGGAGGCCTGGAAATGGGCACCAACACCAATACAAGGAGTGGCCTCCACATGGAGAAGATGATCCTAGATTTCAGTGTTGGTGGTAATATTTCGGTCACCTCAGAAGCCCGAATATTACAACCATCACCGAGATCGGGATCGTCTTCCCTCGGTGGAGGCACGCCGCCGATCTTGGTGTTGGTGTCAACCTCTAGGCCTGCGAATCAAGAGCCACGTTTGAGAAGCGACCCTCTGAGGATGGCCGCTCTCCTCTCGCGCTGGTCACAGCAGGCGGCCGTCTAGGGGGTCGTGCCTGGCAAAACGCCGCAGCACATAATTAACGTGTGTCGCGATGCCAAGTGTCCTGGTATCAATGCAACCCGCTTCAGCTCCGTGATGCTTCGCGCGATCTACGTGAGAAGCAAGTTCAGAACGCATGAGGGAACGCCCTTCGTGTGAGAAGATGCATGTAGGAGGGACAGGCTCAAAGGGGGAAAACATCTCTCTGGAGTCGGCGGTACGTAGCCGATAGATCGGCGCTGTGCCCAGGATAGCGGATCCGCACGCTCCTGGGCGGGGTGGGCTATCGGGCCCTCATCGGCCATCAATGGGCGAGGGTCGATGCATCCCCCCCTGAGCCTGTGCCCTCTTAGCGTTGCCCCCCCGAGGGAAGGTGGCCAGAAGAGCGGAAGGAGCAGCTGGACGTGGAGCGGCAGGCGACAGGCGGTCCGGAGCTGGTGGGCCATAGGGAGCAGGAGCTGAGGAGGAGGAGGAGGAGGAGGAGGAGGAGGAGGAGGAGGAGGAGGAGGAGGAGGAGGAGGAGGAGGAGGAGGAGGAGGAGGGAGGAGGAGGAGGAGGGAGGGAGGAGGAGGAGGAGGAGGAGGAGGAGGAGGAGGAGGAGGAGGAGGAGGAGGAGGAGGAGGGGAGGAGGAGGAGGAGGAGGTGAGGAGGAGGAGAGGAGGAGGAGGAGGAGGGAGGAGGAGGAGGAGGAGGAGGAGGAGGAGGAGGAGGAGGAGGAGGAGGAGGAGGGAGGAGGAGGGAGGAGGGAGGGCAGGGCAGGGAGGAGCAGGAGCAGGGGAAGGAAGCGGAGGAAGAGAAAACGCCGCAGACATCAACTTCGGAGGCCCGCTCGGATCAATCGGATCGAACCCGGACCCGCCCACCCCCAGGTGGCGCCTCCAGCGAGACGCCCCTGGCGCCCTGCGCGCGCCGGGCTAAGCTGGGACCGGAGCCGAGCCGAGAGATCCGCGCAGGCTTTCCGAGCGTGCATACTTATGGAGATGTTGCTTCGTGGGGGATGGAAAGGCTGAGAAGCAGGAGCAGGAGCAGGGTTCAAGAGAAGGGGAGGTAGGGGTGGATGGGGAGAGGAACGGGGGGAGGGGAGGGGAGGCAGAGAAGCCCGAGGGGTAAGACAGAAGGGAGATGCGGAGATGGGAGCACGATGAGGGAGAGGGAGGACGAGGACGAGGAGTAGAAAGAGCACAGGGAGGGGGGGAGGGGAGAAGCGGGAAAAGGAGAGGGAGAGGAAGTGGGACGAGGCGGAGGGGGAGCAGTGGGCATCGGCGGCATGAGGAGCAGCAGCGCGACCCGAGACCAACGCAGGGAGCGAGGGGGGCTGCAGCGGGCGCGCTGGCAGCAGCGCCATCATCAGGGGCAGGAACAGCAAGGGCACAACGCAAGAGCAGCACCACTGACAGGGCGATGTACAGTCGACCCGTATAATAAAAGGATGCACGATGAGGATGCAAGGGCCTTGGAAGGCCATTTCGAAGCTTCTCGAGCGGGGCGCGGCCAACGAAAGTCGCCACGCTCACAGAGGAGTGGGAGCAGGCAGCGGCGAGAGCAGATTTTTTGTTAGTTTCCTTCCGCGGGGCGAGAACGTCGATGGCGCGTCCAACATGAGTCGCTGGCGCCGGCAGCGCGGACCTCCCACAGGCATCGGCAGCGAAGATCGCTGGCCCCGCACTCGCCGATCTGACTGCCCGCGTCTTGCCGAGGGCGGCCGCCAGCAGGTCGGGAGCCCGCTCGCGCGGGCGCTGCGAGACAAGCACACAGAGGAGTGGGCGCAGGCAGCGGCGAGAGCAGGGTGGAGCCGACGGCACAGCAGACGCGGGCCGAGGCGAGCGCGAAGCGACGACAGCCTCACACGTCCCCCGATGTGATGTCTCCGTCCGCGGCCACAGGGGTCCCGACCCGCTCCTCGGAGGGTCCTCTTTGCGCCCCGGGTCCACGTCTCATGGCCCAGGCCTACAGGTTGACACCAACACCAAGATCGGCGGTGTGCCTCCACCGAGAGAAGAAGATCCCGATCTCGGCGATGGTGGTAATATTTTGGCGTCCAAGGTGGCCGAAATATTACCACCAACACCGAAATCGAGGATCATTTTCCCCCTGTGAAGGCAACCCCCTGTGTTGGTGTTGGTGCCCATTTCCAGGCCTCCAATGATGGCCCTGGGACGCGATAGCGGACCCCCAAAACGCCGACATCGAGACAAAGCGCCGGGATTGAAAAAACAAAAAAAATGTATCCTCCGCGGGGTCCTGGCCCGCTCCCCGGGGTGGGAATAGCTTTGCGCCCTGGATCCCTTTCTGATGGTCACTGGTCGCGGTAACGGGCCCCGGACGCCGAAGTCAGCGAAAAACTCGGGGACTGAAAGTATGCGACGCGGAAAGCCCCAGATGTGCATCTCAGTTCCTGGAGCTTCCGTCTGTAAGTGTCTGAACGAGGGAAGCGTAGCCTCTGGCGACTGAGCGATCCCTGGCGACTCCCACTTAGAGCGCCCAAAGGCTATGCCTGCTGCAACGAGGTGCTTTTGGGGCTGTAGAAAAAAGAGAGGGGTCGGGGATGCCTAAACCAGCGCTTCGTACGCTTCGCTCGGGACACCCTCACGGTCGGCTCATGAAAGCCAATGGGTCCCAGCCACGAGACGAGCAAACCGCCTGAGACATCCACGCAAACTTGCCGCGAACGGGCGACTGAGATACCTCCTGGCGGCTCCCCCTTGGGGTGCCCAAGTGCCACGCCTGCTATGTCGCAATGATTATGGGGCTCTCTTTATGTGCGTGTGTGTGCGTGTGCGTCTGCGCGTGCGCGTGCGTGTGCGCGTGCGCGTGCGTGTGCGTGTGCGCGCGCGTGTGCGCGTGCGCGTGCGCGTGCGTGCGCGTGCGCGTGCGCGTGCGCGTGTGCGTGTGCGAGTGCGTGTGCGCGTGCGTGTGCGTGCGTGTGCGTGTGGGTGTGGGTGTGCGTGTGCGTGTGGGTGTGCGTGTGCGTGTGCGTGTGCGTGTGCGCGTGCGTGTGCGAGTGCGTGCGTGTGCGTGTGCGTGTGTGTGTGTGTGTGGGTGTGCGTGTGTGTGTGTGTGTGTGTGTGGGGCATGCATGCGCGTGTGTGTGCGTGTGTGTGCGTGTGTGTGTGTGTGTGCGTCTGTGTGTTGTGTGTGTGTCGTGTTGTGTGGTGTGTGTGGTGTGTGTGTGTGTGTTTGTGTTTGTGTGTGTTCATATGTGTGGGTGTGTGTGTGTGTGCGTGCGTGTGGTGCGTGTGTGCGTGTGCGGGTGCCGTGTGCGTGTGGGTGTGCGTGTGCGCGTGTGTGTGTGTGTGTGCGTCTGTGTGTGTGCGGGTGTGCGTGCGTGTGCGTGTGCGTGTGGGTGTGTGTGCGTGTGTGTGTGTGTGCATGTGTGTGTGCGTGTATGTGTGCGTATGCGTGTGTGTGCGTGTGCGTGTGGGTGTGTGCGTGTGTGCGTATGTGCGTGTGTGCGTGCGTGCGTGTGTGTGTGTGTGTGGTTGTGTTTGTGTTTGTGGTTGTGTGTGTGCTTGTGCTTATGTTTGTGACTGTGTGTGCCTGTGCCTGTGTCTGAGTCTGTTTCTGAGTCTGTGTGTGTGTCTGTGTGTGTCTGTGTGTGTGTCTTTGTGTCTGTGTGTCTGTGTGTCTGTGTGTCTGTCTGTCTGTGTGTCTGTGTTTCTGTGTGTCTGTGTGTCTGTGTGTCTGTGTGTCTGTGTCTGTGTGTATGTGTGCCTGTTTGTCTGTGTCTGTGTGCCTGTGTGTCTGTGTGTGTGTGCGTGTATGCGTGCGTATGTGTGCGTGTGTTTGTGTTTGTGTGTTTGTGCGTGTGCTTGTGTGCGTGTGTGCGCGTGTGTATGCGTGTGTGTGTGTGTGTGCGTGTGTGTGTCTTATGTGTGTGCGTGTGAGTGTGCGTGTGCGTGTGTGTGTGTGTGAGACTTGCGTGTGTGTGTGTGTGTTAGTATCGCCCGCGCTCGCTCTTCGGCTTTTGCCCGACTCCGCTCCGCAGCGGCGTCAACAGAAAAAATGTGATGCTGTCGCCGTTCCTTTTTTTGCGCAACCGACAGGCCCAAGCCGTGGTCACCATGCTCGCAGCCGACAGGCCCAAGGCGTAATCAAACACAGGTGCCCGGACAGCCCTGGCCAAGGTGCGAGGCACGGCCCGGCACGAGGCGAGGGTATGCAGGGCACGGCAAGGCGGCCCCGAGAGGCCAGAGCGGAGGAGGAGGCGGAGGAGGAGGAGGAGGAGGGCCGGAGGAGGAGGAGGAGGAGGAGGAGGTGGAGGAGGAGGAGGAGCAGGAGGAGCAGGAGGAGGAGGAAGAGGAGGAGGACAGGATGAGGAGGAAGAGGAGGAGGAGGAGGAGAGGGGAGAAGCAAGTCTCAAGAGGTCCTCCAGGAGGCTCGCCCAGTTCTTCGTGAGCATGGCCAGGGCGTCCTGCTCCTCCTTGTCCATGATCGTCGGCAGGTGCGTGTCCAGGATCCTCTTTTTTGCATCGCCCGGCCGTCGGGGGGCCAGTACACCCTGCGAGATGCTTAAGAAATCATGGGTTCAGAAATTCATAGTCTCAGAACTTGGATAAAAAACCAACGTTTCGATTAAAATCTTAAGATTTACATTGAAACGTTAAGAAGAATCGAGACTCTGGACGAAAACTTAGGCTTTCTTAAGCATCGCCTAGGGTGTAGGACGAGGAGCGGGGCGAGGACGACGAGGAGGCAGCAGCAGGAAGAGGAGGAGCAGCCGCAGGAGAAACAGCAGCGGATACAGAGGAAAAGCGGGCAAACCACACTCTGGAGACCTCGGCAGACAGCAAGGCCAGACTCCATGAACCCCCCTGCTCCTCATCTTCCGTCTCTCCCTCTTCCTGCTCCTCCCCCCAGTCCTGTACATTTGCTCGATCGGGCCGAACTCTAGCTCGATCTCACTCTGCTTCGCCCGCACTTCCTGGAGGGTCTGCATCACGTACGCGAGGGCATCGATGTCCCCACTGCCAACCTGCTGTTGATCGTCGTGGTCATCGTCGCTGCCCCTTTCCTCCTCGTCCTCCCCTTCTCATCTTCATCCTCCTGTCCTCTTTTCCTTCTCCTCCCTCCCCCCCTCCCTAGTCATTCTCCTCCCTTCCTCCTCATCATCATCGTCATCATCAGCATCATCATCACCATCAGCAGCATCATCAGCATCATCATAATCATGATCATGATCATGATCATGATGATCATCATCATCATCATCATCATCATCATCATCATCATCATCATCATCATCATCACATCAGCATAGTCCTCCTCATCAGCAGCAGCATCATCATCGTCAGCATCATCACAATGACCATCACCATCACCACCACCATCATAACCACCACCACTCTCATCAACATCATCATCATCAGCATCATCATCATCATTATCATCATCATCAGCATCATCATCGTCATCATCATGATCATCAGCATGGTCAACATCATCATCAGCAGCATCAGCATCACCACGACCAGCACCACCGTCACCATCACCATCACCATCGTCAGCATCGTCATCATCATCGTTATCGTCATCATCAGCATCAGCATCATCAGCATCATCAGCATCTTCGTCATCATCAGCTTCGTAATCATCAGCAGCATTCTCATCATTGCCATTATCAGCATCATCGGCATCGTCATCCTCATCACCATCACCATCACCATCATCCTCATCATCCTCATCACCATCATCATCATTATCATCACACTCCTCGTGTCTCCCTCGTGCTCCCTACTCGTCTCCCTCCCTCCTCCTCCTCCACCCAGTCCTCCTCCTCCTCCTCCTCCTCCTCTTCCTCAACCTCCGTCTCCTCCTCCTCATCATCCTCATCATCATCATCATCATCATCATCATCATCATCGTCATCATCATCAGCATCATCGTCAGCATCATCAGCAGAATAATCATCATAATCATCCACATCATCAGCATCAGCATCAGCATCAGCAGCATCGTCATCATCATCATCACAAGCATCACCATCACCATCCCCATCACCACCACCACCACCAGCATAACCATCATCATCATCCTCATCATCATCAGCATCATCATCATCAGCATCATCATCAAAATCATGGCCAACAACATCATCACCACCACCACCACCGTCACCATCACCACCACCATCATCAGCATCGTCATCACCATCATCATTACCTTCATCATCATGATCATCATCATCATCATCATCATCCTCATCACCATCATCATCATTATCAGCAGCAGCAGCAACACCAGCATCACCCTCATCAGCATAGTCGTCGTCGTCGTCACCGCCACCATCATGATCATGAGCATCATCAAGATTATTAGGATCATCATCAGCGTCACAACCATCGTCACAACGGTCATCATCAGCATCATCAGCATCATCATCAGCATTACCGTCATCACCAGCATCATCATCAGCAGCATGGCCATCGTCATCATCATCAAGGGCAGCATAACCAACAGCAACCTAAGCATCGTCATCAGCAGCATCATCACCATCATCATCAGCATCATCATCAGCATCATCAGCATCCTCATCCTCATCCTCCTCCTCCTCGTCATCTTCGTCATCGTCATCATCATCAGCATCATCATCATCAGCAGCATACTTACCACAATCATCATCAGCATCGTCATCAATGTCATCATCAGCATCATCATATGCGTGTCGATCTCAATCAACGCCAACATCATTAAAATCAGCATCAAGCTCATCATGCTCAGCAGCATCACCACCATGGCATCATCATCACCACCACAGCCGTCATCATCATCATGAAACTAAACATCATCATCAGCAGCAGCATCAGCATCAGCATCACTATCATCATCCTCATCATCAGCAGCAGCATCATCAGCAGCAGGAGCATCAGCCTAATCATCATCGCCTTCATCATCAGCATCATCATAATCGTCATCACCATCATCATCAGCAGCATCATCAGCATCGCCATCCTGCTCCTCATCATAGTCATCCCTTTTGTCAGCGCTCAACATCCCAGCTCGCCGTCCTCGCTCTCCTCCAGCCGATATCCATGACCTGCTCCCCACTCTCCAAACGACACGCTGGACCAGCACCCGCCAGCCTCACGCATGAGCTTCTTGCGGGTCATCTTGATCGTCTCGCTGACGGTCTCCAGCTTCTCGAAGGCCAGCTTGTGCAGCTCACTCGCGAAGGCGGTCTTCCACCTATCAGCGCAGTGCTTCAGGCTCTCGGCCTCGGTTGAGGATGAGTGCGACGTCTTGCCCACGACCCTCGAGGATCGCTTCGAGAGAGCGTGTTCCATTCATCTTTCGCACCAGCGGCCGTCCCCGGCCCCGGCAACCCCTCCCCCCAGCTAGGTAACGTCACGATTCGTGCTGACCTCCGAGTTGTCTTTGATTGTTACTACACACTCCCAGACGGCGCCGGCGCGAAACGTCCCGCCCTCGATTCCTGCCCCCGGATAACGCCCGTTATCGCCCCCCCCCCAAAAAAACGCCATCCTAGACGTTTCTTGGCCCCTCAAGCTTTGGAAAGACAAGCGCAGTTTAGCGGTGAAGTGGCCGATGGCATGCTGTAGCGAGGGTGGTGAATGGTTGCGCAGTGATCGCGTGAATGCTACGTACTGGTGGAGTCAATAGCGGTTGTAGGGGTAGTGCTAGCGGCAGCCTCGACACTTCCAAGCGGCCCCAGCACCCTCCGGACGCCCCATGGGAGCCCAGGACAGACCCAGCAAAGGCCCCAAAGTGTCGCCGAGGGGCGCCCAGCTGGCATCTGGGAGGGGCTGAAGAGGCATAGGCCTCCCAACGCTTCGGCACGCGATGGATTCGGCAAGATTCCAACAGGCCCCGAATTGGCGGCGTGCATACTCGAAGGCCGCGAGGGAGGAGACCTTCTGAAAAAGGCTCCTGCCTCCTCCGAGAAGCCCCCCACCTTCTTGAAAGGCGCCCCCCTTGGACGTGGACTTGGACTACGGGACGAAGTCTATCCGGACTAGCCGGCAACTTCCACTATATTACACTCCACACCGACCCTAGGCCGGGCATGTCCTCCTACAGGCGGATGTTTTGAACAAAACGAATCACAAGCAGCCGAAGCAAAAAAGACAAACAAATCGTCAACGCACTACTGTGGTGTTATCATTCTAGAAGAGGTCCTCATGTAAAGGGACATGCCCGACTTGAACCTACCCACAAGGTCTCTCTCACAAGCGTCCAGCAGTCAGCCAGCGCGGCCCCCAGGTGGCGCCTCCCCTCGTTCCCCTCCGTGGTGCGCGCCCTTCACCAGGACGCCAGGACGGCCTCAGAGGGCCCCCAGAAGCGCGCAGCACCAAGCCGACCCCAAGAGAGCCCCAGCACCGGATTTAGGTCGGGCATGTCCTCCTGCAGGCGGATTTTGAAGGACAACTTCTTCCAAAGTCATCAAACAAAATCTAAAAATATGCCAGGAATAGAACAGTCGTCCCCCGACTATTTCTCAACTACTTGAAAACCCTCCTCCTGTAGACCCTCCTCCTGTAGAGGGACATGCCCAATTTAACACTGGAAGAAATAAAAACAATATCTCGGAGGATGCCCCGCCTCGGCGCGACGGTCACATACCGAGCCCTTCCGAGGAGGCGCGCGGTCGACGTGTCTCCGGGGGCCGCCCGTGCGGGCCGCGGGGGGGGGGGGCCCTCGGATGCCTCCCGTGGGCGGCCTTGGGCCGTCCTCGGGGGGGGGCTCTGCGGGCCGTGCTCCGAGGAAGAGAAGAGCACGGTGCAAACACACAGACTTTTGGCGCTCCGCTCGGCTTCTTGGGATCCACGCCGGACCCCCCCTCCCTGGCCTGCGGAGCGCAGGGCGCCGCCCGGGGGGAGGCCCAGCGCGGATCCAAGAGATCCGCGCGGAGCTCCGAGAGTTGATGTTAGGTCGGGCATGTTCTCCTGCAGGCGGATTTTGGAAAGATAAAAAATAGCCAAAGAAATATCCAAAACTTGTCAGAAGAGCACGACGAAAGATCGTCAACAAACTCTGTTCCTACTGCTCTTGAATCTTCCTCCTGTAGAGGGACATGCCCGACTGAGGGGCAGCCGTTCACGCCAGATCGAAACTTGATGTGTTACAGTCCAGGGGGCCGAAATCGAGGAAAAGCGGCAGGAATCGAAACAACATGCCGTCGTAGATCTGTGCGGGCTGCCCCAAGACCGCCGCGGGCCGAAAGAGGCCTCCCCGGAAGGGGCCGGCCCCTTGCAGAGGGAAGCACCCTTGCTTCCTAAAAGCGTGGGCCTTATCTGTAGATGCAAGACCGGCGCCTTCTGAGAAGCAGCTTCCTTCTAAGAAGCCTGCCGCCCTCCCCCTAATTACCCCCCTCTGCGCGCCGCTAGAGGAGCCCAAGAGAGCCCGAGGAAACCCCAGGAAGCCCCACGCGAGGCTGCGGTCTGGGAGTTTTGCATGGCGTGCGTGCGGCGGCCCGGCGACACGCTGTGCCTTGCAAGCGGACAGCGTGTCGCTCCGCTCCACGGGGCGGGAGGATCGGAAAGGCTCGAGACGTTGACGCCTGGGGACTTGGACGTGGACTTGAGGAAGAGAAACGCCATAAGCATATAAACTGTTGGCACCCCGCGCGGATTTCTTGGATCCGCGCTGGGCCCCCCTCCCTGGCGCGCGGGGCGCGCCAGGGGGCGGCGCCGGAGGCGCCGCCAGGAGAGCCCAGACGCCGATCCAAGAACTCCGCGCGAAGCGCCCAAAAATTTATGTTTACGGCGTGTGTTTCTTCTTCGGTGCACCCCGCGCCCTCCGGCCGCCTGAGGCCCCGCCCGCCCGCGCCCTGTCTCCCCAATTAATGCTTTGCGCGGCCTGTCTAGCTCTTAAGCGGAAGAGGCTCGCTCTCGACCCGCAGACCAAAAGTTTTTCTTCTTCGATGGACAGCAAGTTCCACACCGTACACCAGGCCTCGTCTGCAGAGCTCAGCAGAGGCATCCTGCACACACTCCGATGCTGCGCTGGCACGGTGGCGGGGCTTGCCGTGGGGAGCTGGACATCCGAAAATCTCCGAAAGGCTGCTCCTGCCGCCCCCCCCCAAAAAAAAGAAAGCCCAACGAAACCACTGCGAACCCATCATATTCGAGAACATCCAAACATCTCACCAAACCTTTCGGGAACATCCAGAGACGCACAGAAACCTCGGAGACCCCAAGAGCATCCGAAGACCTCCTGTGAGTATCCACACACCTCCCCTGAGCCTTCGAAGACCTCCGGAGGCCACCGAACACCTCCGAAGAACCCAACACCCCCAATGTGCGCGTTCTCGCCTTCTCCACTTCCCGCCGCTCCAAGATGACCCCAGAGGGCCCAAAGGTAGCCCAACGACGGCCCAAGGGGCCTCCAAGAGGGCTCCAAAACAGCCCAAGAGGACTCCAAGACACCCCAAAACGCCTCCAAGACTGCCCAAGACCCCCCCTAGACGTCTCCAAGAGCGTGCCCAGACGGGGGACCCGAAAAGATATTTCGAGCCCTCGGCCCCGAGATGCTCCCAGGAGGCCCCACGAGGCCCCAAAGAGGACCCAAGAGGCCCACAAGAAGCCCCCAGGAAGCCCAAAGAGGCCCCCAAGAGGCCCCTAAGGCAAAACTCCTCCCCAGAGGCCCCCGAGAGCCTTCCGAAGAGATCCCACGAAGCATCCCTGAGGACTCTGGCCCCCAAGAGGCACATTTCCTCTCCAGAGGCCCCTGAGAGCCTTCCGACGAGACCCCACGAAGCATCCCTGAGGACTCTGGCCCACATCACCGCCGCCGTCGTCGCCGACGCCGCCGCCGTCGCCGTCGTCCCCCTTCAGGGTCGGCGGCGCCGGCCGTGAGGCCTTCGCACTACCTCCGAAGACCCCCCCCACACCCCCAACGTCGTCATGCTGCCACAATTAGGGTTAAGTCGGGCCTGTCCCCCTACAGGGGGCTTTTGGACGAAAAATAAAAAATAGCTAAGAAAGATCATCACATTCTAAGCCGCTCAAGGCGCAAAGTTCTTATGCCCCAGCGCCTTTCTTTGCTTTGGGGCATAAAAACTGATATGGCTGCTGATGGTCCATCTCCCCCATCCCCGTGCCGCCACAGCGGAACTTGACGCAGCAGCGCTTTCGGTTCAGCCCCGGCTGTGGCGACGCCAAGGGCAGGACGACGACGACGACGACGACGACGACGACGACGACGAGTTCGACGACGACGACGACGACGACGACGACGAGGAAGTCGAGGGCGAGGACGAAGACGACGGCGACAACGTCGTTCTGTTGTCAACGATTCAGCCCTTCCGGAAGGGTCGCCAGGCTTTGGCATCGTCAGAGACGGTCCTTCTCTTCCTCCTCTTCCCCCTCCCTCCCCTTCTACGCAAAGTCAGCCGGCAAGTGCGACTCATCGCGCCAGCGACAATGCGACTTGCAAGCCGAGACCGGATCCAAATGCAATCTCTGGGCCGGACGAGCCAGATCAATAAGACGAACCAAACCAACCACAGCCAGTAGAGCAAGCGCGGCAGACCAACCCGGCGAACAAACCAGACCAACCAGACGAACCAGACGAACCAGACCAGACAGACCAACCAGACCAACCAGACCAGCCCGACCAAGCTGACCAGCCAGACCAACCAACCAGACCAGACCAGCCTGACCAGCTGACCAGGCCCGACAGAACAGACCAGACCAGCCAGACGAACCAGTCCAGCCAGACCAGACCAGGCCAGCCAGACCAACCTGACCAGCCAGACCAATCAACCAGATCGGACCAGCCAGACGAATCGGACAAGCCAGACCAACCAATCAGACCAACCAGATCGACCAGCCAGACCAACCAGACAAGGCAGACCAACCACCATCGTCCTCGTCGTGGTCGTCGTGGTCGTGGTCGCAGCCCTGTCGGCGTATCCATTTTTATGACGACAGGTTCATTTCTTTGGGAAGCAAGATTCAGCTGAAGTCGTCGTGGCCGTCGTCTTCCCGGTCGTCGTCGTCGTCGCGGCCGGTCCTGGTCGCGGTCGCAGACCTGTCGGAGTATAACTTTTATGGAGACTGGCTCAGACGGCCCCAAGACGGCCCAAGAGGCCCCCAAGACGGCCCAAGAGGGCTCCAAGACGGCACCAAGAGGGGCGCAAGACCAGCGAAACCAACCAGACCAGCCAGACCAACCAGACCAGCCAGACCAGCCAGACCAACCAACCAGATCAGACCAGCCTGACCAGCTGACCAAATGCAAAAAAAACTGCAATGCAAAAAAACTGCAGTGCAAACAAAAACTGCAATGCAAACAAAAACTGCTTTTCGGTGGTGGTAGTGGTTGTCGCTGCCTCCCCGGATCCCCCTAAAGCACTCTCGCCGGAATCCTAAGCTAAAGCCTCAGCACCAGGCTCAACCAGACCACCCAGACCAGCCAGACCAGATGCAAAAAAAAATGCTATGCAAAAAAAACTGCAGTGCAAACAAAAACTGCAATGCAACAAAAAATGTTTTTCGGTGGTAGTGGTTGTAGCTGCCTCCCCGGACCTCCTCCAAACCACTCTCGCCTGAATCCTAAGCTAAAGCCTCAGCACCAAGCTCAAACCAGACCACCCAGACCAGCCAGACCAGATGCAAAAAAAACTGCAATGTAAAAAAACTGCAATGCAAAAAAAACTGCAATGTAGAAAAACTGTTTTTCGGTGGTGGTAGTGGTTGTCGCTGCCTCCCCGGACCTCCTCCAAACCACTCTCGCCTGAATCCTAAGCCAAAGCCTCAGCACCAAGCTCAAACCAGATCACCCAGACGACCCAGACCAGATGCAAAAAAAATGCAATGCAAAAAAAAACTGCAGTGCAACAAAAACTGCAATGCAACAAGAAATGCTTTTCGGTGGTAGTGGTTGTCGCTGCCTCCCCGGACCTCCCCTAAACCACTCTCGCCTGAATCCTAAGCTAAAGCCTTAGCACCGAGCTCAAACCAGACCACCCAGACCAGCCGACCAGATGCAAAAAAAAATGCAATGCAAAAAAGCTGCAATGCAAAAAAACTGCAATGCAAGAAAACTGCTTTTCGGTGGTAGTGGTTGTCGCTGCTTCCCGGACCTCCCCTAAACCACTCGCCTGAATCCTAAGCTAAAGCCTGAGCACCGAGCTCAAACCAGACCACCCAGACCAGCCAGACCAGATGCAAAAAAAAAATGCAATGCAAAAATAACTGCAATGCAAAAAAAACTGCAATGCAAAAAAAAATGCTTCTCGGTGGTAGTGGTTGTCGCTGCTTCCCGGACCTCCCCTAAACCACTCGCCTGAATCCTAAGCTAAAGCCTTAGCACCGAGCTCAAACCAGACCACCCAGACCAGCCAGACCAGATGCAACAAAAAATACAATGCAAACAAAAACTGCAATGCAAAAAAAAACTGCAATGCAAAAAAACTGCAATGCAACAAAATCTGCTTTTCGGAAGGGGTAGTGGTTGCTGCTGCCTCCCCGGACCTTCCCGAAACCACTCTCACCTGAATCCTAAGCTAAAGCCTCAGCACCAGGCTCAAACCAGACCAACCAGACCAGCCAGACCAGCCAGACCAACCAGAGCACTCAGACCAGATGCAACTCCGACCAACTCGTTCTTTGGAAGCTTGGCGTCCCGCCGTGCGCTACACGGCTAAGAACTTTATACACAAAAAATGGTGCAGAAAACGTCCCCCTACGATTTCTTTCATGTTTGAATATTCCTCCTGTAGGGGGACAGGCCCGACTTAAAATTGGGGGCTCCTGGAGCCCTGGGCCCCTGCCCCAGCACCGGCTCTGCACCTGGCGCCGCTGCCTGCCCGCCCAGGGTGCCCAGCAGCGGCCCCCCCGCCCCAAAGGCGGGGCACTGCCGGAGACCTGCCGCCGTGCTCGCTCCGCGGCGCCAGGGGGGTCCGGGTCCCCTCCTCGGGGTGCGACCGCTGGACCCGCCCAGAAAGTTAGGTCGGGCTTGTCCCCCCGCAGGGGGACTCTATGCAACAAAAAAAAATAAATGCCCCCCAATGGTCCAAAAATGCTCCAAAAATAGTCCCCAGACTATTTTTTTGACTATTTTGGAATATTCCCCCTGTAGAGGGACAGGCCCGAGTTAACCATAAAGGCCTCCCAGGTGGGGTCGGAGCAGACGGGGTCGGAGGCTCGCGCCGCCTCGCCGATGCCGCGGCGACGTCGGCGAGGCATCGGCGACGTCGGCGTGAAGCAGATCGGGCCCCTGGGAGGCCCGGAGCGTTGCCGAAGACCTGCCGCCGGGATCGCTCCGCGGCGCCAGGAGGTCCGGGCCCCTCCTCGAGAGGCGACCGCTGGACCCGCTCTGGCCACGACCTCCGGGCGGATCCGGCCGCGGCCACGAGGAGGAGGAGGAGGAAGAGGAGGAGGAGGAGGAGGAGGAGGAGGAGGTGGAGGAGGAGGAGGCCCCCCCGAGGCCGCAGGAGCGCGCCCGAGCGCCCCGGACCTCGAGCCCCGAGCCTCGCAGAAGCCCTCGGCGCTCGGGGGACCGGCTCCTCCGAGGGCCAGAGCCGGGCGAAGGGCGGTGCTGATGCACGATGGTGTTGGGAGCCAAAGTGCAGGAAGTCACGAACCATACTCTCCTACACCTCCAAGCTGCGAGTGGCTCGAGCGAGCACGGCGCAGCGAGTGGTAGGGAAGCGCGGGCCACGCGCTCCCACACGACCGAACCCTGCAACGCCGTTGCCTACGTCGCCGGGAGCCCGTCTACGGCCGCTCTCCGACGTGTCCTGGAGGGATCTTCCGAAGAGCCGCCGAGAGCCGCGCCGTGGCTGTCTTCTGGGGGGGGCGCGCCGGCCCGGCACAGCGTGCAGAGGAGACGAGGGGAGGGAGGGAGGCAAGCGGGTGCCGAGCCCGCGGTGTTCAGCCGCCCCGGTACACGGAGCTCAGCACGCAGACTGAACTGAGAAAAACGGAGGTGTGGCGCGATGCACTCGCCACAACGTGGGCCGTCACGTGCCGAGACAGCACGCAGCGTGTTCACACGGGCGTCTTGAGCACGGCACGCATTACGCTTCAACACGGGCGTCTCAAAACAACTGAGCCGCGGCGCCCTCCTCCGAGGCAGCGCCCCCATCCGAGCTGAGGGAGGGGGGAGAAGCCGCGAGCGGCTGGGGGGGGGGCAGCGGGCATCGGCGGGCCTCGCGCCAGGGTCTTCGCGGCAGCCCTGGCAGCCCTGGCCGACCTCTCCAAGGGATGCCCGACGGAGCCTCCGAGGAGCCCTTGCCTCGGGGCCGCGCCGATGCGCGGCCGGGAGCGGGGCCGGGGGCGACGCTGGGGGCTCCGGGAGGAACGGCCGCGAAAGGCCGCGAGGCCGCGGGAGGGCGCGAGGCCGAAGGGCGCGAGAGGAGGGGCTGCGAGGGGGGGGGGGGCAGGGGGGGCGCGAGGCCGAAGGGCGCGAGGAGGGCCGCGAGGAGGCGCGGCGCGCCGAGGAGGGGCGCGGGAGCGCCGCGAGAGGTCGCGAGGGGGGTCGCTGGGCGCCCCGCGAGCGGGGCGGTCTGCAACATCAGCGCCGAGATCTGGTGCTGCGCCTCCATGCCCTGGACCAGCTCCTCGACCTGAACGGGGGGGAGAGGAGGGGGGAAGGGGGGAGGAGGAGGAGGAGGAGGAGGAGGAGGAGGAGGAGGAGGAGGAGGAGGAGGAGGAGGAGGAGGAGGAGGAGGAGGAGGAGGAAGAGGAGGAGGAGGAGGAGGAGGAGGAGAAGGAGGAGGAGGAGGAGGAGGAGGAGGAAGAGGATCGCACGCCAACGAGGGAGAGAGAAGAGAGAGAGAGTCCGACGGTCCAGCGAAAAAACCCTTTATGGGGGCCCATCCGAAAGGACCTTTTTGTCACCCTGGCTGGAAAAGCCGAAGACCAGCCAGGAGCCAAGACAGGGCCCCCTCTGAGGAAAAAGGCTGGCCGTCGTCTTCCCTGTCAGCAGGTCAAGGGTTCACCCCTATCCGCCTGCTCTCTGCCCTGGGGGCTCCCTCGATTGAAAGCCACGGGAACCACAAAATGCGCAGCCCATCCCTCGTCGCATCTCTGCCGCTGGCTAGAGACGGGGGATGGGCCGCTTAACCCTGCAGGGTTGCACGCCAGCATCCGGAGCCCCTTGCCCAAACACGGTGGCAGCAGTCTGACATCAACGGCATCGGCTGCACTGCCTAAAACTCTCCCACCATCAAAAAAAAGAAACACATTTTTCGAAGGAAAAAACTGCACACCAGCGTACTGCACTACACCAGCACAGAACTCTGCCTCAGAAGCCAGCAGCCTCTTTCAGCAGAGCGTTAAGGAGCTCGGACAGCTGCGCCACTCCGTAGCCCGCGAGGGTTGCCTGCCGAACCATCGACTTTGTGGTCTCGTCTGCGAACTCCCAGTTCTCCAGGGTGGTCAGCTTGCGCTCGACCTCTGCCTTGCGCTCTGCCTCGTGCAGCATGCCCTCGAAGTGCTGTGCTGAGCGCTCGGCCTCCACGAGCTTGCTCTCCATCTCGACTTTGGCCTTGCGCACTGCCTCCGCCATGCTCTGCGGCTGCTGCGCCATATTGCGCTCTGCCTCTGCCGTGCGCACTGCCTCCTGCAGCATGTCCTCAAGGAGGCTCAGCTCGCTCTCGGCATCGACCTTCGCCTTGCGCTCTGCCTCCATAGTGCCCTGCGTCTACTTAGCCAACTGCCGCTCGGACTCTGCCGTGCGGACTGCCCTTCTGCAGGATGCCCTCGACGTGGCTCCGCTCGCGCTTGGTCTCCACCTCACGCTGGGCCTCGACACGGTTGCGCACGACCTCGTTTATGGACTTGCTCTCGGTTTTCAGCAGGCCCTTCGCCCCGGCACCCGCCTTGCGGTCCGTGAGCTCGTCCTCGACCCCAGAAGCCGTCGAGCCCTCGCTGGCCGAGGGCTCGCTCACAGGAGCGCGGAGGCCTTCGAGAATCCGCCGAGGAAGTCCACCGTCAACTGGATGAGCTGCCAGCGGCGGCACGATCGCCACGCGCAGAAGTCATCCGCGAGCTCCTTGAAGCCGCGCCTCACCAATCCCAGCCGAACGTCTGCTCCAGACGCCTTGCGCCCAAGACGAGCATCACAACCTGCAACACCTCACGAGCATCACGACGAAGCCCCTCGAAGTCACTCGGGCACTGCACGCTGCGAGTGCCCTCCAGGTCCGCCAACTCCTTCATGAGCATGGCCGCCGTTTGCACATCGCTCACATGCGCGATGAAGTTGCCATGGCGTGCCGTGATGCCTCCGCGCGGACGGGCCATCGCGTGCCTCGGCGCCTGCGCGGCCGCGCAGAGGGGCAGTCCGTAAAGAGTGAGCAGACTCACTCGAGGCCATATAGCTACGGAAGGGAGGAGGAGGAGGACGAGAAGAACGAGTTGTTTGTTTTCAATCCTCGTCTCGGCCACCCTGCCCTCGCGCACCGCACAGCCCCACCCATCCAAGGCCTTGATGGACCTCTCCTTAGCCTTTGTTCTCGCCTGGACTGCAACTCCCTGATGCGCTTTCGCCACCGGCTCCGCCTTCACATTCTCCGCAACTTCCTGCTCCCAGCGAGTCACCCTCTCCTTTACAGCTGTTCTGAAGCTCCTGTGCACCTGAACCTGGATCGGGTACCCAGTTATCATGTGCTTGGCCCGAAGGATCAGGTCACGAAGCTTGGCCGACTGAGAAACGTACTTCACCGACCCCACAGCCGTTCCATTGGACTCAATTTTCTTCAAGGTCACCTCCTCGAGTGTGGCAAACGCGCCGAAGTACATGCGGATGTCCTCTTCCTTGACAGCCGCGGGCAAGTCGAAGAACAAGAAACGAGCAGCAACACTTTGAGGGACCTCAGAGAGGCGATGCAAATCTCCACCCCTTGCGCCACGTACTCCGCCACGGGCCGTCCGATCACGATCATCATGTTGCCGACCCACTGGGCGATCACTATCTTGTACCACGGGATGATCCGCAACTCGAGAGTCGGCACCACGAACATCGTCCGCATAACCCATCGTGTGATAGGGACCCTCGTACCGAAGACGGTCGTCACCCTCAGGTCGGAGTAACTCGCCACCCAGCTCTGCACACACATCGGGCCCCACGCGAAATTCACCATCTTGCCTTGCCTGTCCGCGGAATCAAGGAAACCCTGCAGCGAAGCACCATCATCATAAAGAGAATCGCCATGTACAGCCGCCGCCACCGCCTCCGCCCCAGCCGCCAATGCCCCCGCCGGCACCACCGCCACCCAGCCGCACCGCCGAAGCCGCCACCGGAGCCCTGAACGTCCTCCTGCCCGACGACGTAGCCGTCATTGTAGAGCACCTGGTCAATGATGTACTCCTGCTCCTCCTTCGTCCCGTCGCCACCGTCCGCGTAGTACCCAAAGTCGTAGCCGTCATCCGAGAGCACATGGTCGATGATGGCCTCCTGCTCCTCCTTCGCCCCGTAGCGCCCGAAGTCGCAGCCGTTATCGTAGAGCTCCTGGTCAAACATGGCCTACTGCTCCTCCTTCACCATGTCGCCACCGCCCTCCTGGCGCACCGTGAAGAAAATTGTCTCCTTTTCCTCCTTCGCCCAGCCGTCGCCGTCATCGTAGAGCACATGGTCAATGACGATGTCCTCCGGCTCCTCCCCTGTACCGTCGCCGCCGTCCTCGTAGAGCACCTGGTTGATGATGGCCTCCTGCTCCTGCATCCCGCCGACGCCAACGTCCACATTGAGCACCGCGCCGAAGAAGAAGGCCTCCAGTTCCTCCTTATTTCCGTCGCCGCCGTCACCGTAATGCACCTGGTCGAAGGAGATATCCTGCTGCTGCCCCTTGTAAAGTACCTGGTCGATGATGGACTCCTGCTCCGCCCTCGCGCTGTCACCGCCGTCCGAGTTGAGCACCGTGCCGAAGACGATGGCCTCATGCTCCTCTATCGTCCCGACGTCGCCGTCATCGTAGTGCACCTGGTCAATGGCGAAGTCCTGCTCCTGCTCCTCTACGCCCTCGCAGCTGTCCTCGACGAGCACCTGGTCGAGGATGGTCTCCTGCTCCTCGTTCGTCCCGCCGTCGCCGCCCTGGTCGAGGAAGCCCTCCAGATCCTCGTTCGTCTTGCCGCCACCGGCATCAAAGTGCACCTGGTCCACGAGCGCCGTCTGCCCCCTCGGGTCCCCCTGCAGATAGGCCGCAACCTCGGGCCAAGGATCACGAGCAGGGTAAGCCTGAGGATCCCCAGCACCACTAGGGAAACAAAAAGTCACATAAACATTACTCACTGCATGGAGCTCCCCATATGTGCATCATTTTTTAAAAGGTAATATTGTATATGGGTCTACAGGAACACACGTAAAACACCAAGGACTCGTGCCCCAGGAGAGGCCCAATATATAGGAACAAAAGTAAAACAAGTAGGATTGCTTACACAGGAGAAGGACAATATATAGAAACATACGTAGAACATCAAAGAATCGTGCTCCAGGTGAGGCCCAATCGATAGGAGCATACGTAAAACACATGGGATTGGAGCCACTCCTGTTGCCTTCTGAGGCCTCCTGCTCCTGGGGCCTCTCGGGGCCTCCTGTTGCCTTCCGAGGCCTCCTGGCACTTCCTGTTGCCTCCTGGGGCCACCTGTGGTTTCCGGAGGCCTTCTGGAGCTTCCTGGGGCCTCCTGGAGCCTCTTGGGACATCCTGTGGCCTCTTGAATCTTTCTGTGGCCTCCTGATGCCTCCTGGGACCTCATGTGGTCTCCTGGGGCCTCCTGGAGCCTGTTGGAGCCTCCTGTGGCATCCTGAGAAGAATCTGCGCCCACGAGCCTGGCCACCAAAACAGGCAAACCGATCGAGACATCCTCAAAATCTGGCCCACCTGGGAGGTGAAAATGAGCGCCTCGCTCGAGACATCCTCCAAATCTGCTGCGAAAGCGAAGGATGTTGAGCCCAGAAACAAGCAAACCGCCTGAGACATCCCCACAAAATGGCCGCGAACGAGCCCGTGCAAACACCCCTGGCGGCTCCCCTTAGGGCCACGAGCCTGGCCACCAAAACAAGCAAACCGATCGAGACATCCTCAAAATCTGGCCCACCTGGGGGGTGAAAATGAGCGCCTCGCTCGAGACATCCTCCAAATCTGCTCCGAAAGCGAAGGATGTTGAGCCCAGAAACAAGCAAACCGCCTGAGACATCCCCACAAAATGGCCGCGAACGAGCCCGTGCAACCACCCCTGGCGGCTCCCCTTAGGGCCACGAGCCTGGCCACCAAAACAAGCAAACCGATCGAGACATCCTCAAAATCTGGCCCACCTGGAGGGTGAAAATGAGCGCCTCGCTCGAGACATCCTCCAAATCTGCTCCGAAAGCGAAGGATGTTGAGCCCAGAAACAAGCAAACCGCCTGAGACATCCCCACAAAATGGCCGCGAACGAGCCCGTGCAACCACCCCTGGCGGCTCCCCTTAGGGGTGCTGAAACCAGCGCCCCGCCTGAGACATCCTCACAATCTGCTCTCCAAGCGAAGGATGTTGAGCCCAGAAACAAGCAAACCGCCTGAGACATCCCCACAAAATGGCCGCGAACGAGCCCGTGCAAACACCCCTGGCGGCTCCCCTTAGGGGTGCTGAAACCAGCGCCCCGCTTGAGACATCCTCCAAATCTGATGTGTGTTGAGTAAGTCTGAGTATGAGTAGGTCTGAGTATGAGTATGCCTGAGTATGAGTAAGTCTGTGTATGAGTAAGTCTGTGTATGAGTAAGTCTGGTATGAGTAGGTCTGTGTATGAGAAAGTTCTGAGTATGAGTAAGTCTGATGAGTATGAGTAAGTCTGAGTATGAGGAGGGGAGGAGGAAAGAGGAGGAAGGAGGAGGAGTAGGAGGCGTCCAAGTAATTATTCACTGCGTGGAGCTCCCCATATGTGCATCTATTCGCATGGACCTGTCCGCCGTGAATGTCTAGGCGCAAGAGCTTTCGAATATACACGGGCTTCAGTTGTGACGGTCTGGACATAAATCTAACTGCGAATGAATTGGAGTGTGAATGAGCCTCAGTAGTACGAGCGCGTCTTTGTGCATGAGCCTGGGGCCTCCTGGGGCCTCCTGAAACCTACTGGGGCTTCCTGGGGTCTCCAGGAGCCTCTTGGGGCCTCCTGGGACCTCCTAGGGAGGTTTCGTGCCCCAGGAGAGGCGCAATCTATAGCAACAGACGTACATAAAACATTGCGGATTAGAGCCACAGGAGAAGGGCAATCTATAGGAACACGCGTAAAACACCAAGGACTCGTGCCCCAGGAGAGGCCCAATATATAGGAACATGTAGGATTGTGTACACAGGAGAAGGACAATATATAGAAACATACGTATAACATCAAAGAATCGTGCTCCAGGTGAGGCCCAATCGATAGGAGCATACGTAAAACACATGGGATTGGAGCCACTCCTGTTGCCTTCTGAGGCCTCCTGCTCCTGGGGCCTCTCGGGGCCTCCTGTTGCCTTCCGAGGCCTCCTGGCGCTTCCTGTTGCCTCCTGGGGCCTCCTGTGGTTTCCTGAGGCCTTCTGGAGCTTCCTGGGGCCTCCTGGAGCCTCTTGGGACATCCTGTAGCCTCTTGAGTCTTTCTGTGGCCTCCTGATGCCTCCTGGGACCTCATGTGGTCTCCTGGGGCCTCCTGGAGCCTGTGGGAGCCTCCTGTGGCATCCTGAGAAGAATCTGCGCCCACGAGCCTGGCCACCAAAACAAGCAAACCGCTCGAGACATCCTCAAAATCTGGCCCACCTGGGAGGTCAAAATGAGCGCCTCGCTCGAGACATCCTCCAAATCTGCTCCGAAAACGAAAGATGCTGGCACAGAAAACAAGCAAACCGCTCGAGACATCCCCACAAAATTCCGCGAACGGGACCCCGTGAAATACCCCCCCGCCGCCCCCCTTAGAGTGCTGAGACGAGCGAATCGCCTGAGACATCCTCCAAATCTGCTCCGAAAACGAAACATGTTGGATCAGAAAATGGCCAAACCGCCTGAGACATCCCCACAAAATTCCGCGAACGGGACCCCGTGAAATACCCCCCCGCCGCCCCCCTTAGATTGCTGAGACGAGCGAATCGCCTGAGTCTGAGTGATGACTGAGTCTGAGTGATGAGAGAGCATGAGTGAGTCTGAGTGATGAGTGTATCTGAGTGGTGAGTCTGAGTGATGAGTGGTGAGTGATGGGTGTGGTGTTCTGTCCTGTTCTGTGTCCTTCCGGCGCGGTCCGCCAATAACAAGAATCCCATCTTTGGATATGGGGAATAACAAGAACCCCATCTTAGGATATGGGGAATAAAAACTCGGAGGTCCGCGCGGATTTCTCGGATCGGCGCTGGGGCCCCCCGGCGGCGCCTCCGGCGCCGCCCCTGCAGGGAGGAGGTCCAGCGCAGATCCGAGAAATCCGCGCGTAACTCCGAGTTTTTATGTTTATGTCACTTCTTGTTCCCCTAACCACCCCGACGTCCATCGCCACATTGAAGGTTCGCGCCATGAAATATCAGCGTCTGCCCAGACCAGGGGTAAACTAGGAACAAACTCTGAAGCCTCTGCCCGCAGGGGTGCCATCGACCCAGACACCCTCCAGCTCCTGCGGGAATACCAACGACTATGCCGAGCAAAGCTGGCCCGCCGAACGATCTACAGCATGTGGCGGGTGACCAGCGGCGAAAATAGATTGCGTTCCTCACCCCGCCTGACTGCAGTCCGCAAAGCACGGGTGCGTGGGGGGAGGCACCATGAACCATCTCCAATCCATACTGCTGTAGAATATCACGCCTGAGGTCCGCCATCTGCGAGGCCACCGCGTCCGGCCGAGGAGAATCGCGGGCCGCACCGGCGCGGCAATCCCGCAGCTGCACCACCGCTGAGCAGGCCTCCTGGAACTCGGTACAGGATCGAGTCGAGATACGAGCGGCACGTCCATGGATTCTCGAGCCCCTAGCGCGTAGTTGAGCCCCACGTGGCCAAAGGAAGGAAACACCTCCAGGTGACTTGCGCACAATCAACACGCAGCACATCCCGCGAGAGAATGGAAGCAGAGGGCCATGCGGCGCGGGCGCGGTGGGGCCAATGAGAACGAGAGAGGGGGGGGCGCAGGATGACTTGAGCCAAAATGGCGACGGAAGGGGGAGGACGAGCAGGTGGAGGAGGAGGAGGAGGAGGAGGAGGAGGAGGAGGAGGATACAGCTTCGTACGCCCGAGAGGTTTCCCGCGAGGCACAGAACTTCCACCGAGGCGGCGGCAAGCATGCCGCCCGCCTTTCCTCCGCGAGGCGGTCGCAATAGCACGCCAACATCCACAGCCTGAACAGTTTGTCCCGTGCCCCGCGTGGGCCCACGACGACATCCACGACTGCCAGGTCCAGGAGCCCCCGCCAGGCACGGGCGGCCCCGACGCCAGAGGGCCAGCCCCCGCGGACACCCCTCCGGGTGTAGTACACACAGCAGCTACGGGTGCGTCACCGCAGTGCGCAGCAACCACCGCGACGTCCACCGCGAGCTCTCACCATGGCAGCACCATGGAGATCCACCGCGAGCAGGCCACCGAGCCCAGCATCGCCATGGAGACCAGCCCCGAGCAGCCCGCGCCAAGCAGGGGGCCACCGACGCGCCCAGCAGAGCCCGAGCCCGCGAGTGGCGCAGGCCTCGCACGGCGGAGGAAGGGCCAACCGGAGCCGCGCGGTGGGCAGCCCGACGGCCCGACACCTGCCGGAACAAGGGCATCAACGGCCAGGGCAAGGGCAACTTCCCCAGGCCGTGCGACGACCGCACCGATGCGGCAGTGGATGCCGCACCCAGCGGCCGGCCGTGCGGCCCAGGCTTCGGGGGCTGCCGCGGCATCCGGCCGGCGGCCACGGGGCAGCGCGACGTCGGGCATCAGCCGCGCTGCCCGGGGCGAGTCTGGAGCACCACGCTTCAAAGGCGTTCGTCCAGACCAGCCTACCCCACCGCAGGCCGCGCGCGCCTCACGAACGTTCCAGCGTTGCAATCGCCGAGTGGCAGAATTCCATGGGGGGAGCCACGGGGGCCAGTTCAGGCAAGGACCGGCGATGGCACCGTTCAGGTGGACTGCAGAGCCAACGGCCAGGCCCTGGATGCAGGGTGGCGGATTGACGGACGAGACGTGGTGCAGACAAGACGAGCGCATCCTCCACAAGCAGCTGTGGAGCCGACGAGCACAGATGCGCCCGACGCAGCACAGAGCGGCAGCCAAGACCCAAATAGCGTGCGAGGAGGAGTACAGGATGAGGGACGTCCACTCCAACCTCTACGACAGCTTGGTCGCCAACCTGCGAAGACGGATACAGGTGAGAGCTACGGCATCGACAACGTCTCTTGCTCGACACTGGGAAGAGGCGGAGCCGAACCACTACTGGCGCCACCGATTCAGGTCCTGCTCGGACATGGCCAACCTGAGGACGAAACCTGCTCAGTGCGAGAGGAATCACCACAGGAAAGCCGACATCAGGGACAACAGACGAGAGAAGCGGTTCGACCCCGATCGCCGATGTCCTACGACGTACGTCGCACCTCCCTACCCCGACTCACAGTCCACTTCCAAGACCTACACAATCCAGAGGGATCCCACCCAGCTGCCATCATGGCCTTGGAGCTAGCCCCACTACGACGACCTGGGACGGTAAAGCCGCTCCACTTGCACACCGACGGCACGCACCAAGCCGACCCAACGAAGGACGCCCGGCCTGGTGTCATCACCATCGAGGGCGAGGATGGCTTCATCCACCTAGGCACGATGGCAACACGAAGGTCAAGTGCTACGGCAAAGCCACATCTACCACATCAGAGCTGGCAGCACCCATCTGGGCTTCTGCATGGACTTGCAGGGATGGATGCGCAGGCGGACGCGTACAGCGGCGCCCCCGCCACAGTTCACACTGACTCCAAGGTGGCAAAAGTGCTTGCCGAAGGACGATTCCACGCACGGAGCAACGCACAATATAGATTGATCCTCAAAGATTTGACCACATATATGGCACCACATAGATTCTACCACATCGATTACTCCACAAAGATTACACACCATGGGTTGTGAAGCATATTTTGCACCACATAGACTGCACCAGGTCGACTGCACAACAGAACCTCCTAGAGCACACTCTTTGGGGTCCACGCTGGAACCAGCAGGAGGTCACTGTATGACAACCAATAATCATGGAAAAAACGTGTGATGTTCAATGTGTTATGTTGCATCCTCGGGGGACCTTGTCTGTCCCGTCGCGGCCATGTCCGCGTCGAATCCATGTCGAATCCATGTCGGACGCGTCGGATCCGTGTCGAATCCGTGTCGAATCCGCGTCGAATCCACGCCAAATCCGCGTCGAGTCCGCATCGAGCACGCGTCGGGCCCCCCAAAAGACACCATTTTTGGGGGGACAGGCGAGGCCCCCCGAAGATGCAACAGAATTGAAGCTGCTGCAAATGTTTTAAGGACGACTGGAACGTTGGGTTGGGGTGGTTTGGTGGGTGGAGGAGAAGGAGGAGGAGGAGGAGGAGGAGGAGGAGGAGGAGGAGGAGGAGGAGGAGGGGGAGTGGGAGGAGGAGGAGGAGGAGGAGGAGGAGGAGGAGGAGCAGAAAGTGTGAGCGCACCTTCAGGAAGCTGTTCAGCTTCTCCTCGAAGTCGTCGATGCCCGGGTCGGTGTCTCGGAAGGCCTCGCGACGGGAGAGCGGGGGGCGGGCGGCGGGGGCGAGCGGCGGGGGCGGGAGCCGCGAGCGGGAGCTGGGCGAGAGCGGGGCCGATTTGGACACCCGAAATGGGTACCGAAAGAACGGGTACAATGCCCAACAACAAATGTTGTCCCAAACCAACAGCGGCCGCTGTTGGGCAGGCGGCCTCCTGTCTCGAATGGACACAGGCCGCGGCGGCGTGGACAGCGGATCTTGTTCAAAATGAACAGGAACTGCTGTTGGGCATAATACCCATTCTTTCAGCACCCATTTCGGGGGGGCAGGTCGAGGGGGGGGGGGGCCGGCTCGGGGAGGGGAGGCAGCGAGCTGGACGGGACGCGGAGGGGCATGCTTCTGTGAAGGGGCCCTGGGACACGCAAAAAAAAAGTGCACACAGATGACAGGACTCCCCATGTTTTCCAATCTGTTCTGGGTGTTCTTGTCTTCCCCCCCAATTCCCATAGTTTCCCCATCTTTTCCTGGGAGTCGACGATGAATTGTGTCTGTGTTTTCTCCCCCTCCCGAGTAGGGTGCGCGCCCCCCTTCGGAGGGGAGGCGCACGTCCGAGCCGCGGATATGCTCTGCACGGGCAAGCACCTCACAGAGTGGCGTAGCGCCACCCGGGCGCTTGTGGCCCAGAGAGCGCACGCCACCGAGCAGAAGCTATAGTATTTTTCGGCGCGCGCCCTTCTTGGTGGCGACACGCACCTTCTTGGTGGCGACGCGCACCTTCTTGGTGGCGACGCGCGCCCTTCTTGATGGCGACGCTCGACCACGAGAGACCTTCCTCAACAAGAAGCCCAACCCTGAGGCCCCAGGGCGTCCCCTGATTTTTGGGGGTGGGAACGTCACGTCTGCCACAGCAACACCATCGAAGCCCAAGAAGCCCAGGGCCCCCTGGATCGGGAGCGGCCAAGAGGAGGGTGTCCAAGAGGGGGGGTGCAAATCATGACCGGCGGCATGTGCGCGGCCCAGCGGGGGGGCCAGGGACGTCATGAAACAAGGGGAGGCGCCCTGAAATCTGGGGAAATATCATGGCCCCCGCCATGAGATCCACCCCCCCCTAGTCATCACCCCCTTCTTTGCCGCCCCCGAGTACGAGTACGTTTGGGACGCCGACCGAAATCGGCGATGCATCGCCGATGGAGCGGCGCCGGGTTCCCGACAGCGAAAGCCGCACGGGTCTGGGCGGGGGGGGCCATCGGGCCCCCGTCGGCAACCGCAATGGTCGCCGACGGGGGTCGCTGCACCACTCCTGGAGCCTCGGCCTCCCGCCCCAGCCCCTGCCGTGGCCCCCCCCAAGACGTCCTGCGTCTCTTATCATTTTGCTCGAGACGCTGACCCCTTACCTCTCGGCCACTTTCGGGTCGGGCGAAAAGGAGGGGATAGCAAAGGGGGGTCTGAGAATCAGCTCACGTAGCTGATTTTCCCGAGGCGGCTATGTATCGAGGAATGGGCCCTTCGGTGAGGTCGAAACCAGCTGCATGCAGCAAATTTCGTACCCCCCCCCTTTCCCAATCCCCCCCTTTCGTCCGGCCCGACACTTCTCCAGGACCAGTATTTCCTCCCGAATCGTTGTTTCTGACGGCCCCGAGGCCCCGTCAGGGCCTCGAGAGGCCGGAAACCACGAGCTACCCTGCAACGTGTGCCCAGCCCTTTCTAAACCTGTGACGAAACTTACCCAGGACCGCCCAATACGGACGAACATTTTGAAGGACCCGCAGTGCGCAGGAGCCTCCAGAAGTGAAATCGGAAGAGCGCGGTAACGAGAGTACAGTGGGGGCCCGACCACAAGAAACCGTCCACGAGAAACCCATACCCGGGACCCCGGGACGCCCACCGATTTCTGGTCTGGGAACGTCGCGCCTTCCATTTCCATGGCAAAGCCCGCGAAACTCGAGAGAAGCCCAGGGCACCCTGGATGCAAGCAAGGTGCTTCCTGGCATGGGCCTCCACTGCAACAACCAACCAACAAACAAACAAACAAACAAAATTATCCCGGCAAAGCAACCTAACAGCGATGTGTAGAAGATTAGATGGAAACATTCCCCTTAAGATCCAGATGAGAATCCAGTTGTAGAATTCTCCTGTTCTCGCAGTCGCAGTCGCATTCGCGATGACAGTCGCAGTGGCAACGGCAGTCACAGTCACAGCCTCAGCCTCAGCCTGCCTCAGTATCAGCCTGCCTCAGCCTCAGCCTCAGCCTGCCTCAGCCTCAGCCTCACCCTGCTTCAGCCTCAGCCTCAGCCTCAGTCTGCCTTCAGCCTCGGCCTCAGCCTCAGCCTGCCTCAGCCTCAGCCTGCATCAGCCTCAGCCTCAGCCTCAGCCTCAGCCTCAGCCTCAGCCTGCCTCCGCATCAGCCTGCCTCAGCCTCTGCCTCAGCCTGCCTCAGCCTCAGCCTCAGCCTGCCTCAGCCTCAGCCTCAGACTGCCTCAGCATCAGCCTGCCTCAGCCTCAGCATCAGCCTGCCTCGGCCTCAGCCTCAGCCTGCTTCAACCTCAGCCTCAGCCTGCCTTCAGCCTCTCAGCCTGCAGCCTCAGCCTCAGTCTGCCTCAGCCTCAGCCTCAGCCTCAGCCTCAGCCTGCCTCAGCATCAGCCTGCCTCAGCGTCTGCCTCAGCCTGCCTCAGCCTCAGCCTCAACCTCAGCCTCAGCCTCAGCCTGCCTCAGCCTCAGCCTGCCTCAGCCTCAGCCTCAGCCTGCCTCAGCAGCAGCCTGCCTCAGCCTCAGTTGGCTCCGGGCATTTAAATGTGGCCCGGGAATGGAGTTCTGGGAACTCGAAGAAACACGAAGTGGCCTACAGTTGGCTCTGGGCATTCAAACTGTGGCCCGGGAATGAAGTTCTGGGAGCTCGAAGAGCATGAAGTGGCCTACAGTTGGCTCCGAACATTCAAAATGTGGCCCGGGAATAGTGTTCTGGGAACTCGAAGAGCACGAAGTGGCCTACAGTTGGCTCCGGGCATTCAAAATGTGGCCCGGGAATGGAGTTCTGGGAAGTCGAAGAGCACGAAGTGGCCTACAGTTGGCTCCGGGCATTCAAAATGTGGCCCGGGAATGGAGTTCTGGGAAGTCGAAGAGCACGAAGTGGCCTACAGTTGGCTCCGGGCATTCAAAATGTGGCCCGGGAATGGAGTTCTGGGAACTCGAAGAGCACGAAGTGGCCTACAGTTGGCTCCGGGCATTCAAAATGTGGCCCGGGAATGGAGTTCTGGGAAGTCGAAGAGCACGAATTGGCCTACAGTTGGCTCCGGGCATTCAGAATGTGGCCCGGGAATGGAGTTCTGGGAGGTCGAAGAGCACGAAGTGTGTGACTGTTTGCGAAAAGCGCATTCGGACACGAGTTCGGACACAGCTCCCCGGATGCCGCCCCGACCCCCCTGCGGAGTCATCTGCTGCTCTCTTTTGAGTCCACTGGAAACCTATCAGCAAAAGCTGTTAGGTAAAAACAAACAAACAAACAAACAAACAAACAAACAAACAAACAAACAAACAAACAAACCGACAGAAGTGGAAACGGAAGGGCGCTGCAGGAAAAAGGCGCAGAAGAGCGCGTGGCTCGGCTCGGTCTGCGCGGTCTCGGCCGGGGGGCTGCGTGGTCTCTCTTGCTGGGCGTGCTGCGTTCCGCGGCACCTGCTCCGGGAGCCCACGAGAGCGGCGACCGCTGCGCACCCCGCAGCCCCCTCAAGGAGCTGCGAGGTCTCGCTGGCTCCGCGTGGCCCTCCACTCCGCTGGACCTCCCAGGAGCCCACGAACAGGGCGACAGCTTCACACCTCGCAGCCCCTCGGGGAGCCGCGAGAGGGATGAAGAGGAGGAAGGAAGAGGAGGAGGAGGAGGAGGAGGAGGAGGAGGAGGAGGAGGAGGAGGAGGAGGAGGAGGAGGAGGAGGGGGAGGGGGACGAGGACGCAGGAGGAGGAGGAGGATGCGGGAAGGAGGAGTGGAGGCCAGTGCCCTATTCAAAACGAGAGCCCAACACAGGAGGGTGGGGAAAAGCGGCCTGGATTTTTTCGAGGCGCCGGATCTCGGGGCCTGAGGGGCAGAAAAGCGGGTTCACAACGTCGACCCCAGAGGTCTCGACCCATTCCCCAAGGTCCGCTTTTAGAACTGCAAAGGACACACAAATAAATACACACAAATCCCATGATTCCCTATATTTTCCAATGTTTTCTAGGTTTTCGTCTTCCCCCTCACTTCCCATACTTCCCCATATTTCCTGGGAGTCGGCGATTAATTATGTTCATGTTGTTTCCCCCCTGAATTTTTCATCCTGAATCGTTTTTCAAAAGACCCGGGGCCCAGGGAGGGCCCCCGAGGGGCCGAAAACGGCCAGAAACCTCCCGACGAGACTTCTGCCACGACGCGAAGGAGTCCTTTGTGGCAACTCGTAGGAGCCTCCCAAACCATCTTGTTGGCTTTTGCGAGTCGACGCTCGTCGACGCTGATCGACGCTACTCGACGCCAAATCGGCACTATCCCACCGATGACCAGACGCCAATCGACGCGAAAGCAATCCAGGGACGAAACTGCGAGGGTACACAAGGCTCCCATGATCTGCTGCCGAACGAGTCTGGGGCGAGGCGAGGCGAGGCGAGGCGCCGGTCAGTCGTCCCGGGGGGTCACGGCCCTACGAGAGTCCGGCGGTGGCGCCGGAGCGCCGACAAAAATGCGAATCGAGGGGGAAGGAGGGAGGAGGGAACGAGTCTGGGGCGGAAGCGGGGCGGCAGCGGGGCGCGCGCGAGCGGGGCGGAAGAAGCTGGAGGGGCTTCCGCTGCGGCCCGGCCCTGCGACGCCCCGCAGGCACGCCCGCCGCGCGCCCCCACACCCGCGCGGCGGAGGGGAACTCCGCCGCCGCGCGGGCCGCCCAGCCTGGAGCGGCGACGGCTGGCTTCGCCGACGGCCGGCTTCGCCGCCAGCTGCTTTCGCCGACGGCCGGCTTCGCCGCCAGCTGGTGTCGCTGACGGTGGTATCGCCGGGGCCGAGTTCGTCGACGGCTGGTTTCGCCAAGGCGCTGGTCGTCGTCGTCGTCGTCGTCGTCGTCGTCGTCGTCGTCGTCGTCGTCGTCGTCGTCGTCGTCGTCGTCGTCGTCGTCGTCGTCGTCGTCGTCGTCGTCGTCGTCGTCGTCGTCCGTCGGGTCCTGAGGGTCCCGCCCGTTCGCGTGCTGGCAGGCCCCTCCGCCCGCTTTCACGTCCCGCCCGCCCGACCCGCCCGTGAGGGGCCCCGCCCGCCCGGCCGTCGCGTGAGGGTGCTGCCCGCCTGGCCTACCCGTCAGGGTCCCACCCGTGCGCGTGCTGGCAGGCCCACCCGCTGGAAGGTCCCGCCCGCCCGGCCCGCCCGTTATGGGCCCCGCCCGCCCGGGCCGCCAGTCAGAAGCCCTTACAGATTCTTTTTTCGGGGCGCCGCCTGGAGCCTGAGAGGGCGCTCACGAGCACGGTCCAGAAGCCTGCTGGGATCCCTCGCGGCATTCTGGAGCCCTCTGGAGCCTGCTGCTTAGCGCTTGGTATCCTCTGAGCACCCCTCCCCCCCCCCCCAAACAAAAAACATAAAAAGAACTCCTGGAACCCTCAAACATGCACTTGGGCATAACAGAGTCCTCCAACACCCCTGCATTATCGTTAAAGCAGCCCACGCCTTCCCGAGCACTCTAGAACGCTAAAGACAATATGGGTTCATGTGGCGCCCGCCTCTGGAGATTCCTAGAGCATTCAGGAAGCGACCATGGCGGTCTAAAGATTGCCAGTGTTGTGTTGGAACACTCAAGAATCATCGAGAGCACTCTAACGCAATACCAAGCCCTCTAAAGCTCTTTACAACCATCTAAGGAGTTATAGAAGCGTCGATCGCCCTCGGCAGCAGGTTTAGAAGTAAAGCGTATGGCAGAACACTATATATGTTGACAGGGTGAAGAGACAGAGAGAAAGAGGGAGAGGGTGAAAGAAAGACGATATGAATGATGAGAGAAGGAAAGGAATGTAAAACTGTACAAAAACACCGAGGGACTCCATAATCACCCGCCCTTTGTTTGCTCCTCACAACCATGGACGTTGTCCTTCACATTCGCGACATCATGCCGACGCCCCATGGTGAGGGGGGAAGCGGCAAGGCGAGGCTTGATCTCAAGTGACCCCATCCCGAGATCAAGCACGGCACAGGCTTAACTTATGATTAGTGGGAAAACGACTTTGTTTATGGCGGGGCTTCTGCGCCATGTGTACCCACCGCAAGATAAATCACAAGCGCATGCGCAACCACATGTTCACGCAACCCTGGCTTTGCTTCGGGAGGGGGTACCGCACAATCTGTAGCTGTCGAAATGAGCAGATGTGGTGAATGTGGATCACACGATGCACAGGGCTCAGCCCAAAGAGTAAAAAGAACAATGGCGAACATGGGGGATGGGGAAAAGTAGGAAGAATGATTAACTCCACCTATTGCCTGCGGCAGACTGCATGCGGTAATCTTCACTGAAGGCAAAAAGGCCGAAGCCGTCGACGACGTTCTGGCGACCAAGCCCAGAAAGCACAGGTCGACGCATGCGGGCCAAGGCCACGGTGACTGCAATCACCACTTGTTGCAGGATATCCAGATCGACTGTTTCGTGAGAAAATGAGCGCTGGTGTTTGGGAAATAACGACCACCTCGGCGACTCGAAGAATGAAGACGAAAGGTGTCACATGATACGGCCGTCCTCTTCTTCCTCCTCGTCCTCCTCTTCCTCGTCCTCCTCCTACTCCGCCTCCTCATCCTCATCCTTCTCCTCCCAAATGAGCATCATCATAATCATCAGCATCATCATCAGTATCATCATCAGCATCATCATCATCATCATCAGCATCAGCATCATTGTCATCATCATCACCATCAGCATCACCATCATCATCATAATTCGCATCATCATCGTCATCAGCATCCAGATACGCGTCCTCATCATCATCACCACCCTCATCATCAGCATCATCATAAACTGCATCATCATCATCAGCATCATCATCATCATCATCATCATCGTCATTGTCAGTAGCATCATCACCACCACCAGCAGCATCAACATCATCATCACCATCACCATCACCATGACCATCATCATCATCATCATCATCATCATCATCATCATCATCATCATCATCATCATCATCACCATCACCATCACCAACACAACTACCACCACCACCACCATCATCACCACCATCATCATCATCATCATCAGCATCATCATCATCATCATCACCATCATCATAGTCGCCGTCGTCATCATTACCATCATCAACAACATCAGCATCATCATTAGCATCATCATCATATTCAGCATACGCATCCTCATCATCAGACTCATCATCGGCATCATAATCAGCAGTAATATCGTAATTAATGATCGTCATCATCATCAGCATCAACATCATTGTCATCATCATCACCATCATCATCACCATCATCATCATAATTCGCATCATCATCGTCATCAGCATCCAGATACGCGTCCTCATCATCATCACCACCCTCATCATCAGCATCATCATAAACTGCATCATCATTGTCAGTAGCATCATCACCACCACCATCAGCATCAACATCATCATCACCATCACCGTCATCGTCATCATCATCATCACCAACACAACTACCACCACCACCACCATCATCATCATCATCATCATCATCACCATCATCATCATCATAGTCGCCGTCGTCATCATTACCATCATCAACAGCATCAGCATCATCATCAGCAGCATCATCATCATATTCAGCATCCGCATCCTCATCATCAGACTCATCATCGGCATCATAATCAGCAGTAGTATCGTAATTAATGATCGTCATCAGCATCGGCATGAGCATCAGCATCAATAGCATCACCATCATCATCAGCGTCCTCATCCTCATCCTCATCATCATCAGCAGCATCGCGGCTCCCCCAACCTTGGAGGCACGAGGTGTCACGTTACGGCCTCCCGTGCCTTCCCGAACAGTCGCCACCCAGAACACTGGCATGGCACGGTGGCGGGACTTGCCGCAAGCACCTGGATATTAGTAGGACGGAGGAGGAGGAGGAGGAGGAGGAGGAGGAGGAGGAGGAGGAGGAGGATGGCAACGACGACGAGGGTTCCGGTGTTAGGAACAGACCTGTCGTTTCGGAAAGGCCCGAGGAGGAGGAAAAGGAGGAGGAGGAGGACGAGGAGGAGGAGGAGGAGGTAGACCTAGATTACCTCCAGAACTGCATACTCGTCACTTGTGTTTGATCTCTCGCCTCTACCGCTTCCTGTGCTGAGGCCTCAAGCTGACTGCGCCCACTCAAACATCCCTCCCCGCCGCGACTCGGCGGCGCCCCCGGGCGCCCAAGTCTAGGTGCTCACGCCGAGACTGGCGACTGCGTCCTGCTTTGACCCCGCCGGCCGACCTGCGCGCGCCCACCGCCTCTGCGCTTCGGGGGCGAGGGGGCCGGAGCACAGCTTGCGCTTGACCTCGAGAAGGGCTGTAGGCCAACCGATGCGGCGCAACACCCGCCTGCCTTCTGGCGCAGCCGCGAGCGCTCATGCTGCTTCGCCTTGCTCCTTTTTTTCTCGGAGGCCCGCATAGCGCAGGGGCCGGAAGCGGCCTCCTGGCCCCAGCCCACGCCCGCCGCGACAGGGGATGCGACCCGCCGTCACGCCGAGGCCACGGGCGAGCATTATCTACAGGATGCGCATGCGAGGACTCTGCTGCTCAATTCGCGACGTCAATAGATTATTAGAGAACTGAGCGCAATATTGGATTGTACGAGACCTCCCAGATGAGGGTCCGAGCAGATGAGGTCGGAGGATCGCGCCGCGCCGCCGATGCATCGGCGACACATCGGCGATGCATCGGCGACGTCGGCGTGGAGAAAGTCGGGCTCCTGATCTAGCCGCATCGCCGATGCATCGGCGCTGCGGCGCAATCCTCCGACCCCATGGACTCGGACCCCATGCCCCATCTGGGAGGCCTAGACATGTATGCCGGCACGCTGCAAAATTTGTGAGAGAGGTCTACCTCAAAAGCAGCCCGTCTCCCGCAAGGCTCTACCCCACTGCTGAATGCGCGTGCACAGTGGACCTGGAAGCTGAGGACAACTGGCTTGTCAAGACACGCATCTGTGGCACGTCTGGGAAGCACAGGTGACCATCTGCCATCTGCTGCCACTTGAGCGCGAACGAATGCGCTCATCGGCGGTCCCGGCCGCCGCCGCCGCGGCCACCCCCGCCGCCGCGGCCACCGCCGCCGCCACCGCCGCCGCCGCCGCCGCGGCCACCGCCGCCGCCACCGCCACCGCCGCCGCGGCCACCACCACCGCCGCCTCTGTTGTTGCCCTCATCCGGGGCTGGAGTTGGAGCTGGTGCTGGCGCCGGGCTTGCATCATCGAGGGGCTTGAGGTTGAAGCCGTTCTGCGTCGCTTTCCCCCACGCCCTCTCGAACACCCTGAGCCAGATCGACTCGTCGTTAGCGAAGTCGATCACGTGCGACGCGGCTGGGCCATTGGGGCTCCTGATGCTGTCGCAGTCTGGCAGCCTGGCACCGCAGCACTGCGGTTTGGAGCCACACTGGGCTCCGCCAACCCTGAAATTGACCCACGCGCAACAGTTATTCTCCGAGGCTTTGACTGGCTCGCCATTGAAGCTGTACGCCAGGCACATGTCCGTGTCCAGCATCATCTCGTGACCGTCGAAAGTCGTATCCCGGCCTCTGCCACTTCGGCCCCACTGGCGCTTCACGTTCCTGCCTGCCACGCTCGATTCCGGCTTCCAGCCCTTGGCCATCAGGGAGATGTAGTAGTCGTTGTTGAAGATGCCGCTGTTGACTGGGTCGCTCCACCAGCCGTGGAAGCCCGAGTTCGCGATTACGGCGCGGCCAAGACTGTGCACGCCCATGAGCGCGGCAGCCTCGCGCCAGGTCAAGCCCATGTTCTTCACGTATGTCTCTTCCACGGCGTCGCATCCGTCGTGCGGGTTGGGGAGCAGCTCCGCCGCGTCAGCGCAAGTGGTACTCGTCGCCCGGCCATACTGGAACGTGTCCTTGAAGGACAGCTGGGCCCCTCCGGCTCGCGAGCGCGTCGCCATCATGACGGCCTCTGAAGCAATGACCAAGAAATCCGCCGGCCCCCTTGTGGGGCCACCAGGCTGCAGGCCGGAGGTTGGCAGCTTCCTGTACCAGTTGCAGCTTCCAGTTTCCGAAGTGACAGTCATGCTTCTTGCTGCTTACTGTTCCTGGTTGACTTCTTGCTGCCTACTGTGCCTTGTTGATGGACCGCGCGAGGGGGGGAGGCCCAAAACGGACATGTTTACCACGGAGAAATCGTATTGTCTGAATTCCTGGGTGGATAGAAATTGACACCCCGCAAGCAGATCGGCGGGGTCAGGGTCCAAAAACAAAAGGGATGCGCCACATTTCTGAAATCCGGTGGCACCCCTCACGCAGATCGGCGGGGTCAGGGTCCAAAAACAAAAGGGATTTGCCACATTCCTGAAATTTCCTGGCACCCCTCACGCAGATCGGCAGGGTCCAAAAACACAAGGGATTTGCCACTTTTCTGAAATTCGGCGGCACCCCTCACACAGATCGGCGGGGTCAGGGCCCAAAAACATATAAAATGTGTCACTTTTTTGAAATTCGGTAGCACCCCTCACGCAGATCGGCGAGCTCACTGAGCTCACTGAGCTCCCTTGTGTTTTTGGACCCTGAGGGTCCAAAAATACATAGGATTTGCCACATGTTTGGAATCCAGTGGCACCCCTCACGCAGATCGGCGGGGTCAGGGTCCAAAAACAAAAAAGATTTGCCACATTTCTAAAATTCAGTGACACCCCTCACGCAGATCGGCGCGGTCAGGCTCCATAAACACAAGGGATGCGCCACTTTTTTCCCCATATCCTAAGATGGGGTTCTTGTTATTACTTGGACGCCTCCTACTCCTCCTCCTTCCTCCTCCTCCTCTTTTCTCCTCCCCTCCTGTCGGGCTTACTCATACTCAGACTTACTCATACTCAGACCTACTCATACTCAGACTTACTCACACTCAGACATACGTTCGCGGCCATTTTGTGGGGATGTCTCAAGCGGTTTGCATGTTTCTGTGCCCAACATCCTTCGCTTTCGGAGCAGATTTGGAGGATGTCTCGAGCGAGGCGCTCATTTCAGCACCCCTAAGGGGAGCCGCCAGGGGTGGTTGCACGGGCTCGTTCGCGGCCATTTTGTGGGGATGTCTCAGGCGGTTTGCCTGTTTCTGTGCCCAACATCCTTCGCTTTCGGAGCAGATTTGGAGGATGTCTCGAGCGAGGCGCTCATTTCAGCACCCCTAAGGGGAGCCGCCAGGGGTGGTTGCACGGGCTCGTTCGCGGCCATTTTGTGGGGATGTCTCAGGCGGTTTGCCTGTTTCTGTGCCCAACATCCTTCGCTTTCGGAGCAGATTTGGAGGATGTCTCGAGCGAGGCGCTCATTTCAGCACCCCTAAGGGGAGCCGCCAGGGGTGGTTGCACGGGCTCGTTCGCGGCCATTTTGTGGGGATGTCTCAGGCGGTTTGCCTGTTTCTGTGCCCAACATCCTTCGCTTTCGGAGCAGATTTGGAGGATGTCTCGAGCGAGGCGCTCATTTCAGCACCCCTAAGGGGAGCCGCCAGGGGTGGTTGCACGGGCTCGTTCGCGGCCATTTTGTGGGGATGTCTCAGGCGGTTTGCTTGTTTCTGTGCCCAACATCCTTCGCTTTCGGAGCAGATTTGGAGGATGTCTCGAGCGAGGCGCTCATTTTCACCCCCCAGGTGGGCCAGATTTTGAGGATGTCTCGATCGGTTTGCTAGTTTTGGTGGCCAGGCTCGTGGGCGCAGATTCTTCTCAGGATGCCACAGGAGGCTCCAACAGGCTCCAGGAGGCTCCAGGAGACCACATGAGGTCCCAGGAGGCATCAGGAGGCCACAGAAAGACTCAAGAGGCTACAGGATGTCCCAAGAGGCTCCAGGAGGCCCCAGGAAGCTCCAGAAGGCTTCAGGAAACCACAGGAGGCCCCAGGAGGCAACAGGAAGCGCCAGGAGGCCTCGGAAGGCAACAGGAGGCCCCGAGAGGCCCCAGGAGCAGGAGGCCTCAGAAGGCAACAGGAGTGGCTCCAATCCCATGTGTTTTACGTATGCTCCTATCGATTGGGCCTCACCTGGAGCACGATTCTTTGATGTTCTACGTATGTTTCTATAGATGGTCCTTCTCCTGTGTACACAATCCTAAATGTTTTACTCATGTTCCTATGTATTGGGCCTCTCCTGGGGCACGAGTCCTTGGTGTTTTACGCGTGTTCCTATAGATTGCCCTTTCCTGTGGCTCTAATCCGCAATGGTTTATGTACGTCTGTTGCTATAGATTGCGCCTCTCCTGGGGCACGAAACCTTCCTAGGAGGTCACAGGAGGTCCCAAGAGGCTCCTGGAGACCCCAGGAAGCCCCAGTAGGTTTCAGGAGGCCCCAGGAGGCCCCAGGCTCATGCACAGAGACGCGCTCGTACTACTGAGGCTCATTCACACTCCAATTCATTCGCAGTTAGATTGATGTCCAGACCGTCACAACTGAAGCCCGTTAATATTCGAAAGCTCTTGCGCCTAGACATTCACGGCGGACAGTCCATGCGAGTAGATGCACATATGGGGAGCTCCACGCAGTGAATAATTTCAATTTCCTAATACCCCTCATGCAGATCGTCGGGGTCAGGGTCCAAAAACACAAGGGATGTGCTACATTTCTATAATCTGGTAGCACCCCTCACGGAGATCGGCGGGGTCAGGGTCCAAAAACACAAGGGATTTGCCACATTTCTGAAATTCGGTGGCACTCCTCACGCAGATCGGCAGGTTCAGGGTCCAAAAACACAAAGGATTTGCCACATTTCTGCAATCCGGCGGCACCTCTCACGCAGATCGGCGGGGTCAGGGTCCAAAAACACAAAGGATTAGCCACACTTCTAAAATTCAGCGGCACCCCTCACGCAGATCCGTAGGGTCAGGGCTCAAGAACACAAGGGATTTGCCACATGTCTGAAATTCGGCAGCACCCCTCACGCAGATCCGCAGGGTCAGGGTCGAAAAACAAACAGGTCCCGACACTGCTTCACGGCGACGCCAAAGCCTCATGACTTCGCTCTTCCATGGCCCATTCTCCGAGAGAGGGGGCCGGCGGCAGGGGGCGAAGCCCTTACGGATCAGCAAGCGAGACCGTTGTGCAATGCTGCCCGTAAACCTGGTCCAAATGCACTCCGTGCTCCCCGGAATGGAGACACCCCGCGAGGCCCTTGTTGTCCGCGTGGTCCAGGTCCGTGCATGCATCTGAGCCGCCCTTACCGTCCTTGAAGTCCATCATGTCGTGACCAGCGACGCGCAAAACGCAGCCGGCGAAGTCCGCCTTCTTGCAATTCGATGCAGTACACGTGTTGCCCAAGGAATTGTAGAGCTGCGTGACAGACGCCACCACTGCGTCGTACTTGGCTGTGTCCATGCTGGCTGTCTTGAGCACCGCTCCTCCGGGACAGGTCATCAGGGTGGAGGGCAGCGCGACGAGTCCGATGTCGCAAAGAGGTCCGTCTGGAGACCCGCACGGGCCTGCTTTGACCGCCTCGCTCCCCGAGCTGAGCTTCCATGCGAAGGCTGCGACGCCGATCAGCGCCAGGGACGAGAGCACTGCCTGCCGCTGCCGCAGCCTGCGCCGCTCCCCCGACCCGTCGCGCCCGGCATCCTCGTGCTGCTCTCGCAGGAGATGGTCGGAGCACTTCTCGGCATCACCCTCTGCGCTCCCTTGCAGGCTGGGCCGGAAGGAAGCTGCCATCGTCAGGTGGATTATGGAGTGAGTGCGCGCGGGCCACAGCAGAGGGCGCGAGCCAGCCAGAACGACGCCTGGACCAGAACGGCGCCTGGGTCTCCGTGGTCCTTGGGCGCTGGAGGCCCTCGGCGGTCCTGGGGAGGACCGCAGCGCTGCTCGGGTGGCGCCTGGGGCTCCCGGAGGGCCCCGAGCGCTTCGGCAGGCTCTTCGTAGGGCCCCATCGGTCCTTCGGAGGCGCCTCGGGAGGCCCCCGAGGCCCCGGGGAAGCTCCCGCGGCCCTCGGAGGTCCTCCGAGGTCGCTTGGCCTCCTCGAGGCCCCTCGGGGGCCTTCGGGCGGACATCACGGAGCTGCTCGGGCAGCGGCGGAGGCTGCTCGGAGACCCCAGAGGGATGTCGGGTCGCCTTCGGAGGTTGTTCGTTTTTTCTTTCACGATTCCAACGAACGCCAACGAATTATGATTTATACCCGGACGCTTCGCCGTAGCAGCGAATTGTGATTTAACGTCAGACGTTGGTGGCGCCACTGCCGTGTTCAGGATGTGTACTACGTTATACTGCATCTTTCTGCCAATGCGCTGTTAAGCGCCTGGCTGCTGTCTGTCTGTCTGTCTTCGGAGGCTCTTCGGAGGCCCTTCGGGGGGTCTTCGGCGGCTCCTCGGAAGGCCCTCGGGGCCCCTGGGGAGGCCTCCGCCGCCTCCAGAGGCTCCCAAGGATCTCTGCGGAGGCCCTCGGAGGTCCTCGCGGGGAGTCGAGGTCTCCTCGGGGAGTCCGTCTGCGTCCGCTGGGAGGCCTTCAGAGGGCTTCGGGGGGCCTCTGGAGTGACTCGGGGTCTCGGGTGCTCCCATCTTGAAGGGGCCCTGGTAACACAAATTAACATATACGAATAATTAAAAGGATTCCCCATATGTTTCCCTATTCTCTGGGTTTCTGCCTCCCACCCCCCCCTGCCCATATTTTCCCATATTTTCCTGGGAGTGGACGATTCATTTTAAGTCGGGCCTGTCCCCCCCCTACAGGGGGATGTTCGACGAAAAAAAATCCCAACGGATACACCAAAGTGGCAAAATAACAAAACATGATCGACCCACGAACCCGGAAAGGAATATAGAAATGTCAGGCATGGCAACGTTTCAAAGACACCTGATTGGGCGACGGGCACATGCAATGCTGAATGGATCGATCCTGAAATACTGTGCCGAGGGCTGTGCTGTGCTACGCCGTGCTGAACTGCGATGTGCCATGCCGCGATTGTGCTCTATATATAGCGTTGTGGATCAAGTCCTCCCTGGCACCCGAGTCCTGACCGAACTGATCTGGATCTTAAGCTCGAGCTTCCTGACCAGATGGTAGCTGCCCCAGAACTCATCGACAGAGGGGGCATGCCAGGAGGACGCGCCGCGGAACGTCCCAAGGGGCGCGCCAGGCGAAGTGCCAGGGGGCGTGCCATGGGCACGCACCGCGGGACGTGCCAAGGGGACGCGCTACGGAACGTGCCAATGGACGTGCCGCGGGACGCGCCAGGGGGCGCGCCGCGCGACGTGCCAGGTGGACTCGCCACGGAACGCGCCAAGGAACGTGCCCAGGTGCAATGTTGAGTGTATCGATCTTGACGTACCGTGTCGACGGCTGTGCTGTGCTACGCCGTGCTGAACTGCGATGTGCCATGCCGCGATTGTGCTCTATATATAGCGTTGTGGATCAAGTCCTCCCTGGCACCCGAGTCCTGACCGAACTGATCTGGATCTTAAGCTCGAGCTTCCCAAGAGGCCTCCAAGACAGCCAAGGAGGCCCCCAAGACAGCTCCAAGAGGGAGCCCAGACGGGGGGCCCGAACAGACATTTCGATCCCTCGGCCTGAAAAG
>CAUYUJ010000675.1:0-38131 GCA_963575745.1 Prorocentrum cordatum
CCTCGTCCTCCTCGTCCTCCTCGTCCTCCTCCCCCTCATTCCTCCTCCTCTTCTTCCTCCTCCTCTTCCTCCTCCTCCTCCTCACCGCCCCTCCCCGTAACATCGCGACAGATCACGACCAGAGTCCGAGACCCCATCATTCTGCTGCACGGCTCGGACCGGATCCATCTGTGATGCTCCTGGGGCCTGGAGTGGTGCGAGAGCGCCCGGCTCGACAAGAGGGCGACGCCAGGACACTGCTCGGGCCGGATCGGTCGGTGATGGCCTCGGGGCCTGGAATGATGCGAGAACGCCCGGCTTGAAAAAGTGGCGGCCCCAAGATCTCCTCGCGCGCGAGCACTTCGGCCCCGATGGCCGATGACCGATGGCGGAGGAGGAGGAGGAGGAGGAGGAGGAGGAGGAGGAGGGAGGAGGAGGAGGAGGAGGAGGAGGGAGGAGGAGGAGGAGGAGGAGGACTGGCGCGAAGCCCATTTGGCCTCTGGCGATCTGGGCCTGCGACCGATCGCTCGGTCAGGGTCGATCGGCGCCAGCCGCCCGATCGATCCCGCCTCGCAGGCCGATCGCGAGGCCGGGCTCCGCGCGCCGCGGATCGGCGATCCGCCGCCGCCGCTGCCGCGCCCTGGCCCCCCGCCTGGCGGCTGCCGCGCGCCTCGGCGCGCCCAGGAGAGGCCCGACGCCCGAGCCCGCCTGGCACAGGCGGCAGAGGGAGCGCCGGGCGTCGGCGCGGGCCCTCCTGCGCGTCTTGAAGGCTGCCGACACGCTCAGCAGCCACCACTCGGCGCAGAAGCACCAGCGCAACCAGCAGTACGAGCTGCAGGACTTCGAGACCAGCAAGATGGCGACCAACACGAAGTCTCACGGCCATCCAGTGGGGGCCAAACCGTGGCCATGGAGGTCAAGTACACCAGCGTCTGGATCCGCTCATCGCCGACACAATGGAGGGCAAAGACAGCAGCAGCCACGGTACCAGCACCAGCACAACCAGCACCACCACAACTCCCACCACGACGAGGATCGACAGCAGCACAACGACGTCCACTATCAACAGAAGTATCAGTACGACTCCACGACATCGAGAACGAAGCGGACTCCATCAAGGAGACGCCACCAGGCCCCCGAAGACTCCACCAACGACCACCGACATCTGCCAAAGCTTACGAAACGACAATTGGAGGTCACTGACAAGATAATGCCCGCCCTTCTTTCGGAGGCCAAGGGACACGAGAGCTTTTCTCTTCCTCCCGACGAGCCAGACATACGTCGGGTATGGCACGCCACCAAGGTGGCGAGGATGGCACGTCTCGCCGACCAAGTACATGGAGCCATGCAAGCACAAGTCGACCCAACCCGCCTCATCGAGGAGCTAGCCATAGTCAAGACCATGATCCACCTGCTGGACACACCGACGGCTCGCATCGCACAATACAGATCCCAAGTGGAGTCACGGATCCAGAGACAGCAGACCGTCGAGAGCCAGCTCAATGACCTCAATAAGGAGCACGACGAAATCAAGGGCGAGATCGCATCCCTCAAGGCACTCATCTCCGAGGCCAAGAAGTATCGAGAACACGCTGAACTTTACGAAGACAGCTGTGACGGGGACGGTGAAGACGACGGGCGCCATCGAGTCAGAGGCAAGACACCACACCCCGAGAGACGACAACGACCACCATCTCGGCAACCCGCGTCTGAGCCAGCGCCTGCTCCGACCACCAACGACGGCAGCGACCTGCGGAACCTCATCGACGTGCTGACGAGGAGAGTGGATGAGCAGCAGCGCAACCACGGGATACACCAACACCATCTGGCGTTTCTCCATCATGAACGAGCCGAATCCGAACAACAAGAAGCACAGCGTCAACGGCAGACCGAGCAGATTCAGGAGCTTTCGCAACACTTACAGCACTGCCGAGTACAACTCCAGCAGGCACAAATCCAGCAGAGACAGTCGTACTACGAAGAGATCCAAGTCTTCCGACAACGCGAGGAGCGGCTCCGACACGAGGCTCACGAATCCATCACGGAGAACATGGCTCACTACCAGCAGAAGGAGGCCTACCTGCGCGACCAGCTCAGGGAGGAAGAGTCAGCTCACCTCGCCACGTTCATCAACCAGAGGAAGCAAGAGGAAGAGACTTTCCGACACCAGCTACAGGAGAATGCGGAGATCATGGTCAAACAATATCAACAACGATGCCACGAACAACAGCAGCGTCTTCTCTCAGAGAAAGCTCAGGCCCAGCAGGACATCAGCAACATCGCGAGGCTTGAACAGAACCAGCTACAGGATGCTAAGGAGCTACTTTTGGAGGAGTTCGGACAGGTCCAGGCTCAGAAGTACCGTACCTTGATGGCCCAGAGCGAGTACAACAGCGAGATCGACAAGCTTCGAGGATCTTCCAGTGACATGCAACGCTTCGAGAATGAACTCCAGGAGCAGCACCAACTCCAACTACAGGAGCACCTTCAGCAACACAGACAGGAGCGCGAGCGACTGCATTGCGAACTACGGCAAGCCCACGAGTTCGGCACAAGCATCGACGTGGACATCCTCAGGGAGCTCGACACACAACTCCAAGAACGAGACGAGGAAGACGCACGACTGCAAGCCCAAGCAGACGCTGAACAAGCACAAGTCGACAAACAGATACAAGCGGCACTCGACCTGCTGACACCACCCCCTACCTCCGACGACTCGGGCTATCAACTCTACTTCAGAAACCGAGGCAGCAGTAGTGGTGGACAGCCCAGCGGCAGCGGACAGCGCAACAGCACACCACCACCACGACCAGCACCTGTGACGCCAAACGCCACTCCTGTTGCGCGACGCCCATGCCACGACGCCGACGACGCCAGCGTGCACACTCCAATTCCAGCTGACGACGACGACCTTTGCAGCCCAACCCCCGTTGCGAGCGATGCATATCCCTTCCCTGTCCCCACGCCTTTACCGACCCCCGCCTCGCACACGCCGATCCCCACCGAGCAGCCTACGCCCATCGACTTCCACCCACCCGACCCGCAGAATGACCGACCCAGCTCGGCGCCACCACCACGCACCAGAAGGACAGACTCAACTCAACACAACCACCCATCCACTACTCTTCTCATCGACATCACCTCCGACGACGACGCACCGCCACCTTCCACCCCAGTGCGCATTCCACTAGCCGACATATCCCCTACCGCACCGATGCAGCCAATCCAACCACCACCCCGCTTCCACCTCGCCACGCCAGACCGCGCCACCTCCGCTCCACCGCCCCGCACCGCCCTCCGAAAAAACGGATCATCTAGACGAGCGACCAAGCCAAAGAAAGTCCGTATCTGCGACATCGGAGACGGCTTCGCAGACCCAGGAGACCGAGTGCCAACCTTCCTCAACGACGAGGAAGTCCCTGCAGTCAACTCGCCAAAAAACTAACGAGGCCCTCACCCCCTGGGGGGCAACTGGCCCAGGGGGAGCGGCCCAGCATTACACCAGAAGACTGCCAGCGCAACGACGGCACTTCCGACTCCTGCAGTGGTTATGCCGACGACATCAAGCGCCGATTATTTGAGCCCCTGGTGAGCTACGATTCACCACGCGACACTTCACAAGTTTCACCTACCCTCTCAACAGCCAACAGAGGCATGCGCGATGGGGAGAGCGCACCTCCAGACCTGTACGAGCACGGCGACATGTGGGAAATCCACACACCGCCCAACATACCACAGCCTAGTAGTGGACCGTGGACCATCCCCTCGGCCTCTACCTCTCGCTTGGGGAGCGCGAGAAGGCTGTCTCACACAGACCCCATACTAGAACCACATACACTAGCGGACCGACCAACTACTGCCACCCGACCCCGACGGCAGCATGTCGACTCACATCCTCCACCAGCGGAAGCCCAGTCACGGTCGATCCCGACGATGACGACGCCACCGCCTACGCCTCGAGAGGAAGAATCGCTTTGTGAGTACGACACAGGGGGGGGGCAAGAACGACCAGAGCCACCAACAAGGCATCGACGCACTAGCCATTTTGGCCAAGATGGCGATCGAGACCGACAATTTTGTGACCTACTGAGCCGGCCATGTACATCAATTCCCTGCCGGCCACAACCTCCCATTTTTGACTCCCCTGAAGTTACCCAGATGCCACACGGACAGACCAACCTGCCGAATGCGGAGAGCCACGAGGCAGCACGGCATGTCCGCTTCTCCCGCGAGGTCCACACCCGCGACCAGGAGACCGACAATATCCTCTACCACATCGACTTCGACGAGCAGGAGCCCTTACTCCAGCACCTTCGACGACTTCAGGCTCCCAGGCTTACCTTCGAATTTACCGAACGATGCCACAACGAAGTTTCAGATTACATGATGCGAACATTCCCATACCGACAGCTCCTACGAGATTCTCGCCTGCACTTATACACCGACGGCTCCAAACACCCACGCCAACATGGTCAAGACGGATGGTCAGTGGTACTCGTCGGTGAAGACGAAGAAGGTTTCTCTTTTCAAGGCGCAATAGTCGGCAAGCACCGCGACTCCACCCTCGTGGAGATCCAAAACCTCACGGACAACGAGACCACCTCGACATCCAGCGAGATCACAGCGCTCATCTGGGCGCTCGCCTACATCATCCACAAGGACATCAACCACAGGATATCGGTCCACTCCGACTCGCTGGGAGCGATCCAACTGGCCAGGATGGAGGCTTTTACTAACCGAGACGCCCACCTCGTGCAGCTACTGGTGATCATGTACTCGCACGTCAAGGAATATGTCGACCTGCGTCACGTTCACGCCCACGAGATGAACCCCTGGAACGAAGTTGCCGACGCCGCAGCCAACTACGCCCGCATCGAGGACTACCCGCACCCACAACCTGAATGGGCTAACATACTCAACGCGTCCCCTCAGCGCTGCTGGGAATTCCTACTTGACGCCGACAACCACACCAAGGACGCTTACCCATCCTTTTCACCTGGGATGCTCAAGGCCCAACGCGTCGATACTACGGCAACGACAGCCCACCTCTCGACACCAACCAAGTCCACGAAGACCTCGACAGAGATAGATGTCAACATCGCCACCTACAACATCCAGTCAGGGCGCGAACCTGGCCACGGCGCTCGACGACGCAAAGAAAAGATACACAAGCTCAGAAAGACAATGCTCAACCTGTACATGGAGGACCTCCACCTGATTGGCATCCAGGAAGCCCGCACGCCCTGGGGAGTTCGCAGCGGCAACGACATCACCAGCACGAGTGCGTACGCCTACCACGTCATCTCAGGGGGGCACGATCAGTACAACCTCGGCTGCGAGCTCCACATACTCACCAGCAAGCCGTACGGAAAGGCAGGAGCCAAGGACCTCTACTTCCGCCCCGATCAGTTCACCGTCATCGAGCACAGCCCTCGGCATCTCGTAGTAAGGATCGAAGCCCCAGGATTTCGACATACAGTCTGCGTCGCCCATGCACCACATTCTCGAGCTAAACCACACGAGAAGGATACCTTCTGGGAGATGATCGAGTGCGCAACGTCTAACCACAATATCAACATCTTCCTCATCGATGCCAACGCTCGAACAGGCAGCTTATGCAGCCAGGCAATCGGCGATCAAGGCTTCAAGCAAAAGGAGGACGACAACGGCGAACGCTTCCACAAGGTCCTGCAAGGCAACTCTCTCATAGCCGCGAACACCTTCAAAAGCGGAGGCCAGGACCACTACACATGGGACTCAGGCAAGGACGTACATAGACTGGACTACATAGTGGTTGGCCACGAGCTTTTCGACTCCATATCCCACACGTCCGTAATGTACGGTATCGACACAGAACACGACCACTCACAAAAGAACGACCACTTCCCCGTCAAGGCTAACCTCGCCTACACCGTCGAGACCGCCTACCAGCACGGCACGCCCAAGCTCGACACCGCTAAGCTCGACTCCGAGACAGCCAAGAACGACTTTCAACGACGCCTGCAGCAGATCCAACACCCCCCCTGGGAGACCAACCTCAACGACCATACCAAGAGCATCGTCGATCAGATAAAGGACGCAGCATACGCCAGCTTCAAGAAGCAGCACCATGCCCCCCGCAAGCCCTACATTACCGAGGCCTCCTACGCTCTTCTTAGATTCCGACGCACCCTCATTAAGACGATCCGCATCGTGAAAAGGAATGGAATTGGCTCCAAGAAGTCACGCAGACGGATCCGATACACCGCGCACCTCATTGCAAACCAGTCAGCATCAGCGTCCCCTGACGACGTCATCCACCTCATGGACATCCCTGGATACACTCAGCTGATGATCAAGACCATCCTCTTCATCAACCATACGGACCCCGACCATACCACGGCTCCTTACCACGACGGTACCTACGGCACGACCACTTTCACTACGAACCTTTTCGACTCATACTTGAGCTTCATCCAAGACACCGACCGCGTTCTCAGAATCCGCCTCGACCATGACCGCGACGCCCACCTTGAGAGCTTCTCCGACAATATGATATTATCAGCCGCAGGGAATGCCCCGCGGAAGGAATGGGCAAACGTGAGGGCCTTACTCACATACGGCGGCCGAACGCCTAAGAGAACTCCGACTCCCAAAATACGCCAAGACGATAACGGAGCTCCACTCACGACGCCACAAGCCATTGCGGAGCACGCCCTTCGATACTACGGCAACATCGAGAATGGCATCAACACCGACATCGAAGGCGTCGTCAAGCACTACAACAACAAGACTGCACACACCAAGCCGATACCCCACATCAACAACGTCCAGACCATCCACAACCTGACAGCCGCCCTGGCAGCCTCCAAGAAAGGCAAACGCGGCGGGCCTGACGGGAACACCGACGACATGGCACGAGCGGCGCCGCGCCAGATTGCCCGACTTCTGCACCCCATCATGATGAAGATGCAGCTGATGACGACGGAGCCCATTTCGGCGAAGGGCGGATTCTCCACCCATTTCTCCAAAGGACAAGGACAGCTTCATCTGCAGAAAGCCTACAGGGGCATCCTACTGAACAACACTATTGGCAAGATCAACAGCAAGTTCCTGAGAGGCCTCTTCCGCGACATCTTACCCGACCTGCTCATGGACACACAATGCGGCGCCGTCCCTCACAAGGCGACTGACTTCATCACCCACACCGCCTATACCTTCTTGGACGACTGCCGTGCACAGGCTCGCACGGGCAGCATACTCTTCCTGGACTTGAGAGAAGCATTTCATTCGGTAATAAGGGAGTTCATTTTCCAGCTGCCGACTCAGGAGGACGAGCTCGAAGATGTCATCGACAACATCGAGATTCCCATATGCCTCCTCCCCTCCCTACGACAACGGCTTCGCTGTCCAGCACATCTCAACGCCCACGTCGACGACTCCCACCTCTGCGCCCTCGTGGCCGACCACCACACGGCCAACTGGATGACCGCCAAGGGCACCGACGCATACGTGATCCCACGCGCCAGTACCAGGCCAGGGGTGCCATACTCCGACGCCGTCCTTCAACATGCATTTCTCCCTAGTGCTTCAGGCCATCGCCGACGACGCTGAAGGGGCAGAAGATGGTGAGAGTGGCCACCACATCCGCCCCTGCGACAACCCGCTCTTCTCTACGGCCCCGCATCAAGGCGGCAAGCTGACTAACATGTCCTTCGTCGACGACCTCACCGACTTCAACTCGACCACCAGCCACTCCGACATCATTGACATTACGAAAACTTCAGCCGAACGTCTATGCCGTACCGCCTTCACCTATGGGCTCAAGCCGCACCCAGACAAGACCAAGGTTATCATCTCCTTTAACGGGACGGGCTCCAACGTCGCACGCAGCAGGCTTGCACAGCAAAACATTACGTCAATCCAGCTGAGCATCATGTCGATCTCGGTCCAGATCACAGACCAGCACCGACTCTTAGGCACTATCCTAACCAACGGCAGCATGGGACCCGAGGTACAGAATCGCATGCGACGAACCGAAGCTTCGGCACGAGCTCTTGAGAGGCAAATCCTAAGACGACGACGCCTACCCCGCAAAACGAAGATCAAGTACGTGCACGCCCTCTCGACCGCCTCATTGACCTTCAACCATCACGTCTGGCCAACACTGACCCAGACCGACCACCAGCGCATCTCCAACGCCTACTCGAAGCCCTACCGCACGGCAGCTGGACTACCCAAGACGAACTCGCAGCTTCATCATTTCACGGCCACCGAAGTAGTTGCTTACACAGGCATCCCCGACTTCGACCACCACCAGTCTGCTGGAAGGTTGCGATATTTACCACGGCTTCTACGACACGCTCCTCAGCAGCTCCTCCAACTGCTTGACAACCAGCGACGGAGGAAGGGCTCATGGACATACATGCTTTTCCAGGACTTCGATTTCCTGCGCACATACCTGGACGACCAGCGCTGGCCCACGACAAGCAAGCTCGACCCCGACGTTTTTGCATGGGCTCGCACCACGCCGAAGCACTTCACCAACTCCGTCAACCTGGCCGTCACAAACTACATCCGCGCCTTTAAAGACCACGCCCACGCCGACAAGCTCACCAAGGTGCTCAGACCCGACGGCCCCACGGGTGCGGACACTACGCCATCACGCGACAACGGCGCCTACAACTTCATCTGCTACGAGTGCGGAATCGTAACCAAGACAAAGCAGGGCATGGCAATACATATCGGACGTGAACACCGACGACCTGAGCACCCGCGAAACTGGGCATCGGGTACGTCGTGCAGAATATGCCGCCAGAACTTCCACTCCTTCGCCAAGCTAGTGAAGCATCTAACCACGGTCGCCCGCTGCCGAAGGTCATGGCACATGTGGTACTTACAGGGACCTGCCCTCACGGAGGAGGACGTGGCCAACAACCAGTCGATCTACGCGACCAGCATAGCCGACAACAAACGCAGAGGACGCCCCGAACTATACCACCATATCCCTACCCATGCATCCGACGTCACTCCCTTACCATCACTCGACCTATCACCTTCACCACCGCCATTCTTCCCGACAGTACCTGAGCTCACACCACCACCACCAGCCCACCACCCTCGAACACCGACCAGAAACAGATCTCTTCTTTACCTCACCAACACCGAGAGACACCCGAACGATCTGTTGGACATCACGGACCAACGACTATGCTACAAGGGAATGGTGATGGAACGAGTTATCATGACCTTCGACGACCTCTACTCTGTCGACCACCCATCACAGTACGACGCCCTCGACTCGATCCACCAACACATTCGACAAGGCGACTTCGCGGGAGTGATGATCAGCCTCTCATCCAGGACGTGGACAGACCAAGGCGAGGGCGACCAGCATGACAGAAAAGCAGCATCTTCAAGAACAACCACAGAACCCTGGGGCAGAGTAAGCCTTGGAGGCGAGGCAGCCGAACGACGACTGGTCGCGAACCACCATGCCCGCCTCGCCATCCACACATTCCACGTCGCCCACGTCGCCGAAGTACCAGCACTACTAGCACAATCTGCAGCCCCAGCAGGGACAACGACGATCTGGAACACTGAGATGATGTTCTACGCAGTGGAGAATCTCGCTACGAAGAGACCGACCATGGTAGACGTCACCAGCAGCATCTATGCAGTATATTACGGCTCCTCCGACGAGCACGACAATCCAATCGACAATTTTGTCGCATCCATCGCGGGCAGCCCGAGCTGATCAGAGTTGGCCGTAACATGGCCCATGAAGATCAACAAGAGCGCGCACCACGGCAAGACCGCCGTAGCGCTCACGGAGACCGCCAACAACATCAGGGACGCCCCCTCTAGGGAGAGGGGGGGGAGGACACGGTCCAGGTCTGACCTGGGCCGCCACCCGCGGGCAGGCCGTCATGGGGGTAGCTCTCTTCCCCTCAGGCCTTCAATGAGCCCCCTCCCCTCTCTCCACTTTGCCACCCCCATGTGGCCTCTCCCTCCCCCTCCTTAGCGGAACTTTTGACCCCCCCTCCCCGGACAGCGTTTGCCTTCTGGGGTCTGTTGTGGGGCGTAAGCATGCCTTGTATTTGTGTCGTCCTTTTTTCCCCCGCCCCTTCCCTGGCGGAGCCTTGACGGCTCCTTCCCTGGGCCTTCCTGGCGGGGGTCGTGTAGGGGGGGTGTTCCCCTCCAGCGCGCCTTCGGCGCACGCGCGGGCACGCCCGCGCGGACGGCTGCGTCCCGCGAGGACATGGAGCCGCGAGCGAAGCGAAGCGAAGCGAAGGACTGGCGCGCGACTGCCTGGCGCGCGACTGCCCGCACGGCCGCCCCCCGGTTATCCGCTGTGGCGTCGCCCGCCTGCGCGAGGGCAGCCGCAAAGCGGCCGTTCCGCGGCTCCAGCATGCCCGCCTGTGGCGGGGGTCGTGCAGTCCAAAGCGAACGCGGCGGACCACCAGGAATGAGAACGTACCTCCTCCTCCTCCTCCTCCTCCTCCTCCTCCTCCTCCTCCTCCTCCTCCTCTTCCCTCCTCCTCCTCCTCCTCCTCCTCCTCCTCCCCTTCCTCCTCCTCCTCGTTCTCCTCCTCCTCCTCCTCCTGTGTAGGGGTCCGGACCCTGCATCGAGGCGAGGTTCCCAGAGGCGGGAAACTGGGACACACAAACAAATACACACAAATAAAAAGATTCCCCATATTTTCCTATATTTTCTGGGTTTTTGTCTTCCCCACCACTTCCCGTATTTTCCCATATTTTCTGGGAAATCGACGATTAATTGTGTCTGTGTGTTTTTTTCCCTCCTGAACTTAGTCCCTCGCATCGCTTTGCTTTGCTGGGACCGCCCGAAGAAGAAACTCAGTAGACCCCCCCAAGCACAGAAAGCCACTAAACAAAGGTGGCCCGTCGCACTGATGGGCTGGGCTCGCCAGTGAAGAAAGTGACTGGGAATTTCTAGCCCTCACCCAAATGACATTTTACCAGCGTGGGCCTTGAGTAGTGAGATGTTGCCCTGTGGATGCGAAAGCTATGTGCTGTGAACTATGTGGAATGATTAATTTCTGTTCGCAATGAGTTGTCCACTCCACTGCTCGCGCAAACATCCCACCCACCCACCCGCAACTTGGTTTGCAAAATCTCTTAAGACCGTGACGGTGGGTACCACATGGCACTTGGCAACAACAGCGACGCCGACGACGACAGCGACAACGACGATGACGACGCCGCCGACAACGACTACGACGGCACCGACGACGTCTCCAACGACTTCGACGACGCCGACAACGACGACGACGACGACGGCGACACCGACGACGACGACGACGACACCGACGCCGACGACGACGACGATGACAACGACGACGACGATGACGACGCCGATAACAACGATATCGACGACACCGACGACGACGACGTCAACGACGCCGACGACGACGACGACGACGACGGCGGCGACGACGACGACGCCGACGTCGACGACGACGAAGTCGACAACGACGCCGACGCCGACGACGACGACGAAGACGACGACGACGTCGCCAACGAAGACAACGAGGAAGGAGGGAGGACGACGACGACGACGACGACGACAACGACGAGGGAGGAGGGAGGACGGCGACGACGCGAACGACGAAGAAGGAGGAAGGACGGCGACGCCGACGACGACAACGACGAGGGAGGAGGGAAAACGACGACGACGACAACGACGACGACGACGACGACGACGGCGACGAAAGAGGAGGGACGACGACGAGACGCCGACGACGACGACGACGACGACGAGGGAGGAGGAGGAAGGACGACCACGGCGACAACGACGACGGAAACGACCACGACGCCAAAGAGGACGACGACGACGAACACGAGGAAAGACAGAGGACGACGTAGGCGACGACGGCGACAACGACGCGGGAGGAGGGAGGACGGCGACGACGACGACGACGAACGACGACGCAAGAGCGCGCGCGCACGCTTTTGTTGAAAATCCGTGTTGCGAAACCTTATGTTTTTGTAGGTTTTTTGGACAACCCGATTTTGAAATCCTTCCGAAACCGCTGGGTTTTGAAGGTTTTCGGCATACGCGCGCGACGGCACACGCGCAAGTGCGTTCGACAGATTTCGACATGAGCGCGCGCGAAGCCCGTTTGGTAGCATTTTGTGAAAATCTTGAAAAACTTATGGTTTTCCTGAGATTTCGCAAGAGCTCGCGCGGAAGTTTTTTTAGCAACTCTGTGTTGCGAAACCCTGTGTTTTTGTATTTTTTGTTTTGGGGAATCTCGATTGCGAACTCCTTCCCGCACCGAAAGTTTTTGAAGGATTTCGGCATGCGCGCGCGACGACGCGCGCGTGTGCACTTCGTCTCTTTTTTTGCAAGGGATTCGCGAAAAAGTGCTATGCTAGAAGAGAAAATGTCACCGCATTGTGTTTTTTTTACCAGGGAACCTCAGGGGGGGAAACCGGCCTAGCTGGGATGGTATGATTTCATATTTCGGATGGGCGAGTGTGCAGAATAAATGATCCAGGGTCGAGGGCCCACGGGCCCCCCCCCCCAGATGGTATGGTCTCAGGATTCCTCGGGCCCCCCCCCCCCAGATGGTATGGTCCCAGAGACGACGACGACGACGACGACGACGACGACGACGACGACGACGACGACGACGACGACGACGATCACGACGACGACAGCTGCGACGACGGCGACGACGACGACGACGGCGACGACGACGACGACCACGACGACGACAACGACGGCTGCGGCGGCGACGACGCCGGCGACGACCACGACGATGACGACGACGACGGCGACGACGACGATGACGACGACGACGACGATGACGACGACGACGATGACGACGACGACGACGACGAGGACGACGAGGACGACGAGGACGACGAGGACGACGAGGACGACGAGGACGACGAGGACGACGACGACGACGACGACCTCTGAACCACCACAGCGCCACACCACATCCACAGGGGGGGGGAGGGGGCACCGCAGTGCAACACCACGCCACGCCCACCCCTGAACCACCACAACACCACACCACGTCCACAGGGGGGGGGGAACCGCAGCGCAGCACCACGCCACGCCCACAGGGGTGGGCGGGGGGGACCATCGCGCGGGGGGGGGGCGGGGGGCCCAATGGCATCAGCATTGGGGGGGGGGGGGCCAAACCCTGGACCATACATATATATATATATATATATATATATATACATGAAATCGTACTATCCCAGGGGGAACCGATAAGTCCGGGGGGGTAGAGTCTATTCTCTTTTTAGAAAGGAGAGTCAGTGTGGTGCGAGCTGTCCGGTGCAAGCTGTGGCCCAGTAGATACATGGCATAATCTGCTGGAGCGGCTTTCCCTCGTCAGAGTTGGGTGCTGGAACCAACGCCTTGCGCGGCTGGAACGACCGTCCCTCGCAATTAACAGTTGCGTGCTGGAGTCCATCCTCCTCGGCGGCGTGCTCTTGTGGAACGACGTCGCCTCGTCGGGCATGAGGTGCTGGAACCCGCGCCGTGGGCTGCTGGAACCACTGCCCCTCGCCAGACCTTGGCGCTGGAGCCCGCCCTCCTTGACGGCGCACATCTCCTGCTGGAACCACTCTCCGTCGTGGGCCTTGGGCGATGGAGCCGCGCGGCGCCGAGGATTTCAAAACGCAAGTGAAGGCCGGGGGCCCATGCACTGCGATTGCGCCCCGCCCTCGCGCGGCGGCAGTCCGCGCGCGCGAGCGCGCGCGTTCGTGCGCGCGCGCGAGTGCACGGGCGCGAGCGCGAGCTCGAGTCCGAGCGCGAGCCCGGGCCCGAACGCGAACTGGAGACCGAGCCTGAGCCCGAACCCCGTCCGGAGGGCGCGCGCGCGCGTTTGTGCGCGCTTCCGATATGCCGACGCGCGAACAATATTTGCACGACCAGCAATATACACTTGACTGGCTTGTGCGGTGAATATTTTGCAGGTGAAATTTTGACGAACTGTTGAAGGGTTCGTGGCTGGGGTGCGGGCCGCCGCTCTAGCTGCCTCTTCAGAGGACAGCTTGCCCGCCTTGTCGGCATACTCTGCCGACTGGGATACTGGAGCCCACGCCTTGGGCTGCTGGAGGTGCTGTCCCTAGCGCAAATTGGGCGCTGGAGCACATCCTTCTTGACGGCCTACTCTGCTGGAACGACTTTGCATCGCAAAACGTGAATGCTGGAACCCACGCTCCGGGTTCCTGGAACCACTGTCCCTCGTAATATTGGGCGCTGGGGCCCACCCTTCTCAACGGTCTAATCTGATGGAACCACTTCCCTCAATGTAAATGCGGGGCTGGGCCGCGCCCCGTTCGGGGCCCTAACACGCACGCGCATGCATGCACATATATACATATGTATATATATATATATATTCATACATACATACTTACATACATGTACATATGTATATATATGTATATATAAATGTTTGTGTATATATGTACACATGTATACACATAGGTATATATATATATATATAAGGTCGGGGGAGCGGGACCCAGGGGCGGGCGCCCTAGCATTGCAGCTGCGCATCGCCCCAAAACGGGGGCAGTCCGCGCGCGTGCTCGCAAATATTCGGGCGCGATCGCGAGCCCGAGCCCGAGCGCGAGCCCGACCCCGACCGAGCTTGAGACCAAGCCCGAGCCCGATCCCCATCTGGAAGGCGCGCGCGCGCGTTCCTGCGCGCTCTTCCGATATGCCGACATGCGCTCAATATGAACCTGCAAAATTCACCTGATCGAAATGTGTTGCCAAATCGTGAGTCCTCAACTCCACTGCTCGCGCAATCCCCCCACTCCCCCACCCGCTACTTCGCTTGCGAAGCCCGCGCCCCGGGGCGCTCGCGCGCGCCCCCCCCCCCCCTGGCGCGACCAAGAAGACAAGTACGAGGGCCCGGATTGTCAACGCAACGCAGCAGCACTCTAGAAGCAGCTGGGCTAAAATGCTCAGCACCTGCACTGGAATAGCCCGCGGCGCCGCGGCGCGGCTAGATCAACCGCTCGCAGCTGATTCAACCCCCCCGCATTGCACTTGAGGACCGGGCGCGCACATTCCCACCAGTACCATTGTACTCAGGTACTAGGCATACTGCAGTCACCAGAGGCCAGGGGCTCCAATGGCAAGGCGCGCGCGGAGGAAGGAGAGAAATCCGCGCGCCGCCAACGGCCCGCAGCTCAACAGGGCGCCGCGAAGAAGAGGCCTCCGCGGAAGGAAGAAAAGAGACCAGGCTGGGGGGTCGTGGGCCCAGGCGCGCGAAAGGGAGGTGCTGCCGCGGCGCCGACGACGGTCGCGGCGAGGAGGCGCGCGCGCGGAATTCCAAGAACCGCGGCAAACTTTCTCATGAAAAGCATATGTAATTTCATGCGTTGCCGAAGAATTCCATGTTGAAATCATTCGAATTCCACAGATGTTGAAATGATTTCGACGCGCTCGCGCGGCGGCGCGCGCGAATGGCCCGCATTGCATCAAATGGCGCGGAGTCGCGCGCTGCATCGCGGCGGGCGCGCCGCGCGGCGAGATTGCTAAAATCCCTCGCCCCCCCCCCCCCCCCCCCCCCCATCCCCCGCGATTGCAACGCGTGCGCGCGGGCGGAGACTGCGCCAGATCTGCGATGGGAACCCCGCAAAGGATGTGCGTCCATAGTTTGAAATCCTCGCAGGACTTGCGCGCTTGGTCTGATGCGCGCTCGCGCGCACTTCATGCCTTTGTTCTTCTGCGAGCGATTATTGGCGAATCTCTCGCGGTAAAGAAAAGCGCTTGCATTGCATTTTTGGGCAGGGATGAAGGAGGGGAGGGGGGGGAGGTCAGTTTGGCTGGGATGGCGCGATTTCACGCGCGACATGAACGACGAGGCAAAGTCACGCGCCAGTTGCAGCGCCACAAGGGCGCCGATAAGTCGGGGGGGAGAGGGCGGCAGAGTCTGTCGTGCTTTTGGAAGGAGAGCATAGGCGGCGCAAGCAACGTGATGAAAGTTACGCGGCATGAGCCATCTGGCGAGAGCTACGCGTTACAAGATATGTGGCGCAAATAAGCAGGCTGAAGCTGACTTGACAACTCACGAGTTCAACGTTTGCCAACTCATGAACTGTCGACCTCGCAGCTCGCGCAGTCATCGCCCCCCCGCCCCCAACCGCAACTTGGTTTGCAGAGCCCGCGCGGCGGCGACTGCGACCAATTCTCGGCCATGGCCGGCGCATCTGCGAGGCCGGCCCGGCGCGCTCGAGCCCGCGCGCGGAGCGGCCGTCTGGCTCGACGCAGCCGATGCAGCCGCGATGGCGCTTGCCGATGGCAGCGCCCCCGCGCGCGTCAAAAGCCGCGCTGGCGCGCGGACAACTCCACGCGGGCTGGACGGCTGGGCGCGCGCGGCGCGGCGATGACCTCGACAGCGGCGTCGGCGAGCATGATGGCGGCGACGGGCGCGGCGATGGCGACGACGGCGGCGGGGCCAAAGACGGCGCTGACGCCGGCGACGGCGACCGCGATGAGGATGTCCATGTGTCGAAAGATACTGGCGATAGTGCTTGAGTGACGATGGCAGCGATGGCGGCGTTTGTCTGCGATGCTGATGATGGATGATGACGGTGATGATGATGATAGGATGGCGATGGCAATGGTGAGGATGATGATGATAAGAAGATGATGGAGATGATTATGACGACAATGATGACGACGACGATGATGACGATGATGATGTTGCTGTGATGCGGCGGTGCCGATAAGGGCCGCGGCGACGAAGCGCGCGCGTAGAAGTCCAAGAACCCCAGCAAGATTTCGGCTGACAACTGCATGGCTGTCCGTGCGCTTGCGGAGCTCCAGTTTGACGTGGTTCGCAAACGAATGGCTCTGAAAGAAGTTTTCGGCGTGCTCGCGAGGCGGCGCGCGCGCGGCCCGCGCGGTCTCATTGGGCGCGGGCTCGCCCGCTCGGCGCGCGCCGGATCAGCGAGGACGAACCGCGCGGTGAGAAGAGCACGCGGGCGCTGGGCGACATTCCTAAACTCGCAAGGTTGTCCTCAGATTTCGGCGACTGCGCGCGGGCAGAAAAGTTGGCGCGATCTGCTATGAGAACGAACGACTGAACTAACGCATCGGTTTCGTGTGTTTATGTTGGCATCCTCGCAGAACTTGCGCGCTTGGTCTGATTCTGACACGCGGGGGCGCGGGGCTCTGCGCCGTTTCCCGCGATGCATTATTGAAAGCACATACTGCGCGAGGAACGCGCGCAGAAATGGCATCCATTGACAGGGGTGAAGGGGGGCGACGCCCGGCCGAGCTGGGGCAACATGAGCGATGGGGCAGGACCCTGCGCACGACGCAGCGCCCCGCGGGGCGCCGATATGTCCTGGGGGGAGGGTGGAAGAATCGACTCTTCCCTCGAAAGGAGAACTTCTGTGGCGCGAGCTACGCGGCGCGAAATACGCGGCGCAGTGCAAATATCGCATTCCCCCCTGCAGTGCGCGAAGCCGTCGAGTCCAACGCCCCCGCGAACATCTCGCCCCCCGCCCGCAGCTCGGCCGGCAAAGACCATGCGGCCGCGATGGCGGCCAGTGATCGGCACTTTCCAGCGCGCCCGCGGCCGCGCAAGCGCGCGCTCTCGCGCGCGGGGGGGCCAGCGGGCGCGACGCAACCGATGCGGCTGCGACGGCGCTTGCCGACGGAAACGCCCCAGCGGGCCCCGATGGCGGCGCTGGCGCGCGGGCGCTTCAGCGCGGGCCGGCGGCTCGGGCGGGCGCGGCGCCGCGGCGACGTCGGCGCGGCTGCGATTGCGATCGCTAATTGGCCGCGGGTGGCGCCTCTGCGCGAGCGCGCTGGCGCAAGCGCGCTCTCGCGCGAGCGGTCAGCCGGTTCGGCGCGACCGATGCGGCCGCGACGGCGCTTGCCGACGGGCGCGCCCCAGCGCGCCTCGGAGGCAGCGGCGGGGCGCGGGCGCTTCAGCGCGGGCCGGTGACTCGGGCGAGAGCGACACCGCGATGACGTCGACAACGGCGGCAACGCCGATGAAAGTAGCGACAGCGGCGGCGATGATGACGGAGGCGACAGAAAGGCCAATGACAGCGCCGACGCTGGCGACGACGATGACGATGACGATGCCCATGCGTCGGCGATGGCAGCGACTGCGATCATGCTGGCGGCAATGGCAGAGACTGGCGATCATGCTGGCGGCAATGCGCTTCAACGATCTTCAGCGCGGGTCGGCGGCTCGGGCGGGCGCGGCGGCATGAGCGCGTCGGCAACAGCGACAATGGCGATGCTGATAGCATATAATAGCGATGGTGGCGGCGACAATGGCGGCGGCGACGGCAAGGTAAATGACGGCGCCGATGCTGGTGACGACGACGATAGTGATGCCCATATATCAGTGTGTGATTGACTGATGACGGAAAAAATGGCGGCGATTGGCGATGACGGCAACGGCGGTGATGCGCTGGCGCCGACGCGGGCGATGGCGAGGGCGTGCGCGCGCAAGAAATCAGGCAACCTTGTCGCTGAACCACGCATGGTTCCCCATCTGCATCTGCAGAGCCACGTCTTCACACTCTTCGATGACGAGTGGATTGGGAAGGATTCCGACACGCGCGCGCGGCGGCGCGAGCGTGGCCCGCGCGGTATCATGCGACGCGGATGCCTTCGCCGGGTGCATGCTAGATCAACGCAAATGTCACGCGTGGTAAAATGAGAGTGCGGGTTCTGGACAGGATTGCTGGAACCATATGGTTTTCTCATGCTTTCAGCAGGGAAGGACATGTGTAATTTTGCAGATGCAAGCATCAAGGCTTGTACACGTTGAAATTGCAGCGTTTGCATAACTACCGTGTTTCGCATGATGTTGACACGTGCGCGCGCGTGGACCTTGTACCCCTTTATCTGGAACGTTCTCGTGGTATAAACTTTGCGCGCGCGAATAATGATATCTCACAAGGGCGACGAGGGGGGTCGAAACCGGCTGGCCCAGGATGGGACATTCAGCGATGGGGCCGCAACATATGTAAATTACCGCGTCCCACGGACGACCCGGGAAGAACGGTGGTAGAGTTGACTCTATATTTTGAACAATTGTCAACTCCGTTGCTCGCGCAATCATCCCACCATCCCACCCGTGACCTGTCTTGCAAACCAATGCGGCCGCGATGGCGGTGACTGCTTGGCATTGGCTGGCACATCTCTACGGGCGCGGTGGCGCGCGCAAGCTCGCGCGCAGAGCGGCCAGCTGGTTTCGCACGGCTGTTGCGGCTGCGACGGCGCTTGCCAACGGAAACTTCCAAGCGGGCCGCGCAGGCAGCGCTTTCACGCGGGCGCTTCAACGATCTTCAGCGCGGGTCGGCGGGCGGTTGCGGTGTCATGAGCACGTCGGCAACGGCGACAATGGCGATGATAATAGCATATGATCGCTATGGTGGTGGCGACAGTGGCGGTGACGACGGCAAGGTAAATGACGGCGCCAATGCTGGTGACGACGACGATAGTGATGCCCATATATCAGTGTGTGATTGACTGATGACGGAGAAAATGGCGGCGATTGGCAATGGGGGTAGCGGCGGTGATGCGATGGCGCTGGTGCAGGTGATGGCGAGGAAATGTGCGCGCAAATATGGTTTTGGAAACATTCCGACACGCGCGCATGGCGGCGCGCGCGTGGGCCGCATGGTTCTAGTTGACACGGATCCGCGCACTGGGCGCATGCTAAATCAACGGCCATGCAACGCGTACTGAAAAGGGCTTGCGACGAGAGCGCTGAAACCGCATGGCTTCCTCACGATTTCAACACATTCGCGCGGGCAGACAATCTGCAATACTTGCAATGAAAGAAACCAAAGGGTTCTTGATGCAACAAAGAAACTACGCAACGCGTGCCCGCTGCAGCTTACCATGCGCACTCGCGTGTGGACTTTGCGCGTTGCGCTGCAAGGGGTTACTGGACAAACACGTTCGAACACGAACGAATGCGAGCGCATACGCGCAGGGGAGTAGACCCCAGCTGGCCAGGGACGGTCGGTCAGGTGGGATATCAGAGCGTGAATTACCTACCCCGCTTTCGCTTCCAGGCAAAACCAAGCCATACCACGCGCCTCCTCGTCAAACGGCCTGACCAGTACAGTCTGCAATTTGGAATCGTTTGGTATCTCTTGGAAGCGAGGGTGGTCAAACGCGAGGTAGGTTTGTTTTCCCCCGAGAATAGGAACGACGCGGTAGAGTCATGTGCTAACTGCACTACGGAAGCGGGGGCGCTTAGCCGCGGGGGGGAGAGCGGTGCGCATCGTGCTTCTTCTGGCCGGAGAACGTGTGCAGTGCAGCGTATGCGGTGTGAGCCATTTCGTCAGAGGAACGAAAAAACACACACACACAAACATAAACTTTTGGCGCTCCGCGCGGACTTCTCGGATCTGCGCCGAAACCCCCTCCCTGGCGCGCGGAGCGCGCCAGGGGCGGCGCTGGAGGCGCCGCCAGGGAGGACCGACGGGACGACCCGAAAACCTTGAAACGCGAGCCCGACGTGCGATTATCCTCGCGCGTGGCGCGGGTGAACCCGATGACCGCTGGAGGCCCCGCCTCCTGGAGGTCGCATCGCGCTGCCTGGAGCAGGTCCGCGGCTGCGAGCCGCGACCCGCCCTGCTGGAAGAGGAGGAGAGAGCGGCACGAGCACACACCGGGCGCGTGCTGACATGAGCGACGACAAGAAACCTCCTCCTCCTCCTCGTCCTCCTCCTCCTCCTCCTCTACCTCCTCCTCCTCCTCCTCCTCCTCCTCCTCCTCCTCCTCCTCCTCCTCCTCCTCCTCCTCCTCCTCCTCCTCCTCCTCCTCCTCCTCCTCCTCCTCCTCCTCCTCCCCCCTCCTCTCCCCTCCTCCCTCCCTCCCCCTCTCCCTCCCCCCCTCTCCCCCCCCCTCCCCCTCCCCCTCCCCCTCCCCCTCCCCCCTCCTCGTCCTCCTCCTCCGCCTCCTCCTCCTCCTCCGCCTCCTCCTCCTCCTGCTCCTCCTCCTCCTCCTCCGCCTCCTCCTCCTCTCCATCCTCCATATCCTCCTCCATATCCCTCATCCTCCATATCCTCCATATCCTCCTCCTCCTCCTCCTCCTCCTCCTCCTCCTCCTCCTCCTCCTCCTCCTGCTCCTCCTCCCTCCTCCTCGCTCCTCCTCCTGCCTCCTCCTCCTCCTCCTCCTCCTCCTCCTCCTCCTCCTCCTCCTCCTCCTCTCCTCCTCCTCCTCCCCTCCTCCTCCTCCTCCTCCTCCTCCTCCTCCTCTTCTGCTTCTGCTTTTTCTTCGTCGTCTTCTTATTAGTCTTATTAGTATCCTTATTACTATTATTCTTATTCGTATTCTTATTATTATTCGTATTATTATTGTTATTATTATTATTATTATTAGTATTATTGTTATTATTATTACTTTTATTATTATTATTAGTTGTATTATTACTATCAGTATTCTTATTAATAGTACTATTATTATTACTACTACTACTACTACTACTACTACTACTACTACTACTACTACTACTACTACTAGTATAAGTTTTATCATTATTATTAGTGTTATTGTTACTATTATTATTGATATTTCTATTACTAGTATTATTATTATGAAATTTAGTACTAATATTGCTATTATTCTTCGTCTTATTATTATTAGTATTCGTCTTATTATTAGCAGTCGCCTTATTATTATGCTTAGTATTAGTCTTAGTAGTATGAGTATTCTTATTATTATTCTTACTATTGCTATTTAGTATTATTATGATTCCTGTTATGATGAGTATTAGCATTATTATTACTCGTATTATTACTAGTAGTGTTCGTGTTAGTATTATTCGTATTGTCAGTCGTAGTATCATTCGTATTATTATTTGTGTTAGTAGTGATATTAATGTTATTCTTGTTGCTATTATTATGAATTTTATGATGATTATGCTTATTGTTATTAGTATTATTAATATTCCTCCTCATCCTCCTCCTCCTCCTCCTCCTCCTCCCCCTCCTCCTCCCCCCTCCCCCCTCCTCCCCTCCCCCTCCCTCCCCCCTCCCCCTCCCCCTCCTCCTCCTCCTCCTCTCCCTCCTCCTCCCTCCGTCCTCTCCTCGTCCTCGTCCTCGTCCTCGTCCTTGTCTTCCTTACCCTCCTCCTCCATATCCTCCTCCTCCATATCCAGATCCTCCTCCTCCTCCTCATCCTCCCCTCCCCCTCCCCCCTCCTCTTCCTACCTGACTTCGCGCATCACGCCCCGCGATGCGCGACTGTCTTCGCGCCCTCGCGCCGCCCCCCCCACCCCCCTGGAGAAGGACAGCCGCTCTGGTGCTTTTCTTCGCGCCCCTGCGGGTGACCTAGGGCGCGCGCGAACATGTGCAACGAGAAGAAACGGGTCTTACGCAAGAAGGCTCAGCAACTTTACGCCGCGGATTGCGCGGGCCGGCAACGCGGCACGCCACATTGGAACCGAGAGCGCGCTTCCGCGCGACCTTGCGCGCGATTGGCAGCGCAATCGGCCCTGCTTTCTTCGTCCGGCGCTCGCATGGACTTCGGATCCGTGGAGCTGGCGTGTGGGCGCCGGGTCCACGGATCAGGGCAGGCATCCTGGCAACATGAGGCCAAGTGCCGCCTGACCTGGCGACGGAGCGGGCGCCTTCATCCATGTGTTGCGCTTCTAGAAACGTAAACAAATACTTTTGGCGCTCCGTGCGGATTTCTTGGATCTGCGCTGGACCCCCCTCCCGGGAGCGAGGAGCGCGCCAGGGGCGGCGCCAGAGGCGCCGCCGGGGGGGCCCAGCGCGGATCCGAGAAATCCGCGCGGAGCGCCAAAGGTTTCTGTGTATGGCGTTTTTTTTTCTGATTCGAGCTTCCTCAAATGTGCAGTCAAAAACCCCAATAAGGACGCGCGGTAAGGACGCAAGACCCTTGGAGGCCGACGCTGGGATTTTTGTTGGGGCGGCGGACGACGAAAACCCCAAGGACGCAAGAGCAAGGAAGAGCAAGGACGCAAGGGTACTCCAGATTTCGTAATAAAGGGAGGGGGGTCTCACTTCGGGGGGGGTCTCTTCCAGGCTATCTTGGAGGGCCTGGGGGGGTCTGGGGACGATGTTTTGGAGGGTTCTCCCACGGGGGAGGTCTGAAATGGCTTGTCTTGGAGGGTCCAGACCCCCTCCCTTTTATTACGGAATCCAGGGTACCCTGGGCAAAGTCGCGCGTCCCTATTAGGGTTCTTGACCGTGTGAACATCAGCGCTCGGAGGTCCGCGCGGATGTCTTGGGCCGGCGGCGGACCCCCCGCCCTCCGGCGCGCGCAGCGCGCCAGGGACCGCCAAGAAGTCCGCGCGGACCTCCGAATGGAAAAATACACACGTCCGAGCGATGCCAGGTATATGTCCTCCACGGAGGCGCGCGTCCGACCCGAGCATGTAGTACAGCCATCTTGTAGTGTGTCGCTTCCCGAGCGGTGTGGCCAGAAAGCGCCCGCCACGACGCAAATACCATGAGACTTCTCGCTGCGCGCGTCGCCCCTTGGGGGGGGGGCGATGCACACACAGTTTGGGTATGTTGGGGTGACGCCGACCGAACGTTGTCGTGCTCGTGCCGCTTTCTCCTCCCCGACTGCTGCGACAGCTCCCTCCGCAACACGGCCCCGGCGGGGGCAAGAGGGGCGCACAGCCAAGGGGTGGCACGACGGGGCGGGCGTTCCATGCATTCGCTGGGCAGTCTCAAAGAACACACGGGCGATCGGGCTTCGCAGGATCCTGCAGGATCCTGCCTCCGAGACCAGGTCCACGCGACCCTGGCCCCCACAGGATCCTGCCAGATCCGGCGCTCTGAAGGACTCCCCGTTCGCTTTGAGCCCCGTCCCAAGGCCCCCGATGACCAAACGATTAGAAAATGCCCTGGGGGGTCGCACCGCCCCGGTGGGAAATGGACGATTGAGCACATTTTCCCGGCTCGTCGTCATCGAGGAGGAGGAGGAGGAGAAGGAGGAGGGGAAAGAGGGGGAGGAGGAGGAGGAGGAGGAGGAGGAGGAGGAGGAGAGAGGAGGAGGAGGAGGAGTGAGGAGGAGGAGGAGGAGGAGGAGGAGGAGGAGGAGGCGGAGGAGGAGGAGGAGGAGGAGGAGGAGGAGGAGGAGGAGGAGGAAGAGGAGGAGGAGGAGCTGCTGCCCTCGAGGCCGCCAGGCCTCAGCCAGCGATCTCCCTGACGAAAGACAGCCACGCTGCTGCCGTCCCTGCCGAGTCTGCTCTGTCCTGCAGCAGGTTCGTGTAGTGACGACGCTGGCGCTGGCTTCTGGCACCGCGTGGATCGTTCATAGGGGAACAAGAAGTGACATAAACATAAAAACTCTGAGGTCCGCGCGGATTTCTCGGATCGGCGCTGGGGCCCCCCGGCGGCGCTTCTGGCGCCGCCCCTGGCGCGCTCCGCGCGCCAGGGAGGGGGGTCCAGCACCGATCCGACAAATTCGCGCGGACCTCCGAGTTTTTATGTTTATGTCACTTGTTGTTCCCCTAGTTCAACCCTGAACGATCGCTGGCGGCGCGCACAGGGGGTGGAGGGAGTGGGGAGGGCTTCTTAGGAGGAGGCTGCTTCTCAGGAAGGCTTCTCAGAAGGAGGCTGCTTCTTAGAAGGCGCCGGCCTTGCGTCTATAGAGAAGTCCCGCGCCTTCTAAGAAGCCGGGGTGCTTCTTGAAGCCCTCCCCCCTCCCCCCCACCCCCCTCTGCGCGTGGCTGAGGTCGGCCGTTCCCGCAACGCCCAATCGTTCACCATCGGCCGATTCTGGGTCGCCGCCGGCGTCCAGCGTCGAACGACGCCGGCGGGGTCGCCGCCGGTCGACACGACAGGAACCTGCCGTACACAGCTCGCCTGCCAAGGTGCAGAGTGCCCGTTCCCCCCCCCAAAAAAAACAATACCGTCGGGGCGCCGACCCGAGGAACCCTAGATATGAGGAGCGAGGCCCCTCTTCCTCACAAGACTTGAGCTTCGATGGCCCCTGCAAGACCTGAAGACAGCCAAAGGCACGCTGTACAACAATCGAGGAACACCAAGCCCCTCCCCAACGAACAGGGTTCCTTCTTCAGCGCCCCGACTGTAGTTTTAGGTCGGGCATGTCCCCCTACAGGTGGATTTTGGAGGAACAATAATAAATACCAGTAAAATGCTCAGAAATAATAAAAACATACAAAAATTCGTCCACATATTATTTTTTGACTACTTTGGGGGCACGCCCGACTTAACTGTAGGTGCGCTGCCAGATCCAGAACCGATCGGGCGCGTTGCCCCCTGTGGCCTCCCGTCGTCTCCCGTGGTCTCCCCGTGGCCTTTCCTGTTGCCCCCCGCTGCCTCTGGTGGCCTCCGGTTGCCTGTCATTGCCGTCCCTCGCCCTGTCCCTGTCCGCGTCCCTAGGTATCCATATCCCCATCCCCATCCCCATCACGCTGTCCATCCCTATTCCTATCCCTGTCCCTATATCCTCACGTGTCCCCCTGTCCCTGGCCCCGTATCCCTATCCCGACCCACATCCCTATCCATAAATCCCTAGCACTGTCTCCCTCCCGACCCACATCCCTATTTCGATGCCCCATGGTGGCCCCCCGTCGCGAACCCCCGTCGTGGCCTCCATCGTAATCGTGTATCGCGGTTTCGAGTCTTCTGCCGGAAGGGCGTCGTCTACGGTCAGAAACTTGCGCATAGTGTCTCGCCGCGGCGGCCCCGGCGACACTCTTTTTCTTCCTGGTGGACGACGTGTCGCTCCGCTCCGCGGGGCGGAAGTCGGGAAAAGCTCCGGACGTTGACGCCTCGGGGCCAGGGAGTGGATCATGAGCGTGTCGAGCCGAAGCGTGGTGGGCCAGAACAAGCGGAGCGACATGCTAAGGCAAGACTTCCAGATGAGCAAAAAACTGCGTAAACTTAGGTCGGGCATTTGCTCCTACCGGTCGATTTTTGGGGACAAATCAAAAATGAACAAACCATAATCAAACATAGTTAATAAGGCACGAAATATTTTCACGTGGCTATTTTTTACTACTCTTGCCTACTCCTAATGATGACGAGGAGGAGGGGGAGGAGGAGGTGGAGGAGGAGGAGGATAAGGAGGAGGAGGAGGAGGAGGAGGATATTGAGGGCGTGCCTATGATGGGCAATCTCGCTGTTCAACCTCTGCTGATCTCTGGCTGTCGGCAAGCCCCGCTCAAACTACCTGCTAAAATCAAAGGCGGGCGACCGAGGAGGAGGAGCAGGAGGAGGAGGAGAGGGAATAACGCAGGCCACGCCTCATGTTTGCCTAACGTCGAAACAAGGAGAAGGAGGAGGAGGAGGAGAAGGAGGAGAAGGAAGAGGAGAAGAGGAGGAAGAGGAGGAGGAGGAGGAGGAGGGGAGGAGGGGAGAGAAAACGAGGAGGAAGAGGAGGAGGAGGACGAGAAGGAGGAAGAGGATGACGAGGGAGGAGGAGAGGAGAGGAGGAGGAGGAGGAGGAGGAGGAGGAGAGGAGGAGGAGGAGGAGGAGGAGAAAAAAAGAGCAACAGGACGAGGAGGAGGAGGACGAGGAGGAGGAGGAGGAGGAGGAGGAGGAGGAGGAGGAGAAGAAGGACGAGGAGGAGGAGAAGGAACAATGCAACAGGCCACGCCCCATGTTTGCCTAACGTCAGAAACAGGAGGAGAAGGACGAGGGGGAAGAAGAAAAGGAGGAGGAGGAGGAGTCGGAGTCGGAGTCGGAAGCCTGGGCAACTCAAGGTCATGTGCTCGGTCTCATGGCCTGTCTCGCTGTGTCTGCGAGCTCGGTAGCTGCTGGCGGCATTATCGGCATAGCAGGGGTCAGCCTACGGGTCCCCTGGCCTGGTCAGGCCCTATGGGCCCGCTGCAGCTCGGCGCCGAGCCCCTCAAACTCAAAACTGATATGAACGGCGGAGGCTATGGCCTTCTGGCCCATCACCTCCTGTTCGGGTTATTATGTGTACGCTGTAGCATCTGGAAGTCCCGTCCCCCCCCCCAACACCATCCCCTCTCCCCTCCTCCACTCCGATAAGTTAGTGGGCTTGCCCACTAAACATGCATAGAAGACGTGCGTCCGTGCGGCCACATATTGGCTTTCCTCGAGAGCTATACTCCAAAGGGCAGTGCGCATTCGCTAATGCACCCTATACCCGAACGTCACTGCATGCTCGGAACGGGTCTGCCAAGGGGGTTCAGGAGGCTAAAAAGTCTGACGCGGGGGTCCTTGAAAGAAAGCGTCGATCCCAAATCGGGGCAGGCGAAAGCCACAAGCGATGTGGACTCCATTCTCTCCCGATGTAGGTCACCACGTACTGAAGAAACCCATCCATTCTAGTCTGATATCGTGATATCCGCCTGGCCCTCTGGCCGTTGCAAGGTGGCGAAAAAACAGAAAAAGACCGCCTTCTCACTGCTCACTATTGCTGCCGTAGTTGAGCAAGCAGTGTGCGGGCACGTTCACTCCCACGCAACGCCATCTCACGGAGCCCCGCCATGTTCACGATCCGAGCTGCTGGCGCGCTTCGAGCGCGCTCTGCAGCTGTCGCTCCAGCGCCGACGGTGGAGGCGCCCCGAACACCTGGTTCGCCGTGAGTGCCCGTAGTCCCCTGCACGTCGCCAGCCGTAGGTCTTGAACCGTGTAGTTCCCCAGCTTCACTTGCGGCAGCTCGTTGCCCGTGCGAATGGCGTTCACCTGGCCCTCGTTGTGCCCCGTCCACGGAGTCGCTGCCAAGGCGTTGAACATCATGTGAAGCTTCCACTTCTGCGTCTGCCCTGGGTCCGTGTACGCCTTCTTCACCCGAAAGTAGGAAATGATGTCCGCCAACTCCTCCTTCTGCATTATCTCGATCAGCATCGAGAACTGTGTCAAGACTGTCGCTGTCTCGCCCTCGATGTCTGCGCTCTTGGCGATCTCCTGAAAGAAGTCCGCGGCCACGTGTAGATGTGGGGACCCCATCTCCTTGCTGCCCTTCGACTTCACGTCCTCTGCGTAAGTGATTCCTGCTGCCGCCGCTGCGTCGATCGCCTTGTTCTCGTTTTCGACCAGGAAGAAGTCCCACAGGCTGCCCGAGACCAGGCGCATCATCTGCGCGTTGTTGAGCGACATTTTCTGTAGCAGCATCGTCTCCTCGTGTGTTGCACCTTCGCCTGAGCCAAGTTTGTTGCCAGCAAGCTTCTTCGGGGCGCCACGTGCTCCCTTCCGCTCGGGTGCGATGGCCTCTGCCGCTCGTTCCATCGCCCCTGTCCTCGGTCTGCTGATTCCTCCTCCTGCTCGCCACGACATGGCTGTCACTAGGAGGTCCTGGTGCGCGTGTTGATACGTGTGCGAGATGTTCGTTAAGATCAAAGTCCTCTCTGTGACAGACTCCGCACGTGTAGAAGCTCTTCTCTTCTGGCTTGAAGTCAAAAGAAGTGGCTCGGGTAGGGCAGCGACTGGGTTCTGACCGAGACATTGTAATGACATGGCGTAGGCAGGACGATCGGCTTGCGAAACATGTGCGACACCATGGGCAGACGTTCGTGCTAACGATCATGGAGTGCAAGTTACGCATGTTATGTGCATGTGTGACGTGTGCTGTGAGTGCCTTCAGCGTAGTGAATGACATGCCGCACCCCTTGCCCTCGCCCTCCCCCCCATCTCGTGCGTGCACACGTATTCGTCGATAATACTGCTGGTGCTGCTGCTGCCGTGCTCCACGTGCTGGTGCTCTGTGATGCTCGTGTGTATTCCCAGCCGTCTCCGTAGTATGTCCAGTTTTTTTTTCCCGAGATGTTGAGTAGGTCTCTATTTAAGCCCACGTGTACCTTAGCGAACCTCTTCCCAAGCTGGGGGTCTTTGAACACCTGCAGTACGTTTTCTCTGTCGGTCCAAATCTGGTCGAAGCGAGTGTCTACGTCTGCGAGCGCCTGCAAATCGTCCTTGACCTGCCTCGCCCAAGGCGTGGAGTGAGGAGTCAATCTGCCTTCAGGGCTGCACCTCGGAACCTCGAGCAATCTATCCATTTCTGTCGTCCCAAAAATGGCGGTCAAAACCTGCTTGTGATTGTTTGGGCCCTTGGCCATCTGCTGGAGCCATCGGAGTCTCTGCGCGCGTAATTCAGCGGCTGTGTCGCTCATCTTCCAATGCCCAAAGACGTCATTGTTGCTCGAGGTTCGCACTCGCCCTTCAAACTCTCGCTTGGCCTTTCCGTGCATCAGGCAGCGTAGCATTTTGACCATGATGGGCAATCTCGCTGTTCAACCTCTGCTGATCGCTGGCTGTCGGCAAGCCCCGCTCAAACTACCTGATAACATCAAAGGCGTGCGATCTACCGTGCACGTCTGACGAAGAGGAGGAGAAGGAGGAGGAGGAGGAGGAGGAGGAGGAGGATGAGGAGGAAGATGAGGAGGAGGAGGAGGCGCGCACCACCTGGCGCGACGGGAGATCCGAGGTGCGGGCAGCTACTATATGGAGTGCCCTCCAGGGGGAGGGACTTACCAGGGCCTGGGAAGAAACGCGCGCACTGTCAGAAAGGGGGGGGGGGGGGGGGGGGGGGGGGGGCATCCTTTTTTTGCGGCGCCCACCCGACCAGGCGGTCGAGGCGGCACCCGACAGCCCCCCCCCCCCACATTAAATCGGCCAAGTGGCTTCCCGTGCGCGGGTGGAGGCCACGAGACGCGTGCTTAATCTTGGTCGCCTGGGAACTCCGAGTTGACGGGTGCAAGGAACGACCAAGACAGCGCTTCTCAAGCCCACGGAGCAGACCTCCTGGGATGATGACGTGGGCTGAGCACAACGAACAAAAGGCCACTCGGCCCGCCTGCTCCATCTGGTGGCCCAGGGACACAAGCCGAGCGGTGAGGGTTTCAGTCGGCGGCACCTGGGCCAGGTCAGAAACGGACCCCAGGGACCGAGCAGCAGCCTCTAGCGCCGCAGGCGCCGAAGAAAAAACAACCCCCTCCTCATCTCGCGTCGCGAACACCGCCTCCGCCTGCCACGCCTGGAACGCGCTAGGCCCACAGTGGCGGCGGCTGCCAGAACGGAGCTGGGCGAGGGAGGAGGGGGTCTTGGCATACATGTTACATCTCTTACACCGCCACTCCCCAGAGGACGGGAAGTGGTACAGATCGTGCTCGAGCAGCGCCAGCCCGCTCTCTCCTTCACGCTCTCGCGCACGCCGCAGCACGGGAGTCGGGGCCGAGAGCTCCTGGGCGCACGCGCCAATACTCTGAGCAAATCTGGACAGAAAATCCAAAGTCTGCCGTGTCTGTGTGATCACGGTGCTCTGGACCTTCTCAAGCGTCATAGCAGCAGCGTGGGAGTCCGCTCCGATACGCGCAAAAAAGTCGGCCCACGTGTTCACTAAAAAATTGCACCTCGACCTCGGATCCCGACGCGACCACAACATCCCAATCACGGTGAGCGGGTGTCCATTCGAACGACGGCCTGGGACCAGGGCGGTCATACAACTGAAAGATCTGCCTCCAGACAGCGGCGTGACGCCCTCCGCTGGCCGCCAGGCCATCCCACGACTGCCCCTCCAAGACCGCGCTCAGGTGGTCTGACACCACATGCACATTCGGGGGGCAGACTCTAAACGCCTGGAAAACCGCAGACCTCTCGGCCCGAGGCACCGTCTGGGTGCCGCCAGGCAACCCCCCGAAGCGGGCCCGAATCGGGAGCCCACGCGGGCCCAACTCGACCACGGCCCACCCGCACCGCCCAAATTCGGGGCTGCTGCTGCACAGCCCCGAACCGTCGGTATAGACGCGCCGCCCCCATGGCGCTTCGGTCTCACCCCACGTGCACACAGGGAGCTTGTCAGGGACGGGGTCAAGAGTGACGGGGTCAGGCGGGAGGCCATACAAAGCCTCGAGAGAATCCCAGACCTGCATTCCCGCCTCGAACCGACCCGTGTCCCTGAGCTCAGACCTGCGCAGAGGAGGAGGAGGAGGAGGAGGAGGAGGAGGAGGAGGAGGAGGAGGAGGAGGAGGAGGAGAGAGGAGGAGGAGGAAGGGGATCAAGAAGAGGAGAGGAGGAGGAAGCGAAGGAGGAGAAGAGGATGAGGAGGAGCAAGGAGGAGAAAGAGGAGGAGGAGGAGGAGAGGAGGAAAAAGAGGAGGAGGAGGAGGAGGAGGAGGAGGAGAGGGAATAACGCAACAGGCCACTCCTCATGGTTGCCTAACGTCGAAACAAAGAGAAGGAGGAGGAGGAGAAGGAGGAGAAGGAAGAGGAGGAAGAGGAGGAGGAGGAGGAGGAGGGGGAAGAAAACGAGGAGGAAGAGGAGGAGGAGGACGAGGAGGAGGAGGACGAGGAGGAGGAGGAGGAGGAGGAGAAGAATAATCAGAATAATAATAAGAAAAATAATAATAATAATAATAAAACGAATAGTCCGAATAATAAGAACATAGTGAGAAGAAACATAAGAAGAAGACGACGACTACTACTACTACTACTACTACTACTACAACTACTACTACTACTACTACTACTACTACTACTACTACTACTACTACGACTACTACTACAACTACAACTACAACTACAACTACAACTACAACTACAACTACAACTACAACTACAACTACAACTACAACTACAACTACAACTACAACTACAACTACAACTACAACTACAACTACAACTACAACTACAACTACAACAACTACTACTACTACTACTACTACTACTACTACTACTACTACTACTACTACTACAAATAATACTGATACTACTAAGCATACTAAGAAGAATACTACGAATAATAATAATACTAATAAGAATAATAATACGAATAATAAGAATAATACGAATAATCATACTAATAATAATAAGAAGAAGAAGAAGAAGAATTTAAGGAGAAGACGACTGATAATCATAATAAAAAGGACGAGGAGGAGGAGGAGGAGGAATAATGCAACAGGCCAGGCCCCATGTTTGCCTAACGTCAGAAACAGGAGCAGGAGAAGGACGAGGGGGAAGGGGACGAGGAGGAGGAGAGAGGAGGAGGAGGAGGAGGAGGAGGAGGAGGAGGAGGGAGGAGGAAAAGGAAGGAGGAGGGGAGGAGGAGGAGGAGGCGGAGAAGGAAGAGGAGGAGGAGGAGGAGGAGGAGGAGGAGGAGGAGGAGGAGGAGGAGGAGGAGAGAAGAGGAGAGAGGAGGAGAGAGGAGGAGGAAGGCCCTTTCCCCCCCGATTTCGCTGGCTGGTAGGTGCCACGCTGGTAGTGCGCGATGAACACCACCCGCTCAATTCTGTTTGCCCCTGCTGCGGCCGCCGGAATGGCGCGGCGAAAGAGTGCCTGCGCCGCCTGCGGGCCGCCGCCGCCCTCGAGCACTGACGAGCACGCCTCGACCGCCTCCTCCAGCAACGCGGCCCCGCCGCAACGCAGCGCGCAACTGGCCTGCGGGGGCTATGCCGGACACGCGTCGACCTCTTTTCCTCCTTTTCCTCCACCTCCTCCTCCTCCTCCTCCTCCTCTTCCTTCTTCTTCTCCTTTTCCTCGTCCTCCTCCTCCTCCTCCTCCTCCTCTTGCTTTTCCTCCTCCTCCTCCTCCTCCTCCTTCGCCGTTGCGTTAACCAGATTCCTCGGATTGTAACGCTTTTGCAAACAAAGTCGAACACATACAGAGCAGGCTCTGGCAGTGCAGCAGCTCGCGCCGGCGAGAACCACTAAATGCAAAACAGTGGGAACAGCTGAAAATCAAGAGTATGCTGCAACGCCTAGGCGTGGCAAAACCGATCCCCCCGTGCAACATCATCTGGATATCATATATCCCTCTTGCGTATCCACCCCGGTACCTTCCTTGGCCAGGCAAACGATGTGCATAACAGAAAAACGCAAGCAAAGCGGCAAATCTCGGGCTGCTACTCAAGGTCTCACGTTTCACCCCGAACCTCCACGGCTTCAGGGCTCTCGTGCTTTTTGGATCTCTTTACGGGTTTAGCACGAGCCCCTTGTGTCAGCAGGCTGGCGCAGAATACAAGGATGGCCTACAATCGGTGCGGCATGGCAGAATCAGCAACACGGAATAAGTGAACATTAAGTGATGTAGCGCAAGAAAAATCGGCATTGAAAAGTACTGGCTGCCGTGAAAAGTGGCTGACTGCTTTGAAAGAACAAAGTACGGATACTGAACGAAGTAACTGCGCGCATTCGGGATTGCGCAAGTCGCGCTGGCCAGCCCTTGCCTTTCAAGGCAAACGCAAAACAACTGTTCGGTAAGTAGTCCTCCCCGCACTGACTTAATCTGTCCCCGAATTCTGGGCGAGATTTCAGCAAGTAAGAAACGTGGCGTGGCGCCGCCAAAAGACATGAGGTGAGGCTGTCAAGTGCAGTCCCCCACCACCTCCTCCATCCTCAAGATGCCCCGCCTCCCCCAAGCTCTCTAGGCCGGCACCGCCCGGCCACGTGCGCAAGGCCGCGGGCATAAACGTCGCGGCAGAACGAGGGAAGACATGAGGAATATGCTCGAGGGCGAGAAGAGCTGGGGGGGACGAGCGACGGCAGGAGGGGCCAGGACAGGTCAAGTGATGGGAAGGCCGCGGTGAAAATATCACCGGCACTACCGACGTCGTATCACATGGAGGTCGAAAAAAAAACGAAAAAGTGCGTTCTGTGGTCGCTTGGAAAGAGGGCGGGGGTGAAACCGGACCCCCCCTTCTCCCTGGATGGAAGGGGGGGGGAAGGGGTTCGAACCCCCTCCCCCTTCCTTCCTCCCCTGCTTCCCGTGCTTCCCCTCCTCTCCTCGGGCCGGCGCTTGCGTCGGCGGCGGCTGGCGGAAGCGGCGGGGACGACGATTTCCTTTTCTGGGCCAGCGCCTGCGCCTGCGGCGGCGGGCGGCGGCGGCGGGGAGCGTCGACGAGGACGACGGTGGTGGTGGTGGTGGTGGGTTGTGGTGGTGGTCGTAGTGGCGGCGGCGGTGGTTGTGGTGGTGGTGGAATTGTGGTTTGTTGTGGTGGTGGTGGTGGTTGTGGTGGTGGGTGGTGGTGGTAGTGGTGGTTTGGTGGTGGTGTGGTGGTGGTTTGTGGTGGTGGTGGTGGGTTGTGGTGGCGGCGGTGGTTTGGTGGCGGTGTGGTGGTGGTTTGTGGTGGTGGTGGTGGGTTGTGGTGGTGGCGGTGGTTTGTGGAGGTGGTGCTGGTGGTGGTGGTGGTGTCGGAGGCGATGGTGGTGTGGTTGTTTGTGGCGGTGGCGGTGGGTCGGGCTGCTAATAGTGGTGGTTGTTGCGGTGGTGGTGGTGGTGGTGGTGGTGGTGTGGTAGGTTGTGGTGGTGGTAGTGGTGGTGGGTTTTGTGGTGGTGGTGGTGGTGGTGGTGGTGGTGAGTTGTGGTGGTGATGGTTGTGGTGGTGTGGTAGTGGTGTGGCGGTGGTTTGCGGCGGTGGCGGTGGGTTGTGGTGGTGGCAGTGGTTTGTGGACGTGGTGCTGGTGTGGTGGTGGTGGTGGCGGTGGTGGTGGTGGTGTGGTGGTTTGTGGTGGTGGCGGTTGGTTGTGCTGCTAGTACTGGTGGTGGTTGTGGCGGTGGTGGTGGTGGTGTGGTGGATTGTGGTGGTGGTGGTGGTAGTGGTGGTGGGTTTTTGTGGTAGTGGTGGTGGTGATGGTGAATTGTGGTGGTGGTTGTGGTGGTGGTGGCTGTGGTGGTGGTAGTGGTGGTGGTTGTATGGTGGGTTGATTTGGGCGCCCGAGTTATCCGGGGTAACTCGGGTCCGGGGTAACTCGGGTTCGGGTTCCCGAAAAAGCGAACCCGAGTGATCCCTGACCCGAGTTACCCCTGATGATTCGGGGCTCTGGGCGCCCGAGTTATCCGGGGTAACTCGGGTCCGGGATAACTCGGGTCCGGAATCCCGAAAAACGAACCCGAGTTAGGCACTGACACGAGTACCTGATGATTCGGGGCTCTGATGATGGTGGTGGTGGTGGAGGTGGAAGCGGATGGTAGGTAGTGGGGGCGGTGGTGGTGGTGATCGTCGCTAGCGTCTTCCGCCGTAGCCGGCGCCAGCGCCTGGCGCGACCGGCCGCCGCCAGCCGCTGGCGCCGGCGCCAGGGGGGGGGTTGAAACCCCCCCCCCCCCTTGGGGCTGCCTCTGGTCATCGTCGCTGCGTCCCCGCGGTCGGCGCTGCTGGCGGCCGCCAGCGTTGGCACCGGCGCCGCGGGGGGGGGGGTGAACCCCACCCCCGCCCTGGGAGAGGAGGGGAGGGGGGGGGTTCGGGAAGGGGGGGGTTAGGGGGGAGGGGAGCCCCCCTGGTTTTGATAGACGGCGCCGAGTGTTGGGGGGGGCCCCACCCCCCGGTTCGAAACGCGCCGCCGAATGTTCCCAAAGCAAGCGCCTGTGAAACGCATTCTCTCAAAGACCAAGAGCGTACGCGATGCCGGCGCGATGCGTCTGGGTCGCTGGCACCATTACAATGGCGACTTTAAAATCAAAATCTGATTCGTCCGCGCAGAAGTCCTGAATGCGCTGCTGAACAGGGATCCCGTTCGCAATCAAAGAGGGCGCGAGCATTCGTAGACGCGTCCAGTGGCAAACGCAAGCATGTAGCCGTGCCCCGCGGCCGCCGTGAAGAATGCGCCGCGAACATTGGGAGGAATCTGGTTGCGCGCGGCGCCGCGCGAGACCCCCTTCGTATTCGCGCTTTCAGAAATCAGGGTGCGTTCGCAAAATATGAGGCTGTCGCGAACGAGACCAATGAGTTCGTCAAGTGCATCAACAGCGGGATCGGAATACTCTCGACTTTGCTCCGCTGCGCCGTCACCAAATGCACACTGCATTCTGAGATCGACACTCGGTCTTCCCGATCATCGTGGCGTACGACTTCGGCGTCGTGGGTTTCCGAGGATGTCGACGACAGCGCCTCGGGGCCTCAGCCTTCCCTTGAAACGACATGAGGTTCCGAATTGTTTTTGCAATGTCGTTTACTTGTTGCACGATTTCGGCGTTGCGGGTTTCCGAGGACGTCGACGACAGCGCCTCAGAGCCCCCACCTTCCCCTGGAACGACATGCGAAATGCCGAATCGTCTGTTACCATACTGCTTGCTTGTTGCACGACTTCGGCGTCGTGGATTTTCGATGATGTCGTCGACAGCAGTTCGGGGCCTCCACCTTTCCTTGACATGACATGGGGTGCCGAATCGCGCATTACCATATTGTTGGCTTGTTGCACTAATTCTTTTTGTGGGTTTCCGAGGACGTCGGAGACAGCGCCTCGGTGCCTCCGCCTTCCCGTGCACATGTAGTCGTTCCCGATGGCTCTGGGCATTCAGTTGCGCGCGTCTCTCTGTCAAGAGAACTGTCAGCTGTGTCATCGACCCGCGGGGTATACACTGGTGGAGGCGGTGGAAGCCCAGTAGAGATGGGTAGCCGCAGTGGTTGAGGAAGCTGCAAGAACCAGATGCGGGCACGTGGGGCACCAATTCTGGCGCGCACTTCTTGAGACATGAGTAATGCTCAATTGTGTTGGCACAAGTGTCACGCCGATCCTTATCGCCACGGTTCGCCTTGAGAACAACAATACCACTGGAAAGTAGGCTCACGTCTTTGACGGCAACATGTGTGCGACGAGTACGAGCTGCAAACCCAAGTCGATTGAATGCTTTTCTCATTTCGTTGCTATTAGCACTCGTGCATGTTTGAGTATCGGAGATGCCAGGAGGAAAATCAATGCCATGGGAAACAAGACAGACAAACATTGCCATCGCCGGGCCTCGGCAAAGTTGGTTCGATCTCGATAGCGCGAGCGCCAACCTGGGGGGGGGGCACCACGCTGTCACTGACACGCCGAAAAAGGCATGGCGGTCAGTGGCTCCTCCTCCTCCTCCTCCTCGTCGTCGTCGTCGTCCTCCTCCTCCTCCTCCTCCCCTCCTGCCCTCTCTCCCTCCCCCCCTCCCTCCCCTCCCACCTTTCTCCCTCTCTCCCTCTCCCTCTCTCCATCTCTCTCTCTCTCACTCTCTCTCTCTCTCCATTCCTCCCGCCCTGCTTCCCTCCCCCCCTCCCTCCCTCCCGCCTTCCCTCCCTTCCTGTCATGCTCCTCCTTCTCTTTTTCCTTTTTCTCCTCCTCCTCCTGCTCCTGCCTGCTCCTGCTCCTGCCTCCTCTCTCCTCTCTCCTCTCTCCTCTCTCCTCTCTCCTCCCTCCTGCTCTCCTCGCTCTTCCTCCCCTCATCATTCCTCCGCCTCCTCTTCGCGCTCCTCCTACCTCATACTCACTCTTCCTCCTCCCTCCTCCTCCTCCTCTCTTCCTCCCCTCCTCCTCCTCCTCCTCCTCCTCCCTCTGCTCCCTCTGCTGCTGCTGCTGCTGCTCCTCCTCCTCTTGTGTTTTCTTGTCGCGGCGAACACCAAGCAACATGTTTCAACAATGTTGCGCATGTCTGCCTACTTGTCCTCAAGTGCGTGCGTTGTTCCGTGATGCCGTGGCACCCCTCCTGCTGGGACATGGGCCCTTCCACGGGGCAGCGCCCTGGCACGGCTGCCTGGGGATGCGCCTTCCCCAGCCTAGCACGCTGGAGAGACTGGGACCTCTGTAGTCCGTGAGCTTCTCTGTTCCAGCCGATCCGTTCCCAGACGAGGCGCTGGCCTCCAGGACCAAGCCTGGCCGCAATGCCAGCGGTCCTGCATACCCTCCGTATGTGTGTTGCCCATTGTTGAGGAGCTTGCCATCGTGAGGTGAACAGGGGTGACTGCCACTAGGCACGCGGAGTTCACATGCCTACCACCAGTCTAAGGTGCCTCATATGGTACAATCCGCGCACCGTCATCAGCGAAAGGTGGACTTCCCCACTTCCACCGCCACCGACAATCAAAGGGTGATGCCTACCCTTGCGGATATCGGCGCAACGCTACAATCCTCCTCCTCCTCCTCCTCCTCATCTTCCTCCTCATCATCTTCCTCCTCATCATCAACCTCCTCCCCCCCGGGGGGGGGGGAGGGGGGGCGATACGCGGGAGCGGGGAGGGAGGAGCGCGCACCTCTCGTGCTCCTTCTCGGGCCCCCGAGGGGGGCCCTCGCGGGCCCCTTCTAGGGGGGCCCTCGCCCCCCCCCCCAATTATCGCACCCCCGTTCCTCGACAGGGCTGGCACGACAGGGTGTCACAGCACTGTCTGCGTCCACGCGCCTGCGGCGTATGACTGACTCGTCGTAGTAGTAGTAGGAGTAGTAGTAGTAGTCGTCGTCGTCGTCGTCGTCGTCGTCGTCGTCGTCGTCGTCGTCGTCGTCGTCGTCGTCGTCGTCGTCGTCGTCGTCGTCGTCG
>CAUYUJ010000675.1:38231-110784 GCA_963575745.1 Prorocentrum cordatum
TCCCCAGAGGTCCAGACCGCTCCTCGGGGACCGCCTCGTCTTCCCGGGCCGTTCTTCGACGGCCCCGAGGCCCGGCGAGGGCCCACCGCGGCCAACCATCACGAAGCGCGCCCCGCCGTGGTCTCTCACGACGCGGGCGTGCGTGGGCCTCCCTCCTGCAGCTGGGGAAAACACACAGGCACAATTCATCGTCGATTCCCCAGAACATATGGAAGATACGGGAAGTGGAGGGGAAGGCGAAAATCGAACGAGTATGGAAAAATAGGGGGAATCTTGGGATGTGTGTGGGTGTGTGTACTTCTTTCTGTGTCCCTGGGCCCTCTCCTTCCGTCCTCCGCTCCGCCTCGAGGAGCGGGGGGGTGCGGGGCCCGACGGGGCCCTCCGCCCAACGCCGGCAGGTGGCCTACCTGCTGGAGGCCGGGTGCGACCCCGCCCGGCGCGACGACCGCGAGCGGACCCCGCTGCACCACGCCGCCAGGCTGCAGGATCGCCGCCGCCGATGGCTGCGACCGCCGCTTGGGCATGCTCGCGTCGTGACAGCCATCACCACGGGAGGTTCTCGTGCTTTCGGGCGGTTTCCTGGGTTCTCGGCGGTGTTCCAGGCTCGGGGTGCTCTCCAGTAGCGGCGCCTCGCCGAGGGAGTTCTGGGGGTGCTCGAATCGTCCCGGAGGGGCCACCGGAGAGCCGAGGTAAGGCCCGAGAGCCCTGACATGCTCGCGTCGTGACAAAAGATCGCGACGGGAGGTTTCGGCCTCGGCGAGGCGGTTAAGTTCTTATCATATGACGCGTGATAATCGTCACCCCGAAGAATAACCCCCCTCCCCCACGTCACCCGCCCGAGCGTTACTGTTACCTGGCCCCCCCCCCAGGCAACGACCGTTACCTGAAATAAAAAAAGCAATCTAGTCGTCGGGTCCCATGGGATCGTCACAAAGCTGCCCAGGATGAAACACCATCCCTGGGGAAAGGGTCGGGGCTTCTGGGGACCCCGCAGTCAAAACATGAAGACGCCGCATCCTGGGAGCCGATATTCCAGGACCCCAGGGAGGCGGTGGACAGGGACATGTTCGGCCCTGCTGTGGCCCCAACGTGTTCGTATCCACCGCCTCCCTGGGGTCCTGGGAGATCGGTTACCCAAATGGTGGATGTCTATACTATACGTTCCAGCCTCGCAGTTCGAGGTACGGGGGTCGAGGTTTTTGGGACGTGCCTGGCATTGAGCTGGCTCGTTTTGGGCCCTAGGTTCGTCAAACACCCATCTGGACTAACAGTTCAGCCAGGATTGTCCCTGGGAGGATTCGAGGACCTGTTTGGAGCGGATTTCCTGGTCAGTCGTTCAATGTCGTTGCCGTCGTCGTCTTGGAGGTTTTTGGACGCTCCTGAAGTCGTTCCCGCGGGCGGACTATGCTCGGCAAACCGGCCAGGATGGACCCCGCGAATGATCCAGGTGGGCACGTTTTGAGCGTGCTCTGGTTCTCGAGCATAGAGGATCAACGCTTTCAATGAGTTTGGGCGTCCTCGACTTCTTCCGGCTCACGGAGTGCCCGCGGGGAGCCTCCCGAGGTCTCCACGAGACCTCTGGGGGCCTCCAGAGACCCGAGTAGTCATTGTCGTCGTGGTCGCAGGTTGTCGCCGTCGCCGTCGTCGCCGTCGCCGCCGCCTGTCCTCTCCTCCTCCTCCTCCTCCTCCTCCTCCTCCGCCCCTCTTCCTCCTCCTCCCCCGCCTCCTCCTCCCCTACCTCCTCCTCCTCCTCCTCCTCCTCCCTCCTCCTCTCCCCCCCTCTCACGCACACTACCTCGCTTCTCCTTTTTATCCGTCCTCTCTCCTCACACCTCCTCCTCCCTCCTCCTCCTCCTCTCCTCCTCCTCCTCCTCCTCCTCCCTCCTCCCTCCTCCTCCCTCTCCTCCTCCTCCTCCTCCTCCTCCTCCTCCTCCTCCTCCTCCTTCCTCCTCCACCTCCCTTCCTCCTCCTCCTCCTCCTCCTCCTCCTCCTCCCCCCCCTCTCACGCACACTCCCTCGCTTCTCCTTTCTCCCTCGTCCTCCTCCTCCTCCTCCTCCTCCTCCTCCTCCTGCTCCTGGGAGAAGAAGAGGAGGGTCGACGAGGAGAAGGAGGAGGAGGAAGAGGAGGAGGAGGAGGAAAAGGAGGAGGAGGAGGAGAAATGAGGAGCTGGGAGGGAAGAGCCAGTAGGATGCTGAGCTCCCAGGAGGAGGAGGAGAAGGAGGAGGAGGCGGATCGAGGGACGTCCGAGGTCCAAGATCTTTGGCGTCACGTTTTTCTTATAATGGCGTGGGCTCCTAGACCTCTCGACGCCGTCCAGGGACCGGCTTTTATCACGCCCCCCCAAATAGTGTGGGCCTCTGAGGGCCAAGTAACGTAGAGGTCCTCCTCCTCCTCCTCCCGCCTCCTCCCCCTCCTCCTCCTCCTCCTCCTCCTTCTCCTCCTCCCTCCTCCTTCTCTCCTTCCTCCTCCTCCTCTCCCTCCTCTCCTCTCCTCCTCCTCCTCCTCCACCCTCCTCCTCTCCTCCTCCTCCTCGCTCCTCCCTCTCCTCCTCCTCCTCCTCCTCCTCCTCCTCCTCCTCCTCCTCCACCTCCTCCTCCTCCTCCTCCTCTCGTGACCGCGGAGGTCACGGGGAGGAGGAGGCGACGAACGAACGGGCCTCGCCAGGACGCTGGCTGCGCGAGGGCGCTGCTGGAGCGAGGCTGCGTCAATGACGCCGCCGTCGCCCCCGACGCCATTGTGACGGACGTGGTCGTGGTCGATGCCGTCGTATTCGGCGTCGTGGTCGTCGTCGTCGTCGTCGTCGTCGTCGTCGTCGTCGTCGTCGCCGCCCCCGCCGCCGCCGCCGCTGCCGCCGCCGCCGGCGTCGTCGTCGTCGCCGTAACATGTCGTAAAGTCGTCGTAACGTCGTCGTCGTCGTCGTCGTCGTCGTCGTCGTCGTCGTCGTGACGTCGTCGTCGTCGTGACGTCGTCGTGACAGTACCGGTAATGTCGTCGGCGTCGTTGTCGTCGTCGTCGTCGGCGTCGTCGTGACACCGTCGTGACGTCGTCGTGGCGTCGTCGTGACAGTATCGTCGTCGTCGTCGGCGTCGTCGTGACATCGTCGTGACGCCGTCGTCGTCGTCGTCGTCGTCGTCGTCGTAGTCGTTGTCGTCGTTGTCGTCGTCGTGGCGTCGTCGTCGTCGTCGTGACGTCGTCGTGGTCGTCGTCGTCGTCGTCGTCAACGTCGTCGTAGTCGTTGTCGTGACGTCGTCGCCGTCGTCGTGACGTTGTATTCGTCGTCGTCGTCATCGTTGTCGTGACGTGGCGTCGTCGTCGTCGTCGTCGTGACGTCGTCGTCGTCGTCGTCGTCGTAACGTCGTCGTGACGTCGTCGTTGTCTTAGCCGTCGTCGTCGTCATCGTCGTCGTCGTCGTCGTCGTCCCGTCGTCGTCGTCGTCGTCGTCGTCGTCGTCGTCGTCGTCGTCTTTGTGCCGCCGTCGTCGACGTCGTCGTCGTCGCCGTGACGTCGTCGTCGTCGTGACTTTGTCGTCGTCGACGTCGTCGTAGCCATCGTCGTCGTCGTCGTGTCGTCGTCGTCGGCGTCGTCGGCGTCGTCGTCGTTGTCGTGACGTCGTCGCCGTCGTCGTCGTCGTCGTCGTCGTCGCGTCGTCGTCGTTACGTCGTCGTCGTCATCGTGACGTCGTCGTCGTCGTCGTGACGTCGTCGTCGTCGTTGCCTTGACGTCGTCGTCGTTGTCGGCGTCGTCGTCGTGACGTCATCGTCGTCATCGTGACGTCGTCGTCGTCGTCGTCGTGACGTCTTTGTCGTCGTCGTGACGTCGTCGTCAAAGTCGGCGTAGTCGTCGTCGTCGTGACTTCGTCGTCGTCGTCGTCGTCGCCGTCGTCGTCGTCGTCGTGACGTCGTCGTCGTCGTCGGCGTTGTCGTCGTGACTTCGTCGTCGTCGGCGACGACGGCGTTGTCGTCCTCGTCGTGTTCGTCGTCGTCGGCGTCGTTGTCGTCGTCGTCGTCGTCGTCGTCGTGACGTCTTTGTCGTCGTCGTTGTGCCGTCGTCGTGGTCGTCGTCGTCGTCGTCGTCGTCGTTGTCGTGATGCCGTCGTCGTCGTCGTCTTCGTGGCGTCGGCGTCGTCGTCGTAGTCGTCGTAGTCGTCGTCGTGACGTCGACGTCGTCGTCGTCGTCGTGACGTCGTCGCCGTCGTCGCTGTCGTCGTCGTCTTCGTCGTCGTCGGCGTCGTCGCTGTAATCGTCGTCGGCGTCGTCATCGTGACGTCGTCGTCGTCGTGACGTCGTCGTCGTCGTGACGTCGTCGTCGCTGTAATCGTCGTCGGCGTCGTCGTCGTGACTTCGTCGTCGTCGTCGTCGACGACGACGGCGTCGTCCTCGTCGTCGTCGTGGCGTCGGCGAGGCTGCGACATCAACGCGGAGGACCGGGACGGCCGGACGCCCCTGGCGGTGGCGGCGGAGAAGGGCTGCCCCGGTACCTTGTCGCTGCTACTGGAGACGGGGGGGGGCCCTCTCGGTCGTCTGCGCGTGAGAGCGACTGTTCTCAGGAGGGAGCTGTGCTCGAGGAAGGAGAAATGGCTTAAAGATAGTTTCGGAGTTCCTCGCGGATTTCTTGGAGGAGGAGGGGGAGGATCGAAAGAGAAGACAAACGGCATAAACAGGACCGCTTGGGCTCCGTGCGGTTGCACGGCGCTTGGCCCCCCCCCCCCCCCGGCGGCGCCTGGCGCGCCAGGGAGGGGGCCCACCGCCGATCCAAGAAACCCGCGTGGACCTCCGGAAGCTCGTGCTTCACCGAGCGCGTGCTGCTCCTCGCAGGGTGCCTAAGTACTCGCAACCGTCCGAGAACAGACGCAGCTGTTTGCCTCGGTGTGATGCATCGCAACCCCCCCCCCGCGGCGGATCCAGGCCACGCACGAGCAGTCACTCTGCGAGTCGTGGCACGCGCTTGTCTAACGCTTGTGCCGCTTCTTTTTTTATGCCTCGGTGCGCGTCGCCGGAGTGCGCTTCCCGGGCTCCGCGGGGCGCGCGGGGAGGCCGAGCCCGGGCACAGCAGGCCGCTGCCGTGTCGCCTCGCGTGCAGCGAGCGGCAAGCGCCGCGCACCACAGGCAACTCTCGCCCAGGGCTCAGTCGGGCATATCCCTCTACAGGAGGAGTATCAAAACATGTGGTAAAAAATACCGATGGGACCACCCTACGGTTGATAAGGAGGTTGGGGCGGGGAAAGGGAAGGCGTTCGATTTGCGATGTCCTTGAGTTCCTCGTTGATTTCTTTAACTGTCCTCGTCGCGCACATTTGCCCATCTATCTATCGACCTATATATATAGTTATATATATGTGTATATATAGATATACATATATATATATAAGAGTAGGCCAGGGGGGGGGGGGAAATCGGTGCCGTCATCTCCCATTCGGACAGGCACAGAACTACATTTTGGGCGAGTGGATTAGCTTCTTGCGCGGATCCCCAAATTCCAAATTTACTTTTGCGACATCGTCTTACGTATTGGTTCGCCCGCCATTCGAGGGGGCCGATCGCGCCTGTCGGATCTGCCGGTGCCTCGACGTCGCTTGTCAGTGTCAGTGTGGAATCAAGACTTGCGCCTCACGGGTGGGTTGGAGGATGAACGCAAGGTGAGTCTTTCAGCTGCGGGGGGCGCGGGCGTTTGCCGTCGCGCAGGGGCCAGGGACAATTGGGACACGCTCAGGGAAATGGTCGGCGGCAGGTAGAGGAAGAACGGGGGAGAGGGAGGGCAAAACAGCGGGCGGGAATGGGGAACATGGTGACCAGGCGAAATGCTCTGATAGGGGGAACGATGTGGGCGGAGGCCGCCATTGGAATTCCTTCGGATAGCCCTGGGACGTTCAGACACCTCCGTCCGGAGGCCGGCAGGGGGTTCGGCGGGCGTTGCCTTCCTGTCTCTGCGGGCGGGGCGCGACGACGCACCCGACCTGTACCCCGTCCCTTTCGCTAGGTGCCGGTCTGTACGTGCTCGCCCCGCGCGAGACATCCAGCACGTTCAGAACTACACTTAGCCATGCATTAGGTGTAGTTCTGCACGTGCTGGTTTCGCCGGAGACATCCTCACAAAACGGAGCACTTATATAACTACACCTAGCCAGCGGGACGGGGTGCATGTCGGGCGCCGCCGCTCGCGCTCCCAACGTGTACCGCGTCCCGGCCGCTAAGTGCCGTTATGTGCGTGTCCCTTTTTCGCGAAGCATCGCTTGCCCGCGCTGCCCATCGCCGAGGCCCCGACCCCTGGGCCGCCCCCCGCCGACATCCCGAACCCCCCTGCTCAGCGAAACCAGCCGTGTGCTTTGGGGCCTCGACCTCGCGCAGCCCGCTTCCCTCCCCCGCCTGTGCCCCAGCAGCAAATTCGCGATCCGACCCCCGCGCTTTCGAGTTCTTCTTCGTGCCAGATTCCCTTCGCGAGGGTGAAGCGCTTGTTCGTGTTATGATTTCTCTTGCGGCTGCCGCCAAGCTTCGCCGTGAAACATGGTGATCGCTTCCACGCTTGGCGCACAACGTCGTCGGCACGACCATCGCCTTCCATCGTAGGTCGCGAGGCGGTGTCCGTCCACCCAGACCCACCGACGCGCCAAATCTAATTATGATTGCCACCCCTGGTCCCCGCAACAAGGTGTAGTTTTGCTGCGTGTAGTTGTAGATGTGTTCGACCCATGGCCGCCCCCCCGAACCCTTGGGGGGTCACAGACCCCCCGGGACTGCCCTGGGCCGCTTCCAAATTGCCCACGACAGGCCACGCGGGCCGTACAGATGGTCAAAAAAACTTCAAGAGGCCCCGAAGACGCCCAAGAGCGCCCCAAGAGGGCCCGAGATGGCTTGAAGATGGCTGACGAGGGCCCCGAGAGGGCCTTCAAGAGGCAAACATCGGCCCATTCCCGTAGTAAAACGTACATTTTCGGCATGCTCGCTGGCTTCGTCTTCGCAGTGCCCCAGACGCCCCCGCGGAGCCCCAACACAGCCCAAGAGAGACCCAAGAAGGCCCCAGACGACCCAAAAGGGTTTGCCTGTGGGGCTCACGGAGCCCCCCGAGACGGCCCAAGAGAAGAGGCCCCAAAGCCGGCCCAGGAGGCCCCCAAGACGGCCTCAGGGAGGCCCAAAAGGGCCTCGTTCGAAATCATGTTCCCAGAAGCCTCTCCAGGAACATGATTTCTGGGTTCCGAGGACGCTCAAGAGGCCCACAAGACAGCCTCAGAGAGGCTCACGAGGGCCCGAGATGGCTTGAAGATGGCCGAGGAGGGCCCCGAGAGGGCCTTCAAGAGGCAAACATCGGCCCATTCCAGTAGTAAAACGTACATGTTCGGCATGCTCGCTTGCTTCGTCTTCACAGTGCCCCAGACGCCCCCGAGGAGCTCCAACACAGCCCAAGAGAGACCCAAGAGGGTCCAAGACGGCCCGAAAGGGTCGTCCTGTGGGGTTCACAGAACCCCCCAAGACGGCCCAAGAGGCCCCAAAGCTGGCCCAGGAGGCCCCCAAAACGGCCGCAGGGAGGCCCACGAGGGCCTCGCTCGACATCATGTTCCCCGAAGCCTCTCCGGAAACATGACTTCCGGGCTCCCCGGACGCCCAAGAGGGCCAGAAGACAGCCTCAGCGAGGCCCCAGAGGGCCCGAGATGGTTTGAAGATGGCCGAAGAGGGCCCCGAGAGGGCGATCAAGAGGCACAAATCGGCCCATTCCCGTAGTAAAACGTACATTTTCGGCATGCTCGCTGGCTTCGTCTTCACAGTGCCGAAGACGCCCCCGCGGAGCCCCAACACAGCCCAAGAGAGACCCAAGAGGGTCCAAGACGGCCCGAAAGGATCGTCCTGTGGGGCTCACGGAGCCCCCCGAGACGGCCCAAGAGAAGATGCCCCAAAGCCGGCCCAGGAGGCCCCCAAGACGGTCTTTCGAAATCATGTTCCCAGAAGCCTCTCCGGGAACATGATTTCTGGGTTCCGAAGACGCTCAAGAGGCCCACAAGACAGCCTCAGAGAGGCCCACGAGGGCCCGAGATGGCTTGAAGATGGCTGAAGAGGGCCCGGAGAGGGCCTTCAAGAGGCACAAATCAGCCCGTTCCGGTAGTAAAACGTACATTTTCAGCATACTCCCTTGCTTCGTCTTCGCAGTGCCCCAGACGCGTTTGAGGAACCCCAAGACAGCCCAAGAGAGACCTCAGAAGGCCCCAGACGGCCCCAAAGAGTCGTTTTGCGGGGCTCACGGAAACTCCCAAGACGGCCCAAGAGGCCCCAAAGCCGGCCCAAGAGGCCCCCAAGACGGCCTCCAGGAGGCCCAAGGGCCTCGTTCGAAATCATGTTCCCGGACGCCTTTCCGGGAACATGATTCCCGGGTTCCCAGGACGCCCAAAGACAGCCCCCAGAGGCCCCGGACACGCCGAAGATGGCCTCAGGGCGGCCGACGACGCCGCCAAAACGCCCCAAGAGCGCCTCCAAAGGGCCCCAGAAGCCGAAAATCATGCATTTTCCTATGGTTTTTGAAGCATTCTTGCGCTCTCCCATGCTCCGCCTCCCCACGGTCCCCGGCCGCGTCAGAGGCCCTTCAGATCGCTCCAAGACGACCGAAGAGGCCCGCAAGAAAGCCCCAAGACGGCCCAGGAGGCTCCCCAGACAACCCAAGTGTGCCCCAAGAGCTCCCCAAGAGAGGGCCCAGAGGGGGACCGCCAACCGATATTTCGAGGTCTCTGGCCCTAGAGGCCGCCTGTAGGCCCCCAGAGGCCACCAAGAGGGCCTCGAGAGCGCCCCAGGAGAGCCCCAAGAGCGGCCCAAGAGGGCCCGAAGAGCTCGACGTTTCGAGGTCTCCGGCCGGAGAGCCTCCCAGCAAGAGGCTCCCAAGAAGCCCCGTGAGGCTCCCAAGAGGCCCCCCGGAAGCCCCAATAGGGCCCCAAGGGGCACCCAGAGAAGCCCCCTCCCTGACTCCGGATCCGCCCTACTTTGGCTTTTTTTCCAACTTAAAATTGCGTCGGAAATCCACCTATAAAAGAGGCCGAAAAAGTAGGGCGGAAATTGCTGCAGCCAACATAAAATAGGGCGGAAATCCACAGAAACAGCAACAGAAAAGTAGGGCGGAAATTGGCATCAGCGGGGCTTGAAAAGTAAGGCGGAAATTCCAAGCCCCACTTACGAATTTCCCCAAAGTAGGGCGGATCCGGAGTCAGGGCTGCGGGCCCCCAAGACATTTTGGTAAATCGCATTTCCCAGACAGCTTTCCGGGAACACGATTGCTTGGGCTTCCGCCAGCCGCCCCAACCATGTTTCCAATAGGCTTGCCGACAAGGCCAAAAGGCGCCCCTCGGTAAGCCCCCAGAGGCCCCCCTCTTAGAGAGCCGAGCAAATCATGATCCTGGAAAGCTTCCCGGGAACATGATTCTCTATCTCGGAGTAGGCCCGGGGGGGGGGGCGGGCCGCTGCCTGTTTCCCCCATCGGTGCCCACCAGGGGTTGCGGGGGGGGTCCAGAGCTCCCGAGGCGGCCCGAGCCCGCCCCGAAGCAGGCCACGAGGCCCCGAAGACGCCCAAGATACCCTCAAGACATCCGACGAGGACTCCAACACGCTCCAGGACGGACTCAAGAGGCTCCCAAAGAGGGCCCTGGAAGGCAAGATTCTCTTGTTTTCCAAGTGTTTTGGATTTTGGCGTTCTCGCTTTCCCCGCTTTCCAGCGCTCCCTCACGGCCTTGGAGGCCCTTCAGATCGCTCCAAGAAGGCCCACGAGGCCCCGACGAGGGCCCCAAGACGGCCAGGATGCTCCCCAGACAACCCAAGTGTGCCCCAAGAGCGCGCCAAGAGAAGGCCCAGAGGGGTCCCGAGGCGGCCCGGGCCCGCCCCGAAGCAGGCCACGACAGGCTAATGGAGGTCTCGAGAGGGCCCTAGACAGTCCCAAGAGGCCCCGAAGACGCCCAAGATGCCCTCAAGACGGCCGACGAGGACTCCAACACGCCCCAGGACGGACTCAAGAGGCTCCCCAAGAGGGCCCTGGGAGGCAAGATTCACTAATTATCCGATGGTTTTTGAAGAATTTAGGCGTTCTCGCTTCCCCCGCTTCCCAGCGCTCCCTTTCGCTCGGAGGCCCTTCAGATCGCTCCAAGACGGGCCACGAGGCCCAGAAGAAGGCCCCAAGACGGCCCAGAAGGCTCCCCAGACAACCCAAGTGTGCCCCAAGAGCTCCCCAAGAGAGGGCCCAGAGGGGGACCGCCAACCGATATTTCGAGGTCTCTGGCCCTAGAGGCCGCCTGTAGGCCCCCAGAGGCCACCAAGAGGCTCCCACGAAGCACCGTGAGGCGCCCAAGAGGACCCCAGGGAGCCCCAAGACCCAAGGGGCTCCCAGGGAACGCCCACGAGGCCCCCCAACACACCCCAAGAACTCATGTCCCCAGAAAACCTTCCGGAGACATGGTTCATCATGGGCCCGAGAGTTCCCGGAGGCCCCCAACTGGCCCCCAGGGAACGCCCAAGAGACCCCCCAACACACCCCAACAAACCATGTCCCCAGAAAGCCTTCTGGGGACATGGTTCATCATGGGCCCGCGAGTCTCTGGAGGCTTCGAAGTACCATCATGCTACAGGAGAGCTGTCTAGGAAGTTCATTGGGAACATGACTGATCGCATTCTCGCGGCCCTCCGCAGATCGTTTCGCACAAAGTTGCCCAAAGTGCCCTCTTGAACCGACGACGATGACGACGACGAAACGACGAAGACGACGACAACGACGACGACGACGCGCCCCAATGGGCGACGACGACATTACGACGACGACGACGACGACCACGTTGACGACGACGACGACGACGACGACGACGACGACGACGACGACGACGACGACGACGACGACGACGACGACGACGGCACGCCCCAACAGGCTCCCCAAGACGCTCCCAAACCCATGCTCCCAGAAGGCCTTCTGGGAACCCGATTCATACGGCCTCCGCCCCCCTACACAACCATTTTCCTCGAAGGCGTTTCGGAATGCAGATTGGCATGCGTGCACTGTGGTCTACTACTTCAGTGGAGCAATGAATTCGTCAAGGTCTGGGGCCTGCTAGAACCTGGGCGCGCGCGAAGCGCGCGCGATGGTTCTAGTATGTATGTATGTATGTATGTATGTATGTACGTACGTACGTACGTACGTATGTATGTACTGTAATGGAATGGAATGGAATGTAATGTAATGTAATGTAATGTAATGTAATGTAATGTAATATAATGTATGTATATATATGTGTGTATGTATGTATGTATGTATGTATGTATGTATGTATGTATGTATGTATGTATGTATATACATACGTATCGAATTATCTACTCAAGATACTCATATATGAAAGAGCGCGTTCTGTGGTCGTTTGGAGGGGGGGGGTTGGAGGCGGACCCCCCCCTGGATTGAGGGGGGAGGGGGGGGTTCGAACCACCCCTTCCTTTTTCGTGACGGAGGGGGGGTGGTTCGAACCCCCGCCCCCCCCCTCCTCTCCCTCTTCCTCTCTCTCTCGGGCCGGCGCCTGCGTCGGCGGGCGGCTGGCGGAGACGGCGGGGACGACGTTTTTCTTTTTTTCTGGGCGCCGGCGCCGGGCGCCTGCGGCGGCGGGCGGCGGCGGCGGGGAGCGTCGACGAGGACGACGGTGGTGGTGGTGGTGGTGGTGGTGGTGGGTTGTGGTGGTGGTGGTGGTGGGTTGTGGTGGTGGTGGTGGTGGTGGCGGTGGTGGTGTTTGGTGGTGGTGGTGGTTGGGTTTGGTTGGTGGTGGTGTGTGTGGTGGTGGTGGTGGTGGTGGTGGTGGTGGTGGTGGTGTGTGGTGGGTTTGTGGTTGGTGGTGGTGGTGTGGTGGTGGGTTGTGGTGGTGGTGGTGGTTTGGTGGTGGTGAGGTGGTGCTTTTTGGTGGTGGTGGTGTTGGTTTGTGGTGGTGGCGGTGGTTGTGTGGAGGTGGTGGTGGTTGGTGGTGGTGGTGCGTAGTGGTGGTGGTGGTGGTGGTGTGGTGGTTTGTGGTGGTGGTGGTGGTGGGGGGTTGTGCTGCTGGTAGTGATGGTGGTTGTGGCGGTGGTGGTGGTGGCGTGGTAGATTGTGGTGGTGGTGGTGGTAGTGGTGGTGGGTTTTTGGTGGTGGTGATGGTGAAATGTGGTGGTGGTTGTGGTGGTGGTGGTGGTGGTGGCTGTGGTGGCGGTGGTGGTTGTGTGGTGGGTGGTTGTGGTGGTGGTGATGGTGAATTTTGGTGGTGGTGGTGGTAGTGGTGGTGGTGGTTGTGTGGTGGGTTGGTGGTGGTGGTGGTGGTGGGTCGAGGCGGTGGTGGTGGTGGTAGTGGTGGTGGTGGTGGTTATCGTCGCTGCGTCCCCGCCGTCGCCGGCACCAGCGCCGGCGCTTCTGGCCGTCGCCAGCGTGGGCGCCGGCGCCAGAGGGGTGGGGGGGGGCTGAAACCCCCCCCCCCGGCGCCAGGGGGGGGGGAGGTTTCCCTCCCTTGGGCTGCCTCTGGTCATCGTCGCTGCGACCCCGCCGTCGGCGCTGCTAGCGGCCGCCAGCGCTGGTGCCGGCGACGGCGGGCGCTGCTGCTGCTTCGTCCCGAACCCCTCCCCCCTCCCTTGGGAGAGGGGGGGGTGTTCGAGACGGGGGGGGGGTTTGGGGGGGAGGGGAGCCCCCCCTGGTTTTGATCGACGGCGCCGAGTGTTGGGGGGAGGGGCCCGCCCCCCGGTTCGAAACGCGCCGCCGAATGTTTCCAAGGCAAGCGCCCGTGAAACGCGCTTTCCCCCATAAAATTATCGATCTGTTTATCAATGGAACGATGCATCTGTCTATGTGTATATACATTTATATGTATTTCCATGTACCTATGCATGTATATTTATTTATATATATATATATATATATATATATAGATCGATCCATCTATCTATATATATATATATATCCATCTATCTGTCCATATATTGATTTATCTGTCTTCCGATGTATCGATCCATCGGGACACCCATCGAGACAACTATCGGGAAAACCATCGGGACAACCATCGGGAACACTATCGGGACAACCATGGGGAACACCATCGGGACAGCCATCGGGACACGCATCGGGACAACCATCGGGACAACCATCGGGACCACCATCGGGACAACCATCGGGACAACCATCGGGACAACCATCGGGACAACCATCGGGACAACCAGCGGGACAACCATAGGGACAATCATCGGGACAACCATCGGGACAACCATCGGGACAGCCATCGGGACAGCCATCGGGACAACCATCGGGACAACCATCGGGACAACCATCGGGACAGCCATCGGGACAACCTTCGGGACAACCATCGGGACAACCAGAGGGACAACCATCGGGACAACCATCGTGACCACCATCGGGACAACCATCGGGACAGCCATCGGGACAACCATCGGGAGACCCTTCGGGGCAACCATCGGGACCCATCGGGACAACCATCGGGACAACCATCGGGACAACCATCGGGACAACCATCGGGACAACCATCGGGACAACCATAGGGACAATCATCGGGACAACCATCGGGACAACCATCGGGACAGCCATCGGGACAGCCAGAGGGACAACCATCGGGACAACCATCGGGACAACCATCGGGACAGCCATCGGGACAACCTTCGGGACAACCATCGGGACAACCATCGGGACAACCATCGGGACAGCCATCGGGACAACCTTCGGGACAACCATCGGGACAACCATCGGGACAACCATCGGGACAACCATCGTGACCACCATCGGGACAACCGTCGGGACAACCAGCGGGACACCCATCGTGACCACCATCGGGACAGCCCGCGAGACAACCATCGGGGGCCGCACCCGGCCAGGGGGGGGATGGGCGGGCGACCTTTTGTGCTCCATGTGGCCTCTACCATTGCAGGAACTCGCGCTGCCTCGCCTCGCACGCACAAATCGAAGCCGAAGCCGATTTCCCAGTTGGGGTCACTTCCGTTTAACCCCCCCCCAACCTCCGATTATGAGGACGGTGTTCCAAGTATTTTTGAGTATTTTTCATGTTGTTGAGCACGTCTAACTTTTCCTCCAACATCCGCTTGTATGTAGGAGGACGTGCCCGACCTAAGGCCATGGTCACTCTTGCGTGTGGCCGGCTCCTGGACCCTCGATGGTCGAAGATCTTTTGGGGTGGATGTTCGAGGACCGAGGCCTCTTGGGCGATCCTGGAGCTTTTTGGGGGCACTCTTCGGGGGGGCTCGGGACGCCTCCAGAACCTTCGGGGGCCTTCGAGACGCTGTGATCTGAGGAGGAGGAGGAGGGAGGAGGAGGAGGACTTGCTGGAAAAGTGGTCAGCCCGCCCGACCTGGCCGTCAGGATCCGCCGCAGGAAGCGAGCCCTGGCGAAGCGAGCCCCAGCGAATCGAGATTCGGGCGAAGCGAGTCCATGCCAGATGAAGAGCATGACCAGCATAAGCCCAGCATGCGCCGCCCCTTGAAAGACGAGTGCTCAGAGCCTCGTCGTGAAAAGGTTCGCCTGGATCCCCCTAGCTATAAAGTGCCACAGCGTAGGTTCATACAGTTTAAGAAGGTGTCCTGCGAGAGCCCTGTTTTGAACTTGCTCCCCCCCCCCCCGTTCTTGTCGTGATGCGTTAACTGTTTAACACTACTGGGCATAATAGCTGGGGAAGTCTCAAAGGATAGCCCCAGTTTGGACACGAGGCGCCCTCCATCAGTGTAATCGTTCCATGTCTCTATCTCTGAAGTTTCAAGCGAGACCCTGTCTTGCAAAGGGGGCGCCCTGCATCCGTCTAAGTGTCCAAAGCTTGTAAGGCAAACGCTCTCGTCGCCAATGTAATAGCCACATTTCAAAAGTTATCCGTAAGGGCTTCGCCCCCATATCGCCGGCCCCCCTGTCTTAGAATGGGACTTGCCAGAGCTGTGTTGGTATGTCTGGACGCTGACGTGAAGCAATGTCAAAACTTCACGCGAGGGCCAATATTAATTTACAATGGTTTATGGCTTCGGTGGCGCGAATACTAGGAACTGTTAAATTGTGTATGGCTTCGGGGACGCGAGTACTGCGTAATTTACGAGGGTTTGTGTCCTGGGGGGCGCGATTAGTGTGTAATTTACTAAGATTGATGGCCTTGGGGGCGCCAATCTTTGGGTAACTTATCAAGGTTTATGGCCTCAGGGACGCGCACATGGTATAATTTACGAGGGCTTATGGCTTCGGGGACGTGAATATAATGTATTTGTACGTGTCCCACGCCTCCCCAGGAATTCAGACAACGCGATTTGAGCGTGGTGAAAGAAAAAGCTAGTCTGTGGATCCACCCCCTCGCGCGTTCAGCAACAAGTCACAGTAAGGAAGCAGAAATCAGGAACACACAGACACAATTAATCGTCGATTCCCGGGAAATATGGGAAAATATCGGAAGTGGGGGGGAAGACAGAAACCCAGACAATATGGGAAAGTATTGGGAATACTGTTATTTGTGTGTATGTATGTGTGTGTGTGTGTGTGTGTGTGTGTGTGTGTGTCCCAGGGCCTCTTCATAACAGTAAGGAAGCAGAAAGCAGGACTGCAACAGTGGAAGCTGGAAACTGCAACTGGAACAGGGAGCTGCAATCCTCACCCTCGCAGCCTGGTGGCCCCGCAAGGGGGGCCGGCGGATCCTCCTTCCGTGCGTGGAGTTGTCGGGAAATCTGACGGCGAATGTGCGCGGCGTGAAGATGAGTGCCACATGTTGAGCACGACTCCGTCTTCCGTGCGTCAAACTGATGGAAGTTTTTCAGACGAGTCTTTGCGGCGATGAGGCCAGAGCCACATTTTGAAACCTACCCGGCATCCAGCCGTGCAGCTGCAGGATCCGTCATCATTCAGTGTCGTAGCCGGCGAGGAAGTCTCTGGCGAAACGCCCAGCGGACCCTATAGCGCCACGCGTGTTGGTGCCACGAGGAAAACGAACAGGAGCTGTTCACAACCACGAGTGACTAAGGAGGAGGAGGAGGCGGAGGAGGAGGAAGAGGAGGAGTAGGAGGAGGCGTAGGAGGAGGAGGAGGGGGTGGAGGAGGTGGAGGAGGAGGAGGAGGAGGAGGAGGAGGAGGCGATGGAGGAGTAGGAGGAGAAGGAGGAGGAGGGTGCCACGAGGAAGACGAGCAGGAGCTGCTCACAAGGAAGGGTGACTGCAGGAGTGCTACAAGAGCTTTTGCGTGGGCCAGTGGTGGGGGGGCCTCGGGGGCTATAATCTGGGGCCTCGGAGGTAAGGGGCCTCTCGTGGAGGTTTTCCCAGGTTTCTCATATACAAAAACAACCTCAAAGAACTTAAACCAGTAAAACAAAACAGAAAAACCAATCCTAGGTTTCTGAGGAGGTTTCAGACGGAGGGGGAGAATGACGGGTGGAGGAGGAGGGGCGAAGGGGCCTTCCGTGAGCCCCGCAGTTTTCAATCCGCTCCAGCGCCTTAGAAGTAGGTGCATCCCAGGTGTCCAGCGGACTGCGAGTGGATGTATGTCGTAGTGAGCGATCACGCCCGTCAAGCCCAGTCTGCAGCTCTAGTGCTTCTTCAAATCCCCCTCGCCATCGCAGCGCAGTTGGAGGGAGGATCGGGCCCAGAATGAGGATGAGGACGAATCGAGGATGAGGATGAGGATGAATCGAGGGGGGATAACTCGCTCCAGAGCGTTCCGGAACGAGAGCGCGCTCGGAGCGCTTCGGAGCGCTCTGGAACGGCCGCGGCGCCCACACCTCCTCCAGAGCCGCGCGGGGGAGCGGGAGCGGGGGCAGCAGGACGTGAGGAGGAGGAGGGCGACGACGACGGCGGCGACGGCGACGACGACGACGACAACGAGGGCGAGGACGACGATGAGGACGACGACGACGAGGACGACGACGACAATGACGGCGATGCTGCTGCTGCTGCTTGTTGCTGCTGCTGCTTGTTGCTGCTGCTGCTGATGATGATGGTGATGGTGATGATGGTGATGGTGATGATGTTGATGATGGTGATGGTGATGGTGATGATGATGATGATGATGATGATGATGATGATGATGATGATGATGATGGGGATGGTGATGCTGATGCTGATACTGATGATGATGGCTATGTTGATGGTGACGATGATGATGATCATGATGATGATAATGATGATGATGATGATGATGATGATGATGATGATGATGATGATGATGATGACGATGGCGATGACGATGCTGCTGCTGCTGATGATGAAGATGATGAGGATGACGGCTATGATGATGATGATGATGATGATGATCATGATGATGATGACTACGATGAAGATGATAATGATGACGATGGTGATGATGATACTAATCATGAAGAACGGTGATGATGATGACGACCATGACGATGACTATGGCGATGGCGGTGACTCGATGACGATGACAATGGCAATGACGATGCCGATGACGATCGATGACGACGACGACAACGATGATGGTAAGAATGATGATGATGATGATGATGATGATGATGATGATGATGATGATGATGATGATGATGATGATGATTATGCTCATGATGATGATGCTGCTGATGATGAGGATGCGGATCATGACGTTGAGGATGATGATGATGATGATGTTGTTGTTGTTGATGATGCTGATGATGCTGATGATGATGATGATGATGATGATTCTGATGATGATGATGGTGATAATGAGGATGAGGATGAGGATGAGGATGAGGATGAGGATGAGGATGATGATGATGATGATGATGATGATGATGATGATGATGATGATGATGATGATGATGATGATGATGATGATGATGATGATGATGATGGTGGTGGTGGTGGTGGTGGTGGTGGTGGTGGTGGTGGTTGTGGGGTGGTGGTGGTGGTGGTGGAGGATGAGGGGGAGGACGAGGAGGATGAGGAGGAGGAGGCGCACGAGGGTTCGCGCCCCCTTCCTGCAGGAGAGGGGCGCCCGCGTGGGCGACGCCCTGTCCCGGGCAGCGGTCGCGTGCATCGCGCCGCTCATCGCCGCCAGGTGCGACCCCAACGCCCCGGGCGCCAGCGGCCGGCTGCCGCTGCTGGTCGCCGCCGAGGACCGGGTATAGCCAGGACCCCGGAGAAGGGGACCCGGTTAGCGGAACGGGGCGGGGCCCCAGAGTAGGACCCCGGAGCCCTTGAATTGGCCAGAATCACTTAACCAGGCCTGCTGTAGCTGGTGTTTTCCGGGTGGCGGCAGCTCTGGTTAGCGAAACGGGGCGGGGGGGCGTCCCCCAGTACGCATCATTAAACCGGGTCCCACTAAACCCAGTTCTGCCAATGCCCGAGAGGAGGGCTCCGAGGAGCGCGTGGCCGCGCTGCTGCGTGCGCGCGCCGACGTGGGCCGGCGCGAGGACCTCAGAGCAGGAAGAGGTGCCGATGCGGCGACCACGATCGCTGAGATTCTGGTGTTGCAGCTTTTCCACCACGAGCGTGGTGTCGCCCGGTTTCGGGCCCTGGGCATCCTCAAAGATCGATGCGGCTCGAAAAATGGCGCAGAAAGGTGGGATCAAGTGTTCTGGTCGTGATCTTTCGCGATGTCTCAATTGTTAATAACGTCGGATCTCAGGGATGGGTGTGGTTACGCCAGGGTGTGGATTGTGATCGGCGCCGCTGGGGCTTCGGGGTCGCCACTTTTGCGTCAGAGGTTTGGCGAGCCCTTGTCGGGGCGCGGAAAGGAGATCTCTGTGGATGTCCTCGCCCGCCCCCCCAAAAGAGGCGCGGGTTGCAGACTCCACCTTCGCAAACCACACCCTCCGGGGTCGCCGATCGATGCCGCTGCCGTTCTCTTTTTGGGCCTCCTGGGAGGCCCTGGTCGCCACGGCTGGATCTGCCTCGGAGTTCTGGTCAGTGCGCACCCGAGGAGAGGCCTGGGGAGTAGCGGTATCGGTACCTTCCGAGACATCCGAGATTTTGAATTTCCAATGCAAGGCCCCCAGAAGTCCTGACCTTTTCCTTTGGGCTGGTTCTGCATCCCGAGTTGTTTTTTAACGGTCCCGGGTCTGGCGAAGGCCCCTGGAGGCTGACAATTGCCCAACACATTTTTTCTTGTCGGCTCGAGCATGTCCGAGAATGCACCCTTGGAGAGGTCCAGGGAGTGCAGTCGTGAATTATGGTTTAGCATGTCGCGCCGTCGGTTCTGGCCCATGTTTCGACGCGACACGCCATCCACGTCCCAGTTCCCAAGCGTCAGCGTCCCAAGCCTTCTCGAGTCTCCCGCCCCGCGGAGCAGAGCGACACGCTATCCGCTCGCGAGGGGTAGCGTGTCGCAGGGGCTGCCGCCGCGACACGTTCAGTAACAGTTCCCGAGCGTAAGGAGGATGATGAGGACGAGGAGGAGGAGGAGGACATAGGACGTAGGACCGAGGACAGGAGGAGGAGGAGGCAAAGGAGTTGGAGCATGATGATGATGCTGATGAGGATGATGATGATACGGATGCTTATGATGCTGTTGCTGATGATGATATTACTGATGATGATGCTGATGCTGATGCTGATGATGATGATGTTGATGCTGATGATGATGCTGATAACAATAGCGATGATGACGATGATCATGATAATGGTGATGATGACAATGACGATTCTGATGATGATGCTGTTGATGATGCTGATGATGCTGATGATGCTACTGCTGATGATTATGATGCTGGTGGTTGTGGTGGAGGTGGTGATGGTGGTGATGCTGATGATCCTGATGATGATGATGATGAGGATGAGGATTATGATCAGGTCGTTGAGGATGATGAGGATGATGCTGCTTCTGACGATGATGCTGATGATTACGATGATGATGAGGAGGAAACGGAGGAGCAGGAGGAGGAGGAAAAGAAGGAGGATGAGGAGGAGGGGGAGCGGTATCGGTACTTCTTGGCCCCCCCCGGAGGACGCGAACGGTCGCACCGCGCTGCACGTCGCCGTGAAGGGCAGGCACTTGCCGGTGTGCCGCGCCCTGTTCTGTGAGTTCGGCGCCGACCTGCACGCCGAGGACGCGGGCGGCAAGACGCCGCTGCAGTTCGCGAGGGCCCTCCGCTGGAGCGGCGCCAAGGCAAGGGGGACGACGACGACGACGACGACGACGACGAAGACGAGGACGAGGTCGAAGACGAGGACGAGGACGAGGACGAGGACGAGGACCAGAACGAGGACGAGGACGGCGACGGCGACGAGGACGAGGACGAGGACGGCGACGGCGACGGCGATGAAGACAAGGACGAGAACGAGGACGAGGACGGTGACGAGGACGACGACGACGTCGACGATGACGACGACGACGATGACGACGACGACGACGACGACGGCGGCGGCGGTGGCGGCGGCGGAGATGACGACGACGACGAAGACGTGGACGAAGACGAGGACGACAGACGACCACGACGACGAAGACGAGGACGAGGACGAGGACGGCGACGCCGGCGAGGACGAGGACGAGGACGAGGACAAGGACGAGGACGAGGACGATGACGAGGACGAGGACGAGGACGGCGACGGCGACGAGAACGAGGACGAGGACGGCGACGACGACGACGACGACGGTGGCGGCGGCGGCGGCGGCGGCGGCGGAGATGACGACGACGACGATGACGACAACGACGACGACGAAGACGAGCACGAGGACGAGGACGAGGACGAGGATGAGGACGAGGACGGGGACAAGGACGGCGGGCGAGGACGAGAACGAGGACGAGAACGAGGACGAGGACGAGAACGACGACGGCGACGCGAGGACGAGGATGAGGACAAGGACGAGAACAAGGACGTGGACGAGGACCAGGACGAGGACGGCGGCGGAGACGACGACGACGACGGCGACGACGACGACGACGACGGCGGCGGCGGCGACGACGACGACGCTGCAGTACACGAGGGGCCCTCCGCTGCGGCGGCTCCAAGGCAGGGTCCTCTTCAATCCGATCGATCCGATTCGATCTAAGTTCGGGCTGGGCCGATTTGATACGATTCCGATGCTCCGACGATCCGATGCGGCCCGAGGCTTGCACGGTGGTGTTCTGCATCCTGGCGCATCCGATCCTGTTCGATGTCGACTCCGTGCCGATGCGGCGCGATCCGGCGCACATTTCGATGCGCTCCGACTTGCCGATTCGATGCCGACTGATCCTGCCCAGGAGCTCGAGGGCCTCGAGAAGTCGCGCCAGGAGCAGCAGGCGAGGCTGAGGGCGCAGCAGCGCGAGCAGCTCGCGCTGGCTGTGCGGCACGGCCCCCTGGAGCAGGTGAGCTCGGCAGCAGCTCACGGGAGCCCCGCTGCGGTCGGGATCTTTTGGACAGCGTGCCGCCATGGCCAATGGCGGCCCCGGCGACACGCTGCAGTCAACCCCGCATAGTAAGGAGGAGCGAGTCTCCAAGGCTACTCTTGCGTCTTTCCCTTTCCCTTCGGCACATCCTTGGCCGTTTTCGCTGGCCGCGCCCCGCTCGCAGAGTGTCGACATTGCCTTCCTCGGCCCTTGCATCCTGATCGTGCGTCCTTACCGTACGGGTTGACTGTACGCCCTGCGAGCGGATCGCGTGTCGCTCCCGCTCCGCCAGAGTGGCGGCTCGGAGAGGCTCAGGACGTGGACGCTTAGGGACTGGGACGTGGATGGCGTGTCGCGCCGAAGCGTGGTGGGTCAGAACCGGCGGAGCGACACGCTAAACCAAAGTTCCTTACCGTATGTCCGCGGAATTCCGTTTTCAGAGTGCATCCGCGTGCGTTAATGTCTGGCAGTCGATGAGAAAGCGCCTATTCTGCGTCGACTGGCGCCGATTAGCGTCTATCAGCCTCGATTAGCCCCGCTTCGCAAGAGCCAGCAAGATGGCATGGGAGGCTCATCCTCTTCCTTCGCCGTTTCCTCTTTTTTCCATTTTTTTCTTTCTCACCCTCTTTCGGACGCAACTCCTGGGAGGTCAAATTCTGACTTTGCCCTGGTCCGTTAGCAATCCGGCTTGATCCCGCTTGATCCTGCTTGATCCCGTTTAATCCAGTTTTATCCCGCTCAATCCGCGGCCCAATCCGGCGTAGCAGCCCCCCAATGGGGCTTAATTTTCCCCGTCCTTCCGATGAAGACCTCCCAGTAGTTGCTTCCTAACCTCGGGGAGATTGTTTTTTTATCCTCTGGGGGGTAACGCTCGTTACCCGGGCCTCTCCCCCCCCCCCCCCCCCGTAACGGTAACGCTCGTACGCGGGGGGGGTCTCGGTCTTCCTCTCCAACATGCTGGTGCCCGAAGGCATGCGCACTGTGGTGTGGTGGTCGCAGGCGCACTGTGGGCGCTCGCAGGCCATTGCGGCGCTCGCATGCGCGATGCTGGTGCTTGCGGGCTTTGCGCTTGTACTCGAATCGTCGTCGTCGTCGTCGTCGTCGTCGTCGTCGTCGTCGTCGTCGTCGTCGTCGTCGACGGCGCCCGAAAACGGCCTCCGGAGGCCGAAACAGGCGGCAAACGTCGTCGTCGTCGTCGTCGACCTCGTCGCTCGTCGCTCGTCGATCATCGTCGTCGCGCGCGCGGGCGCGGGCGTGGTGCCGGGACCACGCGGCGGGCTTTGCGCTTGTACTCGAATCGCAAGCCACTGTGGTGCTCTCAGGCAGAGAGTGCTGCTCGCGCGCATACTATGGCGATCGCAGAGCGCCCCTGCTTCGCCATACCCCGCCCAGCCCAAGCGTTACCGTTACCCGGGGGGCACGCCCCCCCCCCCCCCCCCCCCGGGTAACGAGCGTTACCGGCCGGAATAAAAAAATGATCTCGGGCGGGGCTAGAACGAGGATAAATCCGTTTCCGAGCGTTCCTGAACGCTCTCAGAGCGTTCCGGAACGCTCTGAGCAGGCCGCGGCGCGCGAGACATCCTCCAGAGCCGCCGGACTTCAGAGATTCTCGATTTTATCCTTACCCGATGTCGTTCTCGCCCTGGCTTCGTCTTATGACCCTCTCCCCCTCCTCTGCGCGACGCTCCGCCGAGACGGCGCCGTCCCTCGCCGCCTCCCGCGGGCGGCGCCGGGTCGCCGCGCCCCCGCGGCCCAGCACACGAGGCGGAGCGCGGGCGGCACACCCCCGCCCTGGCTCGGGAGGGGAGAGCACCGGTTTTTTTGGTCTGCGGGTCGAGAGCGAGCCTCTTCCGGTGAAGAGCTAGGCGGGCCATCATTATCATCATCATCATCATCATCATCATCATCATCATCATCATAATCATGAGCGTCACCATCATCATCATCATCATCATCATCATCATCATCATCATCATCATCATCATCATAATCATGAGCGTCACCACCATCATCATCATCATCATCATCATCATCATCATGCAAGGGATGCAGAGACAGAGCACAAGACACAAGACAACGACGGAGGTTGGGGGTGTGAGCGGAAGCAGCCCCAAACGGGAAGTCGGTATCGGTTTCGGTTCGTGTCGGGCGTGCGGGCGAGGCGAAGCTGCGCGAGTTCCTGCACTTGTAGAGGCCACGTGAAGCCCCAAAGGTCGCCCGCCCCCCTCACCCGGCCTGGCGCGGCCCCCGATGATTGTCCCGATGGTTGTCCCGATGATTGTCCCGGTGGTTGGCCCGATGGTTGTCCCGATGGGTGTCCCGATGGGTGTCCCGATGGTTGTCCCGATGGTTGTCCCGATGGTTGTCCCAATGGTTTTTCCGATGGTTGTCCTGACAGTTGTTCCGATGGTTGTCCTGACGGTTGTCCCGACATTGTCCCGATGGTTTTCCCGATGGTTGTCCCGATGGTTGTCCCGATGGTTGGCCCGATGGTTGTCCCGACGGTTGTCCGGATGGTTGTCTCGATGGTGTTGTCCCGATGGTTGTTTTGAGGGTTGTCCCGATGGGTTTCCCGAGGGTTGTCCCGACGGTTGTCCCGATGGTTGTGCCGATGGTTGTCCCGATTGTTGTCCCGACGGTTGTCCCGATGGCTGTCCCGATTGTTGTCCTGATGGTTGTCCCGATAGTTGCCCCGATGGTTGTCCCGATGGTTGTCCCGATAGTTGTCCAGATGGTTGTCCCGATGATTGTCTCGATGGTTGTCCCGAGGGTTGTCCCGATGGTTGTCCCGATGGTTGTCCCGATGGTTGTCCCGATGGTTGTCCCGACGGTTGTCCCGATGGTTGTCCCGATGGTTGGCCCGATGGTTGTCCCGACAGTTGTCCGGATGGTTGTCCCGATGGTGTTGTCCCGATGGTTGGCCCGATGGTTGTCTGGATGGTTGTCCCGATAGTTGTTCCGATGGTTGTCCCGATGGTTGTCCCGATGGTTGTTCCGATTGTTGTCCCGACGGTTGTCCCGATGGTTGTCCCGATGGCTGTCCCGATTGTTGTCCCGATGGTTGTCCCGATAGTTGCCCCGATGGTTGTCCCGAGGGTTGTCCCGATGGTTGTCCCGATGATTGTCCCGATGGTTGTCCCGATGGTTGTCCCGACGGTTGTCCCGATGGTTGTCCCGATGGTTGTCCCGATGGTTGGCCCGATGGTTGGCCCGATGGTTGTCTGGATGGTTGTCCCGATAGTTGTTCCGATTGTTGTCCCGATGGTTGTCCGGATGGTTGTCCCGAGGGTTGTCTCGATTGTTGTCTTGATGGTTGTCCCGATGTTTGTCCCGATGGTTGTCCCGATGGTTGTCCCGATGGTTGTCCCGATTGTCGTCCCGATGCGATGGTTGTCCCGATGGTTGTCCCGATGGTGTCCCGATGGTTGATTCCTGATGGTGGATTCCTTTGTTGGCGGCTCCTTCTCTCCACCCCCTTCTCCTCCTCCTCCTCCTCCTCCTCCTCCTCCTCCTCCTCCTTGTCTTCCTCCTCCTCCTCCTCCTCCTCCTCCTCCTCCTCCTCCCTCCTCCTCCTCCTCCTCCTCCTCCTCCTCCTCCTCCCCCTCTCACCCTCCTCCTCCTCCTCCTTCTCCCCCTTCCCCTCCTCCTCCTCCTCCTCCGCCTCCTCCCTCCTCCTGCTCCTGCTTCTCCCCTTCCCCTCTCCCCCGCCTCCTCCTCCTCCTCGCTCGGCTCCTCATCTGGCTCCTCCCCCTGATCCTCCTCTTCCTCCTTCCTCCTCCTGCTCCTCCCCCTTCTCCTCTTCTTCTCTCCCCTCCTCCTCCTCCCTCTCCTCCTTCCTCCCCCTCCTCCTCCCCTCCTCCTCCTCTCCTCCTCCTTCCTCTCCTCCTCCTCCTCCTCCTCCTCCTCCTCCTCCTCCTCCTCCTTCCTCCTCACCCTTTCCCCTCCTCCTCTTCCCCTCCCCCTCCTCCTCCTCTCCCCCCCTTCCTCCTCCTCTCCTCTCCTTCCTCCTCCTCCCCCTACTTTCCCCTCCCCTCCCCTCCTCCTCCTCCTCCTCCTCCCTCCTCCTCCTCCTCCTCTCCTCCTCCTCCTCCTCCCCCTTCCCCCTCCTCCTTCTCCTCCTCTCCTCCCTGTTCCTCTTCCCCCTCCCTCCTCCTCCTCCTCCTCCTCCTCCTCCTCCTCCTCCTCCTCCTCCTCCTCCTCCTTCTCAGCCAGTTTGCGCTCGGGCGCGCCCCCTTTCGCCTGCAGGAGGCCCCGAGTGTACTGACACTTAGACTTCAGAGTGGCCACGAGTGTCGGAGCCAACGGATGCTTGCCAGCAAGAGCAATGGCAGCAGCAACGCGACGTGGCGGTGCGAGCCGTGCAGCGTCAAGAATGGATCGAAGTACAAGTACTGCTGGAAGTGCTGGAGTGCACGCCCGACAGCAGCAGCCGCAGGATCTTCCAGCGCGGCGGCAGGAGAGGCCTCCGAGGACAAATGCCACGACGAGAAGCTCGCCAAGGTGCAGCACTACCGTGCCAAGCTGGCCGAGCTCAGGAAACTCGCCGAGGACCCGTTCCTGGAGGAACCACTGCAGCCGCAGGTGGCACAGCTCGAGGACAAGCTCGCCGCCGAGCAGGCATCATTGGAGACGGGAGTGCCGCGCTGCTTCACCGATTGCAAAGTGGTGCGAGACAGGAACAGGGTCGCGGAGCAGAAGAACAAGTGCCATCAGAGGGTCGACGCGCTCCAGGAGCAGAGGGACGCGCTCGACGAGGAGCTTGCCGACGAGAAGAGCAAGCTGGGCAAGTTCGACAGCAAGCTCGAGACCCTGGACAAGAAGATCAAGGAGTTGTCCGTCCCCGCCCCAGGGAAGGGATGGGCGGCAGCGCTCGCCTTCCTGGAGCAGGCGGAGCGCTGCCTCGGCGACGACGGGAGCGAGAAGCGGGAGCAGCTTGTCGCCGCCGTCGCCCACGCCAAGGAGCAGAAGGCACAGGAAGAGGAGCGGGCCAAGCAGCACGCCGAGCGCCTCCAGCAGAAGGCCAGGGCGGAGCAGGCCCGCGCAGCCCAGGAGCGGGCTGGCAGCGCCGACAACCGCAAGCGCAGCTGCCCCGAGAGCCCCATCAAGGAGGACCTCCTCGAGATTCCCGCGGGCGCCAGCGAGCAGGACATCTGCAAGGCGCTCGTCGACGTGGGGGTCACGCCCGACCAGGCTGGCAAGGTGGTTGCTCCTCTTAAGCTGCTGGTGGGCGAGCTGCAGATTGGCCACGCCCTCACCATCAGCAAAACCCAGTGGGTGCAGCAGCAGCGGGGGTAGCGGCGGCGCTAACCGCCGCTGCCCGAAGGGGCGACTCGCCGTGTACATGGTCAACGCCAGCACCGTGAGGTCGCTGGAGCGAGTGATGAAGCAGATCAGGGACAGCGACCAGGACGCCATCGTCCTGGGCCAGGAGCTGCAGGCCAGCGGCACGCAGCTCGACCTCCTCCAGACCCGCGTGCGCAGAGAGGGCTGGGACATCGGTGTAGTGAGCAGCGCGAAGGCCACAGCTGGTCACAGAGCTGGAGTTTCGATAGCGACGCCACGGAGTAGGGGCATGGACTTCGTGCGCAAGGGGATCAACCAGTGGGGCATCAGCCCGCGAGAGTCCAAGGGGAGACTCGCCGTGGCCTGGGTCGACGCTTACAGTAAGGAGGGGCTCGTGCTAGGTACCGCGTACCTGTGGAACAGCGAGGGCCCCACGCAGAGAAACCGGCGCATCCTGGCCAAGTGGGGCGCCGCCATGAATGTGATCCAGAAGGAGTGGATCCTCGATGGCGACTTCAACATGGACCCAGAGCTGCTGGAGCAGTCCGAGATCGTCCGCAAGATGAACGGCGTCATCGCGCGAGACACTCAGCAGGGGAGCTGCCTGAAGCAGGACGGCACGAGGAGCACGCGTGACTACTTCATCGTCTCGCGCGGCTCGGCTGCACACGCGCTCAAGGTAGAGGTCCAAGAAGGATACAACATGTCGCCGCACTTGCCCGCCAGGATGAGGGGCCCAGTGCACCAGCAGAGCGACTACATGATGAACGTGCTGTGCAAGCGGACGCCATGGCCGCTGACGCGGCCAACGGGCTGCCCCTCGCAGCCAGTGCGATGGCCAAGGCCGCTCGCACACAGGAACTACACTCAGAGCCAGATCGACGGCCACTGAAGCGAGCTCGGCGAGTCCTACGAGAAGCACCTCAACAGGTACCGCAGCTTCGAGGGCGACGACTGGAGCAAGCGACAGGGCCACTTCGAGAAGGCCAACTACAAGCAGAAGCCGCGCAGGCCCATGCCCTGCACCGCGGCACAGGAGCAGCTACGCAGCCACGACATCGTCATGCCACTGTTCGCGGAGCGGGCACCTGGGCAGATGGCCGAGGCAGGCTACGACACGGGCGAGGAGGACGGGCTGCTGGAGTCGGAGGACGCCCCTCGGGAGGAGGCGGAAGGGGTACAGGACCGCTTCGCGGTCAGAGCGCCTCCCACCGAGGGCCAGCAGGACCCCAATACTTGGAATGCGATTCGCTGGCCGCTCATCGTACACACGTTGCGAGACTGGCGAGTCGCAGACATCGACGAGCGCGCCCAGAACTACCTGGGTCTCATTGCCACGCTGCTGGACCCCGCCAGCAGGAGGTACTGGAAGATGGTGCGCCGAGCGACCGCAGCGCAATGGCGGCAGTGGGTCACCACGCACGGAGAGCGAGGAGCAGAGGGCGCGGAGGGCAAGACTGTCACCATGGCCTCGACCACCGCGCTGCAGGACGGCCTCGCCAAGAGAGTGCACCCGCTCGGCATCAGGATGGTGAGGCACGCCGACCACCTCGGCGTTGCCACCGCGGCCGGCAGGAGGAGACGAGTTAGCGCCTTCAGCAAGAGGGCCAGCAAGTACGCAGCGCGGCGAGATCGCATCGCCCGCATACGCCGAGCAGGGGGACCTGCGCAGGCGATCATCAGACAGAGAAAGGTGCCGTCGGCGATGCACGGGGTGCAGGTCATGGGCATGCCCAACTCCACCCTTGCGTCCCTGCGGCAGAGCGTGGCGACCTCATTCAGGGGTAACACCATGGGGAGATCGTCGCCGCTCACGCTGCTCGCGCAGGGCGCCGACCCCGCCATCCGCGCCAACACGGAGCCACTGGTCAATTTGGCCATGGCGTGGCAGGAGGTAGCCAACAAGGACGGCCTCGCGTGGAAGAAGTGGGTACTACGTGTGGGGCGAGCCAGAGCCCCATGGCAGAAGGTGCGAGGGCCCGCAGGGGCCTCCATCGCTACGGTGCAGAGGCTGAGCTGGAAGACGCTCGCGGCCCACAGCATCACCATCGGCGACGAGCGCTTAGACCTCAGGACGCTGCCGCTCAGACACCTGAGGCAGCGCATCAGCACGGCCACGGAGAACGGCCTCATGAGCGACTGGCTGCGCATACACGGCGAGAAGCACGGCCTGGACAGCCTCTTCGTGGAGCCCGTCGCCGCGCTGCTCAAGAGGCCGCTGAACAAGAAGTGGACTCTGGAGCACCAGACACGGGTGCGCAACCTGCGGTGCGGCGGCACCTGGCCGCAGCGGCGGCTCTTCGACAAGGGTGCCGCAGAGGGCAGCATATGCAAGGCCTGTCACGAGCGCGAAGGGACGGGCCGCCACAGGACGTTCGTGCGCTCAGCCAGGCAGGATCACCGACGACGAGTGGGAGGGCACCACATATGCCAGCGTGGTGCCATGACGTGGCCTGGAGCGACGGAGAAGCAGCGCGCGACCTCCGAGGCGCTCCGGGGCAGAGGGCTCGCAGCGGACCAGCGCTGGAGTATGGCCTCTGGAGCCTGCCATCCGCATCCACATGCGAGGTGGAGGGCACCTTCGACGGCCTCGCGCACGGGGACATCTGCACAGACGGCAGCCTGCTGTACGGGGCATACCCAGCGCTGAGAAGAGGTGGCTGGGCCGTCGTGAAGCTCGACAGCGAGCGCATGATGGAGTTTGCGTTGATCGGGCCACTGGGGGGATCGCAGCACGACCAGTCGACCTACAAGACCGAGCTGGCAGCGGTCCTCCAGGCCCTGAGGAGGGCGGTGCCTCCAGTGCGGGTCTACAGCGACTGCCAGTCGGTGATCGACGGCTGCGCCAGAGGCCCCGAGTGGGCCGCCAGAGTTGACACGACCCACAAAGAGGTCTGGCAGGAATGCTGGCGGCTCGAGCAGGAAAGCGGCGGGATCGGTGAGCAAGGGGTGAGCTTTTGTAAAGTCCGAGCCCGCGCCACTAGGGCCCAAAGAGCCATGATAGGGCCCCAACAGTTCATTGGGCATAAAATAGCTGACGCCTACGCATAGCGTGGGGCGCAAATGCACCAGCACGAAGCCTGGTACAGGGCCGCGTATGTCCAGAGGTTCCAGTTGGTCTTAGATATTCTGGAATTCGCCGCGCACGTCGGGGTTCTCGGTCACGGGCTCGAGGACACCTCCGAGGGCCCTGGGCCCTCTGGGGCCCAGGGCAGCCCCGCCCCCGCCCCGACGCCCAGTGAGGGAGTGGAGAGCCCAGCTGGCACTCCACCGCCCTCACAGGGCCCTGTGGACCTCCTCCCTGGCCTCCCGTGGGGCTCGGAGTGTTGATCCAGCGGGCCCAAGCCGAAGGCCACCAGACGGTGCGCCTGCAAGCGGTAGTATTCTGTCGGAAGTGCGCAAGGTACGCCACAAGCCGATGGAGGGGTCTAAGGACCAGCTGCCCTGGGGGAAATCCTCGGGTCCTTGCTGGGCGTTTGTACCGTTTGTGGCAGGGCAGACACCCCACCACGAATCAGTGTTTCGGAGGCCTCAGATTGCCCAGGACAGGCCTGGGATGAAGGGCACCTCCGTTTTCGAGCGTAGTCGCCTCGCCTTCGGCCGATTCGACTATCCGTTGCGAGCGAATCCTCAGCGAATCCTCCTCCTCCTCCTCCTCCTCCTCCTCCTCCTCCTCCTCCTCCTCCTCCTCCTACTCCCCCTCCCTCCTCCTCCTCCTCCTTTCCTCCTCCTCCTTCTTTCTCCTCCTCCTCCCCCTCCTCCCCCTCCCCCCTCTCCCTCCTCCTCCTCCTTCCCCTCCTCCTCCTCCTCCTCGTTCCTCCTTCTCCTCCTGCTCCCTCCTTCTCCTGTCCCTCCTGTTCCTCCTCCTGATCCTACTCCCCCCTCCTTCTCCTCCTCCTTCTCCTCTTCCCTCCTCCTCCTCCTCCTGCTCCTTCTCCTGCTCCTCCTCCTCCTCCTCCTCCTCCTCCTCCTCCCTCCTCCTCCTCCTCCTCCTCCTCCTCCTCCCCCTCCTCCTCCTCCTCCTCCTCCTCCTCCTCCTCCCTTCTCCTCCTTCCTCCTCCCCCTCCTCCCCTCCCCCTCCTCCTCCTCCTCCTCCTCCTTCTCCTCCTGCTCCCTCCTTTTCCTGTCCCTCCTGTTCCTCCTCCTGATCCTACTCCCCCTCCTTCTCCTCCTCCTTCTCCTCTTCCTCCTCCTCCTCCTCCTCCTGCTTCTTCTCCTGCTCCTCCTCCTCCACCTCCTCCTCCTGCTTCTTCTCCTGCTCCTCCTCCTCCTCCTCCTCCGCCTCCACTTCCTCTCTACGCTGCATCGACGTCAACCGAAGCTCCCCTGGGCTGCCACCGAAGGTGCGGGACCTGCTCCAGGCGGCCGGCGCTGGGCTCCGCGAGCCGCTGGGGGCGGACGTGATGGCGGAGCCGAGGAGGCTCAACGCGCGGCTGCCGCTGCACGCGGCGGCGGCGCGGGCCGTGCCGGCGGAGCTCGGATGAGGAAAAGGTGCTGATGCCGTCGGATCAGAGGTATATGATCGAGGTCGGTTCTGTGAGGGTTCCTTGGTGTTCTTTGTGTTAGTTGGACGTTTTGTGTATCCTGGGAGAGGGTACCCTTCGACGTTCTGTGCGATTTGGCCTGGGTGGGCGTTCATGTCCTTGAAGGGTGGTCTTCCCGCCTAGGCCCGACTGTACCACTCCCCTGCCTCTATTTCGCCTTGTCGGGCCTCCTGGGAGGTCCTCGTCGCCACCGTTGGGATTCGCCTCGGAATTCTGCTTCGAACGCACCCTGGGAGAGGTCCAGGGAGTAGTTAGCGGTAGAGCTCGAAGAACAACACTTCCATGCACATGAACGGTCGACGGTCCGCGCGGATGTTTTGGATCTGTGTCCGGCCTCCCTGGCGGGGCCTCCGGCGCCGCCCCTGGCGCGAGCCAGGGAGGGGGCTCCAGCAAAGATCCAAGACATTCGCGCGGACCATCGAACGTTTGTGGTCGCTGTCCCGCTGTCCCTCCAGCGCTGTGTCTCTCATCTGGCCCTCGCTCGCTGGCCCCTCCTGGAGCCCTCGTTCGGTGCCGCTGCTTCCTGGGAGTTTGCGCTTGACTCGTTCGTACCCACGTCCAAAACCAAGCCAAAAGTCGAACGTTCGTTGTGTTTGCGCCGTTTTCTCTTCCGCCAGGAGCAGGGCGGCGCGCTCGAGGCGTGCCGGCTGCTCGTCGGGGAGGGCGGCCTCGACCCGGGCGATCGCATAAGGAGGAGGAGAAGGAGGAGGAGGAGGAGGAGGAGGAGGAGGCCGAGGACGAGAAGGAGGAGGAGGAAGAGGAGGTAGGAGGAGGAGGAGGAGAGAGGAGGAGGAGGAGGAGGAGGAGGAGGAGGAGGAGGAGGAGAGGGGGAGGGGAGGGGAAGGAGGATGAGGAGAGGAGGAGGAGGAGAGGGGAGGAGGGAGGAGGAGGAGGAGGAGGAGGAGGAGGAGGAGGCCGGAGGAGGATGAGGAGGAGGAGGAGAGAGGAGGAGGAGGAGGAGGAGGAGGAGGAGAGGAGGGAGGGAGGAGGAGGAGGAGGAGCAGGAGGAAGCGCTCAACGTCAAAAAGAGGTGCCGACGCCGCTGCTCGTTCTGGGGAGCTCTCGTCTGCACTGCCGGGTTCTCCCCAGAGGTCTGGTCATTCGGGCCGGCTTGGTGGGGGGTGACCTAGTGGGGAGTGAAGGAAGGGGCCTTTCTTGGGGCCAGCAGGGGCCCTAAAGGGCCCCTTTAGAGCTCTTTTCTCCCCTCCATTTCGCTCACCCCCCATTACCACCCGCCCGAGTCACAGCGCACCCTCGGGAGATAGGTCTGGGGAGCAGCGGCGGCAGCGGTGCCTTGTTGCCTCCCCAGGCGAGCGCAACGCCGCGGGGCAGACGGCCCTCTTCGAGGCCGCCGCGGCGGGCCATGCCGAGGTCTGCGAGTATCTCGCCGCCCTGCCAGGCGGCGGCGGCGTCGACGCCGCCGACCTGGACGGCCACACGGCCCTCTTCAATGCCGCCCGCTGCGGTCGCGCCAGCGCGCTCGGCAGGCTGCTGGAGTGCAGGGCGGACGTCTCCCTGGCGGACAAGCAGCAGCAGACGGCCCTCTTCCCCGCCGCCCGCGCCCCAGCGGGCGCCGTGGACTGCATCGCGCTGCTGCTGGCGGCGCGGTCCAGGCCTGGCGCGGTGGACAGCCTGGGCCGCACCCCGCTGTCGTACGCCGCGCAGTTCGGCCTGGACGAGGCCGTCCGTGCGCTGGCCTCCGCGCGCGCCAGCGTGAACACGCCGGACCCCAGAGGAGGAACAGGTACCGATTTCGCTTCCCTGGCCTCGTTTGCACCTTGCTGGGCCTCCCGTCAGGTCCTCGTCGCCTCGGCGGGACTCGCATCCATAAAAAAAGCCTCGTCCGAGCGCACCTCCCCTGGGGAGGTCCAGAGAGCTGCGGTGTCAGCACCTTTCTTTGTTAGGGCCACCACGAGGGTGAGAAGATGAGCCGCGCTTCGCGGCCTGGGCGACTTCAGAGCGAGGCGCGACACCCCCATCCTATTCCGGGGGGGGCGGCGCAAAAGCGTGAAGCAAGCGCGGAGATTAGTTGCCCTGGTTTTTGGTTCCCCCAGGATTAAGTCGGGCATGTCCCTCTACAGGAGGAACGAACATTCAAGACCAGTAAGAAACAGTCAGGGGGCGGTCTTTGCGTGCATTTGTCTTGAGTGTTTCTGACTCTGTCTAACTTTTTCTGCAAGAGTCCGCCTGCAGGGGAACATGGCCGACCTGACCCCAGGACCGAGGAGGAAGGTCTGCGCTGTTCTTCGCCGTGCGGGAGACGCGCGTGCAGATGGCGGCGCTGCTGCTCCAGGACCTCGGGGCGCGGCCGCCCGGCCGGGGCGACCCGAGGACCTCTGGGCCTCCCGGATGGGGCTCGCGCAGATGGCGTCGGAGGATCGCGCCGCAGCGCCGGTGCATCGACGATGTGGCTCGATGTTCAAGGGAGGAATCCTCCTCCTCCTCCTCCTCCTCCTCCTCCTCCTCCTCCTCCTCCTCCTCCTCCTCAAACTTCCAGACCGGACAACTGGCGTTGGCGAAGCGGCCCCGGGCGATCACTAGACAGCCCCTGCCCTGCTCGATTCCTTCCTTGGGCGCGCTTACTCAACAGCTTCGAGTGTCGGGGTGGTTATCATGGGGGTGGATTTTCTGCCCTCTAGATGTGGAGCCTATGCTTCCCCACGCTGGCGTCGCCGATGCAACGGCGGTGCGGCGCGATCCTTCGACCCCATCTACGCGGACCCCATCCAGGAGGCCTCTAAGGATGGAGGACGACGGCCGTGGCAACAGCGACCTCTTCGACATGGCGCGCGACCGCGGCTACTCGGAGCTGGTGCTCAGCATCGTTGAACCGACCAGACCCCTATGTGGGGATGCAGGATGTTCCCTTCGGGTCTCGAGTGGTAGATTCCCTACTGGGATGCTGAGATGGTGGGGGTCTGGTCGCTTCACCGATGCTTAGAAGAAGAAAGCATGCCATAAACATAAGATTTGGCCGCTCCGCGCGCACTTCTTGGATCCGCGCTGGGGCCCCCCCCGGCGGCGCCCCTGGCGCCGTCCCTGGAGCGCTCCGCGCGCCAGGGAGGGGGGTACAGCGCAGATCCAAGAAATCCGCTCGGAGCGCCAACAGTTTATATTTATGGCGTTTTTTCTTCTTCTAAGCATCGTTCGTTGAAGCGATCAGACCCCCACCATCTCAGTATCCCAGCATGCAGGGGATATACCCCTTGAAACCCGAAGGGCACGCCCTGCATTCCTATCCAGGGGGGTTAATCGGCCAACGGGGCCCAGGCCGCGTTCATGGGGGTAGGGGTCGGTTAGACGATGCTCAGGTGCGCATGATGGAGGATGCCTCCCGCAGGCACCAGGATCAGGGGCAACGTCAGGGTGGGGATAGGCTCAAGGGGCATGCCTCGATCGCCAATCGCCATTGATCGTTGATTTGGGCCCTATAGCCCACCCCGCCCAGGAACTTGCGGACTTGCTATCGGGGGCCCTGTTGCCGACGAGTCTGCGTTGTATCGCCGATTCCAGGTTGATGTCTGTCTCCCCCTGAGCCGGCCCCGCCCTAACGCTTCGGAGAAGAAACAAGTACGTCAACACAACTTTCGACGGTCCGCGCAGATCTCTTGGATTTGTGCTGAACTCCCCTGCGCCGGGGGCGGCGCCAGGGAAGGGGGCTCCAGCGCAGATCCAAGAAATCCACACGCGGATCTTCGAGAGTCCAACTCTGTGCACTGTCTCGAGACTGCTCCTCCGAGAGGAGCGGATGGCGCTGCTCGATGTGCTGCTGAGGGCCGTCCGGGAGGGCTCCCTGGAGGAGCTCGACGGCCTCCTCGCGCAGAAGGCCAGCGTCCACGAGGCGGACGGCGCGGGGCTCACGCTGCTCCACCTCGCGGCCGCCCGCTCCGACGCGCGCGGCGAGGGGTGCTGCCGGAGGCTCCTCGAGGCGCGGGCAGACGCGAGCGCGCAGGACTCGTGGGCAGGAAGCGTATCTCTTCAAAGGAGGGAAGGGTCCCCCAAACCCCTCCCCTCCCCTCGTTTTCCCCTTCTGTGGCCTCCTGGGTGGGCCTCGTCACAACCGCTGGATTCGCCTCGGGATCATGGTCAGGACGCACCCCGGGAGATGTCCGGGGAGTAGCGGTATCTGTAGTTACCTTGTGGTTCCCCCATCTCCAGGCCTCCCAGATGTGGTCCGAGCAGAGGGGGTCGGAGGATCTCGCCGCATCGCCGGTGCATCGCCGATGCAGCTCGATCTGGAGCCCGCTTCTTTCCACGCCGACGGCGCCGATGCGTCGCCGCTGTCGCCGATGCATCAGCGCTGCGGCGCGATCCTCCGACCCTACTTACTCGGACCCCATTTGGCAGGCCTCTAGTGTCCATATCTACGGCATCGCGGGCTGGGCCCTGGGGCCACGACCCCATGGGTACGGGGCGTGTTTTCGCGGATACCCTGCGCGGAATGTATCCATGCGATCGCGTATCCGCTGGGTCGTGCATTGGAGTCTAGACAGCAGGGGGACGATACCGAAACCGCCCCTCCACGGGCGTCTCCCAGGGTGCGTTCCGACCAGGATTTCGAGGCGAATCTACGTTGGCGACGAGGGTTCTCCCCAGATCTGATCTGGATTTTCTTTAATACGAGGTCACGGGAAGTCCCGAACCTTTCCCAGGCCCAGTTCTTATCCCGCGTTTCGCTTTTCGACGGTCCCGGGGCACGCCGAGGGCCCTGGAGAGGCCGCCAGCGGCCAAAAAAACCTCCCGCCGCGAGTTCTGCCGGGGCGCGAGCACGTCTGGGTGTTTTTTCCTCCCCTGGCAGAACAACGAGCTGGAGGAGTCGCCGCTCTTCGGCGCGGCCCGCGGGGGCTCGGAGGCGGCGCTGGTCCTGCTGCTCGACGGCCGGTGCGACCCGCGGCTGAGGAGCCGCCGGGGCGAGACCGCGCTCTTCGCGGCCGCGCGCGCAGGCCTGCCACGCGTCGGTCGCGCCGAGACACGCTTGCCTGGAGGAGGAGGAGGAGGAGGAGGAGGAGAAGGAGGAGGAGGAGGAGGAGGAGGGGGAGGAGGAGGAGGAGGGGGAGGAGGAGGAGGAGGAGGAGGAGGAGGAGGAGGAGGAGGAGGAGGAGGAGGAGGAGGAAGAGGCCCCCCATGTAGTGCCCGTTATCGCCGCGAATTCAAAGCTGCTCTCTGAATGCTGCGTGTGCGTCGGGCCCCTCGTCTGACGCTTGCGCGGCTCACCTTTTTGGAGAGGGCGGGGGGTCCGAGATGGTCCAGCGCTGGTTCCAGCGAGCAAGAGGAGGGGGGGGGGGGCAAGGTTCGAGGTTCTGGGTTCGACGACGTTTCTTTGCCTTTTTCGGTCTCCACGGCCGGGGCCGATGTCGGGCCCCGGGGCCGTCCAAAACGGATCCAGGGCGCAACGTTGCGCGAAGTTGCCAGCTCGGCTCTGACCTTTCTGTCGTAGGCAACTACCACTCCCCGCATCCCCTGCTCACTCTTCTGGAGTGCATGCAGCGTACTCTGCGATGGCCGAACGCTCCCCGTGCTCCTCGCGGCCCGATCGTGCAGCAGCGCAACGAGGAGACGAACGCCAAGTCTCATCTGCCGGCGCGGCCAGGCCGCTGTGCCGCCCCGGTTGGTAGCGAGCGGCGCTCTCGTGCCCAGGCCTTTCCGCCGCCGACGCCGCGCCCGCCATCCTCGCCAATGTGCCGCACTCGGTTTCCCCCCTGGTCTCGGCCACCACGTCCACGCGGAGGCGCCGAGGATTAAAAGCAGGACGGCTATCAAAACCGAGAGCGTACACGATGAATGGGCCTACATAGAAGATAAGGACATGCACGGCAGCCAAACACACCGTACTTTGACGCTTTATTCGACGAGGTACGCATACCGGCGTGTACCACGGCGTTCGAGCAGCTGCTGCAGACCCTCGACAAGATTTTGGACGAACACGTGCACAACGACGGATCTACATACTCGACGTGGGCAAGCACGGCACTCCCATAGCGTACTGCGACGTTCTTCTCGACGAGATCCTTACGCCAGCGTGCACCGAAACATTCGAAGAGCTACTGCAGGCCGCCGACGAGAATTTCGCAGGGCCCGCACAAGAGTCCGCGACCTCAGACGCTGCACGTAGGATTCCACTAGCACCCCAATTTGCTGCTAGATGATCGGCCCGGTCGTTCCGGAACTGCGCTGTGTGGGACTCCACCTTCTGCCAGATCACCCACTGGGCGACTTGATCAAAAATGTGGCGCGCGTTCCGGACAAGCCTGATGTTGCACCTGGCCCGAGCGCGCCGCCGTGCCACGTTGGCGGTGCACTCAGAGTCATATTCGAGGATGGTCCGCAGCGCCACTGGTGGAGAAGGTGGTGCCGAAGACCGCGTTATCACATGATCACGGTTCCAAGGTCAGGCAACAACACATCAGATCTTTCGCCCGCGTTGTTGCTGTAGCGGGGGGGCCCAGATGAAACGAGGGTCATTCGGGTCGAGGGCGGTGGGGCCTCAGAAGTCCAGCAAGCTCGTCGACGCCGCGTTGGCCACAGTGAGTCCCCGGCCAGAGACGGGATCTTCGCGCGATAACTCCGCCGAGACGTCGCAAGAGAGCGTGATCACGTCGGGCGCTGTGAAGTAACCGGGAGCAGGTTGCAGGGGAAGCTGAAGATCGCGAAGGCCCCCGCGCTTTCCATTTTGAACGCCAGCGCGTGTTTCACGCGAGGGAGAGGAGGAAGAACCGTGCGATGCATGTCAGCAGCGACACAAGCAAGCAGCTCACCGAGTTCGAGACGAACAGGTCCTCCGTGACGAGCAGCAGCAGCAATCGTGGCAATGGCGTTGACGCGTAACAAATTCCCCGATATTGCCCGCGCCACATCAACAAAGGACATTGCACGCTGGAGACAAGCCGCAGACATCGCTAGTGCCCGGCAGAAACAAGCCTCAGCGAACGAGGCATTGAGGCAGGCCCCGTAGAAAGACATTGCCTGGCACACGGAAGTCAAGAACCCACCGTTTGGCGGCGTTGCCAGGGCACGCCCATGACGATGCCGAACAGTTCCCCACGTTCGCGCCGCAGCAGGCGCAGGTGTGGTCGTAGTTGTGGAGGGGGATATCGGCGACAGTCGCTGCCGTCCACAGCCCAGCTGTCGACGGGGAGGGGCCGCCGAAGTGCAATTGGGCCCAGTGCGCATGCTCCCGTGCCTCCCTCACCTCCAGGGGCCCGTTCTCGAGCCCCCTGTTCTCCTCGGGCTCGCGCGCGGCCTCCTGGGGGGCGGCGCAGAAAAACACTAAGATCTCGCAGCCGCGCGTCAACATGAGCTGCCTTCTCGAGCTCTGGCGCCGCCGCGCGCTGGGTTCGCTGGAGCAGCCCAGCTGGCATGGTGAAGTCAGATGCGGCGCCCCGCAGCAGATTGCGTCGTCGGCGTGGCCCACTTGATATCCAAGACAACAAGCACGTTGAAGAAGAACGATAGGTCCAAATCGAAGACGATTTCGTCGGTGCCATAACATCTTCCAGACAGGGAAAGGCATGATGTTCGACGGCACCATGCGGAAGAACAGCCGCCTGGCGGCGAGGGCGGCCGCGCTTGGCACATGTTTTCGGTGTAGACTTGGGCCCAAGACTTGCGTAATCTGCCTCGGTCGTCGGTCGCGCAGTCGCGCCAGGCGGCGCGGGGCGCGCGGGCGCAACGGCCGCGCGGAGCCGCCGTCGGCTCAAAGGGCCGCCGCTGTGTCAGCCGCGCAGGAGCCGCGCTGAAAGCGCGGCGGCCTCCTGGCCGCGCCGAGCCGATCGCGGCGCAGGTGCGGGCGCCATTGCGCCGCCGGCGCTGCTGCAGCCGAGCCCGTGATCTGGTCGATGCCGATGTAGCTAGACGATTTGGTTGTACTATCCGTCGTAATTCTGGATCTTTGCAGGGTGGAGTGCGCGCGCCGATGGCCGCGGCGGCGCCGCGCGCGCTTGCCCGGCTTGAGGACTGGGGCGATGGCCTGGTCGACTTCTTGGGTTGCCGCTAAGACGGCTGACGGATGAGCCCGATGTCGTGTCGTGGCGAAACGGTCGTCCACGTATACGTAGAGAACAGCATCAGGAACAGCTCGTGCAAGCGTAACGCGCCGCATCGCTGACGTACTATCGCAGCGTCGACGGGCGAGGGGGCGCCCCTGCGAGACATCCGCAAATGCCGAACTTTGAAGCCAAACGTCAAAAGGATGACCGCCCACAAACATTAAGCGTGTTAGCCGCTGGTAACGCTCCCGGGCGCGCGCGCAAAACGGCGTGTCCAAGTGCTCGTGCGGCGCGCGGATATCTCGTAGGCCCAGGCGGTCGACGCTGTTCTCGAGGTCCATGGGCATGACGAAGTGAGGCTCCGTAACGCCAGGCCGCGCGCGAGGGAGCTCGGCCAGGAGCTCCCGCTACGCTTCTGGGCGCGACTGGCCAGGAACAGCTCCAGATAGACCCTTCGGCTTCCAGGCGACAGGCCGCTGCGCGAGCACCGCTGCGTGGCGTTTCGCCCGCGGGCGGTAAGTCATCGGTCGCGCTGAGAGGGGTCGGCGGTCGTCTGCGCCCTCCCAGATCGGCGCGGCCCGCGCGCGGGGCCGGATGTGGGGGCCTAGCTTTTTTTTTCTGTCAAAAGCAAGGGTGGCCTCTCAGGCGTGGGCGTTCTAGCCGGGCTGCGCTATGACCGTCGAGCCCGCGAGCGCCATCTGGCTGGCGCGCGGGGATGCGCTCTGGCCGGTTCGGCCCGGGCGCCTGGTGAGCGGGGTCCCCCAGCAAGTCAGAGAAATCGAACTCCGGCCGACGGGCGCGCGCAGGGTGGGGTTTTGGGTTTTGGGAACTTTTTTTTTCGTCTGGTTGGCCAGGTAGTCATGGAACTCGCTGGAAATCCAAGCGAGGACCAGGCAGATGTGATACGTCGTAAACCCAGTTTCCCACCGCTCGGTAGGCCCAGCTTCGCGCAGACGGGCGAGCTCCCAAGCGTAATAAACTGCAGTACGAAAAGCTGGGAATACAGCTTCTCGCATCGATTCCACGCGCCGCTTGACCCATCGCGTCGCGCCGCCTCTCGTCGAAACAGCCTCGCGCCACGACTGCAGGGAGGCGCTGATGGCGTCGTCGACGATCCTGGAGGCGATTGCGCCCGAGGCGGTCTCGGCCTCGTCGGCGAGCCCGTCGCGGGGCCGGCGTCGGAAAGTCCCCCGCGGGCCGCCGAGCCGCCGAGCTCCTGCCCCGGCGCGCCGGCCACCTCCAGGATATTGACGAAGTGCGCGGACCTCCGGCGGGCCGGATGCATCGGCCCAGGTGGCCCAAGCAGCGCCCAGTTGATGCGCGTCGCGAGGGGCGCGTCGAGCTCGTCCTTAAGGCGCGGGCGCCAAGCCAAAACGGGCATCCGCCCGTGCCGTTCTGGCCGAAGCACGTTGCAGCACGCGCGCGGCGATGGTCCTGCGGTGAGCAGCGCGCGTTCGATTTGAATTATGTGATTTTCTTTCGGCGCGGGCCACGACGCGCGCGTTGCCTTGCCTGACTGCTGCCGAGTATCTCGCGAGCGCAGCGCCGCGGCAGCGCGCGGCCGTCAGTCGGGGTGGGGTCTGACACATCCTCGCGACGAATGCGAACAGTTTGTTGTTTGCCATCCAGAACCTGGATAGCAGCGCAGTCTGGCGCGCCGCAACCGTAATCCGAGCGGCCGGCAAGCTCGTGGGAGACGCCCGCAAGGAAGCTCGACAGGATGCCGAGGCAACATGCAAACTTGAACTGAGAGTTGCGCGCGAGTCCAGGAAGGGCCTCGAAGGAGTTGCGCAAAGGCGCCCAGCGCGCGCAGTGGGAACGAGCGGGGAAGCCTTGCCGGGACAAGCTGCAATTGCGAGCAAACTGCTGCCAGGGTGCGCGCTCGGCAGCTGAGCGGGGGGCGCCGGGCTACTAGCCCTGCGCGCCGGTTTCTTACCCATAGCCCCACGTAGCTCTCAACGCGCTACCAAGGAACGTGTTTCTCGGACTGCGCGCTGTGCCGCGCAGGGCGTCAGTGTTGCGCGTGGTAGCAAACCGCCCCCGCCCGTGGTATAATCCATTTGTGGGAATCCATTCTACGCCATCTCATTCAGCGCTCCTATGTCGCCGTTGACAGGCTGCGCCAAGTTGGCCCCGCGATGGATCCAGGGACCGACTTTGAGGGGATTTGCTCTTGCCCCCCTGCTTGGCAGTTGTTCTCGGGGCCCATCCAGTTCAGACCCTGCGGCCGCCTCCGCGACTCGCCTTCTCCTCCCAGATGTACAATGCTTCTGCATGCGCACTGACAGGTGCGAGGGCCTGAGCCTGATGCGGCGCGGCCCGATGTGCTTCGCGGTGCGAGGGCGTTCCAGCCGACCGCGGCCGCGGCCATTGGAGCCCAATTAGCTCTGCAGCAGCATCCCTGCCGCAGCTTGACCGGACCTTGGATCCAAGGCGTCGCCGATCAAACCGCGCGCGTCGCCCCCCCTTTCCCCCCCAGGTCTGCATCGTTTGACTTATCCGTGTCCCATTCAACCTCTGGTCCCCCTTTCCAAGAAGGCGTCTCTTTTTCTTAGAAGGCCTTCATTTTTGCATGGTACGCGAAGCATATGGTACCATTGGATACGGGAAATTATGTGAATTTGCAGGGGGTAAGTCGACTAGTTGAGCCCAGGCCGCGCCAGTGAAAACATGGATCGGTTACGAGATGCTCACCAAGGGCGACGCGCGCGCTCATACATTTTTTTTCATATGCTCGGTGGCGGGCGAGTTTCGGCTACGCTTCCGCACCCCGGGGCTCCTAGAAACCAGGCTGGCCTCTGTGGAACCGTCCCCGCCTTATTTTTGGGGCCTTTTCCGCAGAGCCTCCAGCTCCTCATCCAAACATTTTTTCAGCATGGTACGCGAAGCATGGTACAATCTTGAGGGACATCGGATAGCATTTGACTTTGTTTTCGCGCAGAGGAACGACATGTGAAGGCTGCGGCCCACGCGCCTTGCCCCATGCGGGTCGGCTTCCTTGTCCGGACACGGCGCGCCTCGCCTCGCCTCGCCCCCTTCTCACCTCAGGCCCGACCCCCCCTGACCTCGACTCGCTGGGCCCCTCCCCCCGCCCCTCCCTCTTTCGTCCCAAGCCCAGCCCCCTTGACCTCGAGTCCGCTCCATCGGCTCGCTGGGCCCCTCCTTCCGCCCCCCCCCCTTCGCCCCAGGCCCGGCCCCCCCCCCTGACTTCGAGCCCGCTCAATCGCTCAATCGGCTCGTTCAGAACAAAATCATTTTGGCACTTTGGCGAGCGATCCGAGCCGCGCCCCGCCGTGGCGACGGCAGAGCTTAGGGCCTAGGGAGAAGCGCCCCCACGCTCCCCCAATTGAGGAGGAGGAGGAGGAGGAGGAGGAGGAGGAGGAGGAGGAGAAGGAGGAGGAAAAAGGAAAAAGGAGGAGGAGGAAAAGGAGGAAAAGGAGGAGGAATAGGAGGAGGAAGAGGAGGAGGAGAGAGGAGGAGGAGGAGGAGGAGGAGGAGGAGGAGGAGGAGGAGGAGGAGGAGGAGGAGGAGGAGGAGGAGGAGGAGGAGGAAGAAGAGGAGGAGGAAAAGGAGGAAAAGGAAAAGGAGTAGGAGGAATAGGAGGAGTAGGAGGGGTAGGAGGAGGAGGAGGAGGAGGAGGAGGAGGAGGAGGAGGAGGAGGAGGAGGAGGAGGAGGAGGAGGAGGAGGAGGAGGAGGAGGAGAGAGGGGAGGAGGAGGAGGAGGAGGAGAGGAGGAGGAGGAGGAGGAGGAGGAGGAGGAGGAGGAGGAGGAGGAGGAGGAGGGAGGAGGAGGAGGAAGGGCGCGGCCCCCACGCCACCCGAGTCGACGACGACCTCGTCGTCGCCGTCTTTCCATGATATCAGACGCCGCGGAAAAGTTGTTGCGCCCCAGACGTTTGTTGTTTCTGCGGCGCTCTCCGAGCAGGATCCGTCCGTGAGGGCCCGAGGGGGTGGGGGCCCTGGGGCCCGAAACGAGGCAAGAGCGCCCGGCAGCGCTCGGATCTCACTGTTCCGCGCGCTTCTGACAGGCCGCGAGCCCGTGGTCTCGGCCCTGCTGCGGCGCGGGGCGCGGGCCGACGACCGCGACCACGCCGGGCGGACGTCAGGGGCAACAACGTCAGGGGGGGGGAGAGGTTCAGGGGTGGGATGCCGGAGTGCATCGACCCGAAGATCCCTCCACTTCCTTTTCTTCCTCCTCCTCCTCCTCCTCCTCCTCCTCCTCCTCCTCCTCCTCCTCCTCCTCCTCCTCCCCCTCCCCTCCTCCCTCCACAATTACACAATATGAAAATACTCTCCCACTTCCCCTGATGGCGTCCGGAAGATATTCGGCACCCCCCCGCGTACTGTTTTTTTTACACAGGATTCCCCGGAGTTGGGTTTTCGCTTGCGTTTTTTTCAAAATGCTGCTCTCGCTGAGGCGCCGGCCTCATTTCTGCTCCCGAATCGTTCCGAATCGTGCTCCCGCTGCAGCGTGGGCCTCATTTTCGGATCGGTGTTTGGCCTCCGTCGTTCAGGATGGCGTTCTCGCCCCAGCGCGGGCCTCTTTCTCGCGCGCCCATCCGCCCGCCACCACCGCGCCGCACCACCACCACCACCACCACCACCACCACCACCACCACCACCACCACCACCACCACCACCACCACCACCACCACCACCACCACCACCACCACCACCACCACCACCACCACCACCACCACCACCACCACCACCACCACCACCACCACCACCACCACCACCACCACCACCACCACCACCACCACCACAACCACGCACACACGCACGCACGCACGCACGCGCACCACCACCCACTAGTTACGCACGCGCGCGCGGAGCCACAGGTCCGCTGCGACACGCGTCCGCGGATAGAGAAAATCAGCGCCATGGTAAGGGATGGGAGGGAGGGGTAGGACGTCAGATATGACGCGAGCGCACCTAGCTTGCCCTCCCCCCCTCCTCCTCTTCCTCTTCTCCTCCTCCTCCTCCTCTTCCTCCTCCTCCTCCTCCTCCTCCTCCTCCTCCTCCTCCTCCTCCTCCGTCGCCCGTTCATCGCAGATAGGGGCCCGACAGCCCCACCCCGCCCAGGGCCTTGCGGATTTGCCCTCGGGGGCCTGCCGGCGAGCCGTCGGCGACGTGCCGCCGCTTCCAGCTCGGTGTGCCTGAGCTGGTCACCGTCCCCAGCGGTTGCGGGCCACAGCGCCAGCCTCCGGGCGACGATCTGGGCCTCCCCCTCCTCCTCCTCCTCCTCCTCCTCCTCCTCCTCCTCTCCTCCTCCTCCTCCTCCTCCTCTCCTCCTCCTCCTCCTCCTCCTCCTCCTCCTCCTCCTCCTCCTCCTCCCCCCTCGGGAGGCTCCCACGGTGTTCCTCCCCCCCAGGCGCGCCAGCCCCAGCCGCGCGGCCGCCACCGCCGGCGCCGCTGCGCCCACCGCCGCCGGAGCCCTCTCGGCGAGGCGCAGCTGCTGGAAGGCACCCCGAGGCTAGAAGACCGCCGAGAGCCGCCGAAGAGGTCCAGAAACCTGGAGCCTCGAAACTTCGAGCTGGTCTTGTGTGCGCCTGCGGGTCAGAAATGCGTCTTTCCTAGTGGGTAGGGAGCGCGGGGCATAAGCCGTCAGCGCAAGACAGTGTTGACCGCAACCGCGGGGAACAATTCACCAGATCATTCAGATACCAACCGTAACCACGGGGAACAACTCGCCAAAGGAATATGATCTTGCTATCCCATGTTGTTTTCCCCTGTTCCCTTCCCGCCCTGCCCATCCAATAGTGCTGACCCCCAGGGTGCACACAAAGCCAATGACTCCCCTTGATACTCGGGGAGGGGGGAGCCATTCACAACAGGATTCGCGCCAGCTCCGCGTGGGAATGTGCAAGAATGGTAATTCCCAGACGGCGCCGGCGAGAATCGTGATGTGACCAGGGAGGGAATGGGGAGGGCGGGGCCAGACACGGGCTCCACCGCGAATTCAGAGATGGGCTCAAACCTCGAACCTCGAAATCTCGAGCCAGTCCCGGCTCCCCCCTTTCACACACCCCTGGCGCCAGCCCTCTGAGAAGGCACGCCCCTTCTGCCCTCCCCCCTGGGCGAGACCCCCTGACCACAGGAGGAGGAGGAGGAGGAGGAGGAGGAGGAGGAGGAGGAGGAGGAGGAGGAGGAGGAGGAGGAGGAGGAGGAGGAGAAGGGGGAGGTGGAGGAGGAGGAGGTGGAGGAGGAGGGGCCTTGCTGTCGATGCCACCGCGGACGCTGTCCGTTTGAGCCACCAAAGGCGAAAGCCTCGAAGCTCGAGACTTCGAGCCAGTCCCTCCCCTTGAACGGGCCTCGCTGCCGGTGTCGCCGCGGAGGTTGTCCACGTGCACCGCCGAAGACGTCCGGAGACCTCCAGCCTCGAAACTTCGAGCCAGTCCCCCCCCCCTTACCGCCTACGGTGGGGGCGGTGAGTACTTCAGGAGTGCGCCCAGGAGGCTTCAGACGCTGGGGGTTCCTGATCCGACGAGGGCGGTGGTGATATCCAATGCGAGATCCACGATTGGAGTTCCACGGGCTTCCAGAGCCTGGATTCCTCATCCAGGGGTTTCTCATCCAGTGCCTTCACCGTCACGCTGCCCCTCAGGACGGCCGCGTTTCATGCGGGCGGGCCAGGCTGCGCGGGGGCGTTGCGGCGGCTGCTCGAGGAGGCGGGCGCTTGCGACGCGGTGGACTCGCAGGGGTGCACGCCGCTGTTCACGGTCGAGGCCTCGGGGGGGGCAAGAGGAGGCAGAGCGTAGGGAGAGGAGGGAGGAGGGAGTTTGAGGAGGAGGAGGAGGAGGAGGAGGAGGAGGAGGAGGAGAAGGACGAGGAGGACGAAGAGGAGGAGGAGGAGGAGGAGGAGGAGGAGGAGGGAGGAGGAGGAGGAGGAGGAGGAGGAGGAGGAGGAGGAGGAGGAGGAGGAGGAGGAGGAGGAGGAGGAAGAAGATCGAAAGAGAAAACAAACTGCATAACCAGTACCTCTCGGGGCTCCGCGCGGATTTCTTGGATTGGCGCTGGGCCCCGCTGGCGGCGCCTCCTGCGCCGCCCTTTGGCGCGCTCCGCGCGCCAGGGAAGGGGGCTCAGCGCAGATCCCAAAAATCCGCGCAGACCTCCGAGACGTCATATACGTGCAGTTTTTCGCTCCTCGGGGGGGAGGGCATGAGTCACAGGGGGGGGGGGAAGGCAGAATTCTCAGGCGATTGTTCGCTCCCGATGCCCGAGTTACCCCCGAAAATGGGCCGCTCAGAAAAGCGGGGCACGTCGGGGGCATACCTCCAAAGGAGCTGCTCGGACGCACCCCCGTCGAGGATCGATGCCCCCCCGTCGTATGCACCCCCAAAGTTTGGGGCCAGTCTTTCTGGGTCCCGTTGCAGCCGGCGTTGGCGCCGTTGTCGTCTGCGCTGTCGTCGACGTCCGCGTCGTAGTCGTCGGCGGCCTCCTCGGCTTCGGCCTCGTCGGCGTCGTCGTCGGCGTCGGCCTTGTCATCGTCGTCGTCGTCGCCGTCGCCGTCGCCATACCCCTCGTTTAGAGCGCCCCTCCATCCAGGGGCTTCTCCCGCGGGGGCGCCGCAGTCCCTCCAGAGCGGCGGTCGGTCACGGCCGTGCCGCCGCCCAGGGCTTCGAGAGTGCCGCCTGCATGTGGCGGCGGTGTGCTGCCTTGGCTGGCCGCTTTTGCTTGCCCTACGCGGAACTCTCCCGTACATGGACATTACATTCGAACCCTGTGGCCCAAGATGCCCCCCCGACCCCCCGAAATTGATATTGATGGCGTGGCGACGGGGGGGGCGTGAGTGGACAGAAATATTCGAACCCCAAAGCACCGCCTTGAGTGAGATCAACATTGACGTCGGGGGCGCGGGGGTGATCTAGAATCTCCCTCGAATGTGCGAAGGTTCGAATATATTGTCCATCTACTGTCCCACGTCTTGGCGCTGCCCCTCCTTTCGGTAAGACCAGCGATGATCGAAGGACGCCCCTCTTCCGGAGTCGGGCCAGACCTGTCGACGTGCGGCCCTGCCGGAATCGGACCTTGAGCACCGCTGGGCCCGAGCCCGGCCACGGCTCCTGCCCACCAGGCAGGTTCAGATGCAACACTGCTCGCACGCGTGCTCGCGCGCCTGCCCAGCTATTACCAGCCTGGAACATGTCCCTATCCCTATGCTGGGCATCTCCTCATCACGATGCCAATCTTAGGGATTTCCTTACTTTTTCAGGGCGCATCCCTCAGATTGTCATCGCCTTTTGGCGTGTCAATCTTAGGGATAGGGATAAGTTCGAGGCTGGTTACAGCTAGGCAAAACTGGTGAGGAATCCCCCCCCCCCCACCCCCCGCGCGGCCGCCCTCGTCTTTTCCCTCCCTCGTGCAAGCCGGACAATTCTCAGGAGGGACAAAAAACACACAGACACAATTAATCGTCGATTCCCCAGAATCTATGGGAAAAGATGGGAAGTGGAGGGAAGACAAAAACCTAGAAAATATAGGAAAACATGGGGAATATGTTTATTTGCGTGTATTTATTTGTGTGTCCCGGGGCCCCTTCATAGACAAACTTGGTGAGCAATCCCCCCTCCCCCCACCCCCCGCGCGGCCGCCCTCGTCTTTCTCCTTCCTCGTGCACGCCGGACAATTCGTATGCCGGCTGCCCCGATTGGCCACGCGCTGGAGCGGGCTGCCTCTGCCTCGCCGCCGACGAAACAGATGACGGCGGTGTGGAGTCAAATCTGATCAAGGCTAGTGCACGCACCGCTTGAGCGACGCAAAAAAGAGGGGTCGTCTTCGCCGACGTTGACACGGAAGCTGCCCGCGTGAGGTCGCGCGTAGGCGCCCTCGTCTCCAGTGCAGCGTGCCGCGCTGGCGGCCCGCGTAAGTCGCCGCGTTAGGTCGCCACGTCATCTCGCGTAAGGCCTGTTTTCTGCTGTCGCCCGCTGAAAAAAGAGGGCGAACCTTGGGATACACCCCCAGGGGGCTATTCGGACGCATCCCTATCGAGGATGGAGGCCCCCCCATCGTACATCCTAGGGTTTGGCCCCAAATCCCTGGTCCGTTCGAAAACCCCACGGAGCCTGGGACAGGGGTCGACCTGTGCCTTTTTAGGGAAAGGGGGGATCCTGGACATGCTCCCTTGAGATCCTGGCATGGTCATTGTCCGCAGCAGGCGATCCTGCCTTCTTTCGGACCCCGGGGTCCTCACGGATGGACCCAGCTTGCGACATGCTGCAGAAAAAGTTGGGTCTGGGGCCCCTGGGTCGGTCGTGTGGCGACGTCGGATTTCAGGGGAGGTGCGAAGAGGCGCCCCAGACACCGCTGCTCCCCCTCCCCGCTGCCCCACCCCGGCCCCCTGCCACGCTTTCTCTTTTCTGGGCATCGTCAGCGAGGGGGGCCTTCGCCGACGAAATCCCGACGCAGGGTCTTTGGCGCCGTGGTCTGCCTCTGGCGGCCCTCGCTGGGCCTCGGGGCCGTCAGAGAACGACTCGGGATGAGAAGCCGGCCCTGGGAAACGGGTCGAGACCTCCGGGGGTCCACGCCATAAGCAAATCATGACGTCGGGGGGCTGGGGGGGAGGAGTAGGAGGAGGAGGAGGAGAAGTAGGAGGAGGAGGAGGACGAGGAAGACAAGTGTAAACCCAAAATCCATTAACGATGTTGCAATAAACCCTCCCTCCAAGCTCCCGCTTCGCTGGCCTTTAGAGGCTGCAGTTCCACTGGGGGAAGTGCCCCGTTGGGAAACAACCGTTTGGAACCGTGCCAGAGCACCATTCTTGCGACTTCAACGCTACGAATCAACCGTGCTGTTATTTCGCGGCAATCCTGGATCGTGCCAGAACAGCAGTCCTGAGACTTCATCTCCGCGAATCAACGTAACCGTTGCGCCCTGACAATGCTGAATCGCTCCAACTCACAATTTCTGGTACGTTCACCATGAGAACCAGTGACGCTGTTGCACATGTTAAAGACAATAATGCGCGGCGCTAAGGCGATAGCCACATGTTGAAAACGACTTGCTTGCAATCCGTAACACTTCTTACACATTTTGAAACGAGTGCGCGCGGGGTTAAGGGGAGAGCCACATGTTGGAAGCCACTCGCCCTCCCATTTGTGAAACTGCTGCCGATTTTGAAGCTTCAGGGTTATACCGCATGGAAGTCTCAGGCGACACGCCCGGCCCGCCCTTCCGACCGGCACCGGGGTGCGACAGTGAGGAGTTATAAGGAAAAGGGGCGGCGGAGGAGGGAGGAGGAGGAGGAGGAGGAGGAGGAGGAGGAGGAGGAGGAGGAGGAGGAGGAGGAGGAGGAGGAGGAGGAGGAGGAGGAGAAGGATTTCCCCGCTGTCTCTGTTTCGGGCCTCCTCGAGAGGGGTGGCTGCGTCGCCACGCTCAGACCCGCCCCGAATCCCTGGCCAGAGCGCGCCCTCAGAGAGGCTCCCCCGGGGCGGCGGCCTCGACACCTGCTTGTTCCCCCCCGGTACCCCCCCGCGAGGATTCAGCCACGCGCAGAGGGGGGAGGACTTCTTAGGAGCACCCCTGCTTCTTAGAAGGCGCGGGCCTTATCTATAGATGTAAGGCCGGCGCCTTCTAAGAAGCAGCCCGCTTCTAAGAAGCCCTCCCCCCTCCCCCCACTCCCTTGTGCGCGCCGCCAAAGGATGCACCCCCTGGGGGGTTTAATTCGCAGTTGGTATATCCCTGGTTTGAGGCTTGCCCCATCTGGCGCAAGTCCGTGAAGTCCGGCTAGATGCCTGTCCATGCGGCGGAATCGCGTCAAATCCGGTTTAATTGAAAGGGGCCCAGGGACACACAGATAAATAGACAAATCCCAGGGTTCCCATATTTTCCTGGGGATCTAATTGTGTCCGTGTAATTATTCTCCTCCTGATTAATCTGGGGCTCAAGCCGGTCTCATCCGCCGTAGTGATCGGGCTTGATAGCCCTGAACCGTTTTGACGAAGACCGCCCAGGAGATAGATCTTAACCGCTGAGATCCTACGCCACGACGAACAAGTGTAACATCTTTGGACAACAACTCGACCAGAGCCCTGGATTCCACCTTGCTGCTGCATCATTCGAGCTGCATCGATGCGTGAGGGCCCGAGAATCTGCAATAATGCAAAAAATCGCCCGCTGTGCAAAGATGCTGCTCCAGGATCTCAGGGCCCCCGAGGATGCCGAGTGTGCGCGCGTGCTGGTCGAGCGCGGCCTGAGACTGGACGCCGCCGACCATGCCGGGAAGACCGCGCTGTTCCACGCGGCCGAGTGCGACCGCGCGGGCGTGGTCCGGGCGCTGCTGGACTGCAGTGCTTCGGCGGCGGCTGTGGACGCCGATGGGAGGACCCTGCAGCGCGTGCGAGGGGGAGCTCCGCGGACGACATGCTCGGTAGCAAATCATGGGAGCCTTGTATGTCCTGGAAATTCCACCTTTGGAGTGCATTCGCGCGCGCTAGCGCTAGCGGCTAGCGTCTGGCCATGAGCAAGCGCCGATTTAGCGTCGACTGGCGTCGATTTAGCGTCGGCTAGCGTCCATTAGCGTCGGCAAGCGTCGGTAATCGTCGATTCGGAAGAGCCAGCAAGATGGCACTGGAGGCAGGCCTCCACGAGTTGCCGCCGAAGACTTTTGTGCACCGCGCTGCGTTGGCGTCTCCAGAGGCGTCGTCGACTCTCGACACAGGAATGGTACGGAACACAGCGTTGCGGCCCTCGGCCCTCGTCGGTTGTTGAAAGTAGGTATTTTCTGGATCCCCAGATCCCAGTCTACTTCAGGCGCCTTCCTACTGCAATGCTCGATCTGCTCCTGCCGTGTTGCATCGTTCTTTGGGAGGGCCTGGGCCCAATCTGATTCTGTCCGCCTTCCTGCTTCATGTTGTGACCTGCTTCTTTCGACCGACGTGTCGTTCCTTGACCCATCTGGGCACACACGCTGCGCACCGCACCGCGCTGGAGCGGCGCCCGGGAGGGAGCCCAGACACGGCGCGGTGCCTGGGCGCCGCTCCTCGCAGGGGGGGGGGGGCGAGGGGGGCCCGCACTCCTCCAGCGTGCGGCACAGCTCGAGACGTGACCTCCTCGTCGTGTCCGGCGTCTTGGGGGGGGGGGGGCCCTCGCTGATGGGCCTGGTTTCCACCACCACCACCACCAGAAGTGGGAGGGAGAGAGGGTCCTCCTCTTCCTCCTCCTCTTCCTCCTCCTCGTCCTCCTCCTCCTCGTCCTCCTCCTTCTTTTCCTCCACCACCTCCTCCTCCAACTGATGGTGGTGGTGGTGGAAGACAGGCCCATCATGGGGGCGCCCTCGCCGTGCCCTGGGACCGTCAAAAGACCTACCTTCGACGACCCCCTAAGAGCGACCCTTCGCCTGAGTGACCTGTGGGGCGGGCTCATCGGGGTCCCCCCGATCGCCGAGCGCGATGCGTTAGCGGCCGATTGCGCGCCTGGATTTGGCCACCTTGCGCCCTCTTCGTCCGCGCGCCACTGGCCACTCTTGCCTAGGGTCACTCTTGCGCGTAGCCGAGCAGTCCTGGGCGAAAGACGGGTCCCCAGTGAGTGGATCCCGAGCTCCGGGGGCCCCCAACCGAACAAAAAGCAAGACGTCGGATGTGAGGGGAGGCGGTCTTCTGGGAAGGCAGGGGGGGAGATCCCGGGACCCCTCCTGCCTTCGGGAAAACGGCCTAACCGTAAACTTTCGAGGTTTCATGCGGATATATTTGATCGGCGTTCCGGCCCCCCCTGGCGGCGCTTGCGGCGCCGCCCCTGGCGCGGTGGTTGTTGTTGTTGTTGTTGTTGTTGTTGTTGTTGTTGTTGTTGTTGTTGTTGTTGTTGTTGTTGTTGTTGAATTCTCATTTCTGAAGAATAATTATTGTTGATCCCCCCCATCGGTGCATACTGTTTTTTCTCAATCAAAGTGTGCCCCTCGACGCTCGCACCCGTTTTTTTACAAGGAAAGTCTTCCTGCTCAAACTGGGCCCCTGGCCCCCGGGTTGCAACAACAACGGCTCCCGCTTGAGACTTCCTTGCAATTTAGCCAGGACCCCCGCTCCCGCCCGAGACTTCCTCGCATTTTATTCAGGAATCGCGCTCTCGCTTGGGATTTCCTTACAATTTATTCAGGAATCGCCTGGAGTCGCGCTCTCGCTGGAGATTTGCTTGCAACTTAGTGAAGAATGGCCTTGCGTTGGATTTTTTTTGCAATTTGCCCAGGCGCCGCGCTCCCGACACCCAGGCACCCAGGAGTCGCGCCCGTTGTGGCCCCATGTGCATGCCCTTCGTGGCCCCGCTGTCGCCATTTGTGTCCCCCTCACTGGCCTACGTGGCCCAGTTGCTACCCTCAGTGGCCCCATAGTTGCCTTCTGTGGCCCCGCATTATCTGCACTTCGTGGCCCCCGCTCGTTCGCGCTCTTCGTGGCCCCATACGCATTCCCTTCGTATCCCCGCTGTCGCCCTTCGTGGCCTACTTCGTGCCCTTCGTGGCCCTGCTGTCGTTCTCTCTCGCTCTCGCTTTCGCTCGTCGTCGCCGTCGTCGTCGTCGTCGTCGCCGTCGTCTTCGACGTCGTCGTCGTCGTCGTCGTCGTCGTCGTCGGTCGGTCCCTGTCCGTCCCTCTTGGGGTCGGGTCGACGGTCCGCGGCCGCCCCGCCGATCAGCGCTGCCGCTGGCCAGGCCGACGGTCCGCGGCCGCCCCGCCGCTTGCCGGGGCCCGGCCTGCAGGGAAGAAAGGTATACCCCCAAAAGGGGTTCGATCGAAGACGAAGAGGGCGGGTATCGAGGGTCTGGGAAATACGCGTTATTGGACACTCGAGCATGTAAGGGCGAGCAGTCTGAAAGTTATCATTATTATTATTATTACTGTTGTTGTTGTTGTTGAACATTATTACTTCTAAAGAATAATTATTGTTGGGACCCCTGGTGCATGGCCCCCCCGCCGCGCTTAGGCCGCAGCCACATTTTCATCATTTTCGTGAGGAAGTCTCAGGCAAAACGGGTTGGTCCGGATCCGGTTGTTTTGTTACGGCCCGTTTTCCCTTGCAAAAAATAAGCTAAAGTGGACATTTCTTGTTCTAACATAACCAAACTTCAAGAATCCCTTGCAAAAAATAAGGTAAAGTGGACATTCGCGCGCGCAAGGCGAAATCCTTCCAAAACCTTAGTTTTCGTAGCGATTTTAACATAAAAACATAAAAAACCAATGGTTAAAAAAAAAAACTTGTCAACATTTCATCCCGCGCGCTCTTGCGGATTCGTAGGAAACCCAACACTTTTTAAACATTTCTGTCAAACGGGCTTTTGCGAGCAACTTTTTCGAACTTCTGCAACAACGGTTGCGCACCTGCCAGGGCCATCATCCCTGTCAAATAATACCATGCGGGACACATTCGTTTTTTCTTCGCGCGCGCACGCCGTCGTCGTCGGCCGCGGGGCCCTGAATAGTAGCCACGGTCGTCCGCATGCCACGAAGTGAAGTGTCCGAACGTCATAGGGCGGGAAGCTGGGTGTGGGTGGTGGCGAAGAGTCGTTTGGAAATTTGGTAGAGCTTGAACCGGCCCCCCCACAAAGTGGGGGTATTGCCCGCCTCCTATGAAAACCCTGGCACTGGTGAGAACGGAGTGTCCCCACGTGCTAGTAATTGTTGTTGTTGTTGTTGTTGTTGTTGTTGTTGTTGTTGTTGTTGTTGTTGTTGTTGTTGTTGTTGTTGTTGTTGTTGTTGTTGTTGTGGTTGTTAGTAAGTGCGGGGCGCCCCGACCCGGGCCCCCCCCCCCCCCCCCACACACAACACTCACAACAACCGGAATTCCTAAGGATTCCTAGGAATTCCTAAGGATTCCTAGGAATTCCAGAGGATTTCTAGAAATTCCAAAGGATTCCTAAGAATTCCTAAGGATTCCGAGGAATCCCAAAGGAATTCCTAAGGATTCCTAGGAATTCCTCCGGATTCCCAGGAACTCTTAGGAATTCTTAGGAATTCCTAAGGATTCCTAGGAATTCCTGAGGATCCTTAGGAATTCCGAAGGATTCCTAGGAATCCCTAAGGATTCCTAAGGATTCCAATGGTTCTTAGGAATTCCAAAGGATTCTTAGGAATTCCTAACGATTCCTAGGGATTCGAAAGGATTTTCAACAATTCCACAGCATTCCTAGGAATTCCTACGGATTCTTAGGAGTTCCTAAGCATTCCCAGGAATTTCTAATGATTCCTTCGAGTTCCTGAGGATTCATAGGAATTCCAAAGGATTCTTAGGAATTCCAAAGGATTCTTAATATTCCGAAGATTCCCAGGAATTCCTAAGGATTCCTAGGAATTCCAAAGGATCCCTAGGAATTCCAAGTATTCCTAGGAATTCCTAAGAATTCCTCGGAATTCCTAAGGATTCGCATAATTTTCTAAGGATTCCTAGGAATTCCCAAGGACCCGTAGGAATTCCTAAGGATTCCTAGGAATGCCTAAGGACTCCTGAGAATTCCGAAGGATTCTCATGAATTTCTCCGGATTCCTAAGGATTCCTAGGCATTCCTAGGAATTCGAAAAGGATTCCAGGGAATTCCAGAAAGGATTCCTAGGAATTCTTCAGGATTCCTAGGAATTCCTAAGGACGCCTCGGAATTCCTAAGGATTCCTAAGACTTCAGGAAGATTTCCAGGAATTCCGAAGGATTCCTAGGAATTCCTAAGGTTTTTAAATTCCAGAGGGTTCCTAGGAAATTCGGAAGGATTCCTAGGAATTCCTAAGGATCCCTAGGAATTCCGAAGGATTCTTATAAATTCCGAAGGATTCCTAGGATTTCCTAAGGATTCGTAGGAATACCTGAGGATTCCGATTAGGAATTCCTAAGCATTCCTGAGAATTCCTAAGGATTCTTAGGAATTTCTAGGGATTCGTAAGGATTCCAGAGGATTCCTATTATTTTTTAAGGATTCCTAAGAATTCCTGAGGACGCCTCGGAATTCCTAAGGATTCCTAAGACTTCCGGATGGTTTTTCAGGAATTCTAGGATTCCTAGGAATTCCTAGGAATTCCTAGGAATTCGTAAGGATTTCTAGGAATTGCCAAGGATTCTTAGGAATTCCGAAGCATTCCTAGGAATTCCGAAGGATTCCAAGGGCTTCCTAAGGATCCCTAGGAATTCCTAAGGATTCCCAGGAATTCCTAAGGACTCCTGTGAATTCCCAAGGATTCCGATGAATTCGTAAGGATTCCTAGGAATTCCAAGAAGGATCCTTAGGAGTTCGTGGAGATTCCTAGGGATTCGTAAGGATTCCTAGGAATGCCTAATGATTCCTAGGAATTCGTGAGGTAGGAATGCCTAAGGATTCCTACGAATTCGTAAGGATTCCTAGGAATTCGAAAGGGTTCCCTAGGAATTCCTGAGGATTCCTAGGAATTCCTAAGCATTCCCAGGAATTCGTAAGGATTCCTAGGAATGCCTAAGGATTCCTAGGAATTCGAAAGGATTCCTAGGAATTCGAAGGATTCCTAAGAATTCCGAAGGATCCGTAGGAATTCGAATGATTCCTAGGAATTCCTAAGGATTCCTAGGAATTCGAAGGATTCCTAAGACTTCCGAAGGATTCGTAGGAATTCCTAAGGATTCCTGGGAATTCCTAAGGATTCCTAGGAATTCCTCGCTTCGCCGGTGCACACATGCTTTTTGCTGGCAGGAGTTCGTTGGTGCCAGAGAGGAGGTCCGCAGATGTTCACAGAAATCGAATTCAAACGGCGTTGTTGTGGTGTTGTGTGCGGGGGGGGGGTCGTTGTTGTGGTTGTTGCCGGGGGGGGGTCCCGACGGGTCGGCGCTGGCCGCCTTTGCTTTGTTTTTGTTGTTGTTGCTTATATGCTTGTTTCTCTTAATGTGTTATTATTTTTCTGCTTCTGCATCGTCTTCGTGTTTTTATTATTCTTCTTCTACTCAAGGCATGGGGCTTTTTTCTTCTGCCTTCCGATACGCCCTCCTACAAGTCGCCTGCCTCCCCCCGGAGACTGGATTTCGCGCCCGCCCACCTTGCTTCCTGCGCGTCGCCCAAGGACGGCCCTGCACTGGGCGCGGGGCTCCGAGGTTCCCCGGCTGCTCCTCGGGGCCTCCGCGCCCGTGGACCACCTCGACAAGATTAAACAGACCGCGCTGTTCTTCGCGGCCGTTCGCGACGACGCGGCGATGGTGCACGCGCTGTCGACGGCGGGCGCGAGCGGGGCCATCAGGCGGTCAGCCTTCTCGCGGGTGGAGAGGGGCGCGGGTGCCTCCAGGCCTCCTGAATGGGGTTGGAGCAGACGGTGTCGGAGGATCGCGCCGCATCGCCGATGTATCGCTGATGCGGTTTGAGGTGGAATTCGATTTTCTCCGCCCCGACGGCGTCGGCGATGCACCAGCGATGCGGCGCGATCCTCCGACCCCACCTATTCGGACCCGTCTAGGAGGCCTCTAGCAACTGCGGGTCGTCGTCCCTGCTGGTCAGTCGTGCCTGTCCAGCTGTGGTTTCGTGCGATACGTTTTGCTCGAGGCGGCCACCCGTGCTGCCCGTCTAGAATCGATTGGCACGGCTTTCGGCGGCTTCTATGGTGCTGGCGGACGTTTCGGGGCCTGGGGGACCCTGGAGGCCGCGCGTGGGCCTCTGAGGAGGAGTCGGGTTCGGGGTAGGAGTGATTGCGTCTGGGCCTTGCTTCATCGAGTGGGCACTACAACCCCTTAAGGGGCCAACTGCGTTTTATGCACATTTCGCCCACATGTTGGGTTTTTCTTTGAAGAGCTTTCGCCAGGGGTATTTCGAGAAGGGTCCGAGGGCGGCGTTGGGCACATCCTGAGGGCGTGCGCCCCGAAGAAAGGCCCACTAGTTCCCCTCCGGGGGGAGGAGGAGGAGGAGGAGGAGGAGGAGGAGGAGGAGGGGAGGAGGAGTAGGAGGAGGAGGAGGAGGAGAGGGAGGAGAAGGAGGGGGAGGAGGAGGAGGAGGAGGAGGAAGGATAGGATAATTCGAGGAGGAGGAGCAGGAGGAGGAGGAGGAGGAGGAGGAAGAGGAGGAGGGTGAACAAGAATTAGACACAGTAGTAGTAAGTTTAGCAATTGTACAAATATTAGTACCAGAACTAATGCTATGAATTTGGGTAATAATAGGAATGCATCGCATACATATACACATGATACTAATATTAGTAAGGTGATAACAATATTTCGAATACGAAGACTAAGAAGAACACTACGAAACCAAATAATAATAAAACACGTGATGCTAGTACTAGTAAGGCAAACAATGAGGGGGAAGAGGACGAGGAGGGGGAGGAGGAGGAGGAGGACGGGGGGGGAGGAGGAAGAGGAGGAGGAGGAGGAGGAGGAGGAGGAGGAGGAGGAGGAGGAGGAGGAGGAGGAAGAAGAGGGGGGGCGGGAGGAGGATGAGGAGGAAAAGGAGGAGGCGGAGGAAGAATAGTAATCACCATAAGGAAGTAACCATCATAAAACAAGTAGCATGCACATAATAGTAATACTTCTATGCGTACTAATAGTATTAGTTCGACTATTGCGAATGGTGATAATGATACTATTACAGCTAGTAGCGGCGATAATGCTGAGGCTAACCATAACATACGAATGATGATACCAATAACAGTAATACCCGTAACATCACTACTAACCATCGTAATCGTAAGAAGAGGAATAGTAATACTATGCCGACGAATGGGACCACGACAAATACTAAGAACAGGGAACAAGTATAACACAAAGCTAATGATTTCACGAATGCTTAAAATAATAAGAGACGAACCATCATAAGAAGAACAAACAGAGGAGGAGGAGGAGGAGGAGGAGGAGGAGGAGGAGGAGGAGGAGGAGGAGGAGGAGGAAGAAGATGAGGCGGGGGAGGGGGATGAGGAGGAGGAGGAGGAGGAAGAGGAGGAGACGGAGGACGGGGAGTAGGAGGAGGAGGAGCAGGAGGAGGAGGAAGAGGATCAGGACCCGGAGGAGGAGGAGGAGGTTGAGGAGAAGGAGGAGGAGACGGAGGGAGGAGGAGGGGGGAGGGCATCGCGGTGACCCTTCCTCAGATCAGAGCTCTAGCGGTGGACTGGCTGGCACCTCTGTGCATTGTGTTCTTGCGCCCATCCCGCTACTACTACAGCGCGCTCGTTTCCTCCCTGCTTCCCTCCTCGCTGCTTCTCCCCTCCCTCCTGCCTCTTCCCTCGTCCCTCGCCCGTCCTCCCCTCCCTCTTCCCTTGTCGTCATCTCCTCCTCCTCCTCCTCCTCCTCCTCCTCCTCTTTCTCTCCTCCTCCTCCTCCTCCTCTTCTCCTCCTCCTCCTCCTCCTCCTCCTGCCTGACCTCGGCCTATCGACTCCCGTACTTGTCTTGGGCCGCACTCTGGCCATGATGTTGCGGCGGATCCTACGCTGTGGCGGCGAGCCCCCCCCCCCCCAGGAGGCCGCCCAGGAAAAGTATCAACCTCCCCTCGCCCAGAGGAGAGGAGGAGGAGAGGAGGAGGAGGAGGAGGAGGAGGAGGAGGAGGAGGAGGAGGAGGAGGAGGAGGAGGAGGAGGAGGAGAGAGGCGCAGGCGGATGCAGAGGCGGAGGCGGAGGCGGAGGAGGAGGAGGAGGAGGAGGAGAACGCAACAAGCTTGTTCTTCATGTCTGAATCCCTCGACCCGGGTCCCTCGACCCCTTCTGGGTTCTGGGTTCAGCCTTAGGCGTTCACCCCTCGACTCCTTCTCTTCATCCCCGGATGCGTATATTTCTTAAGATTTGCGGGAACGCGGCACCGGGAATCGGCCTCAACAGGCCAGCGCAGGGACTCCGTTACGCCGTCGTTGTCGTCATCGTCGTCGTTGTCGTCATCGTCGTCGTTGTCGTCGTTGTCCTCGTCGTCGTCGTCGTCGTCGTCGTCGTCGTCGTCGTCGTCGTCGAGGTCGCCGTCGTCGCCGTCGTCGTTGTCGTCCTCCTACTCCTCGGCCTCGGCCTCGGCCTCGTCCTCGGCCTCGGCGGCCTCGCCTTCGTCGTCGTGCTCGTTCTCGTCGTCGTCCTCCTCTACCTCCTCACGTCTAGTCCGGTGGAGGTCAGGCGAGAGTTTTTCAGAGCCAAATAAAGGCCAGGATATCTTGAACCAGGACTTGGGAAATCCCGCCCGGAGAGAACAAAGAATGGAGAATGCATGTACCGGCCCCCCACTGCAGTTTCTTTCTTGCACGCCAATGTCTTGGTTTACTGGTGTCTCCACTTCCGGTCGGTAGCTTTTGGGTGGCGTGTCGCTCCGGTTCTGGCCAACGGTGCTTTGGCGCGGCACGCTGTTCACGCCCCCATGAATCATTCTCAAGCGGCAACTTCCCGAGCTCTTCTGAGCCTCCCGCCCCGCGGAGCAGAGCGACACGCTATCCGATCGCATGGCATAAGGCGTCGCCGAGGCCACCGCCGCGACACGCTGAGCAAAAGTTCCCACCGTAGGTGGCCTTGAATTTGCCGCCCCAGCGCAGGGACATCAACGAGCAGACGCCGCTCTTCTACGCGGCTAGGGAGGCGTCCCTGCCGGTCGTGCAGCGGCTCGTCTGCCAGGCCCAGGGACCCAGGAGGGTGGGAGGAAGACGCCCCTCGAGACATGGAAAATAGCGAAGAACAGTTGTTTCACATTTTCGGCCTCTGGGGGCCCTCGCCAGGCCCCGGGACCGCCAAAAAACGACTCAGGATGAAATACAGGTCCCGGAGAAGACGTTATCAACAAACCATGACGTCGGGGGTCTGGGACAGGCAGGTCGCAATTCCACCGGAGGAATCTGGGAAATTTGTGGGCTGGCGTCCTGGCGCAAGTATTGTAACACGGCGGAGGTGCGTTTGGACCCTCCTTACGGCCGCCTTCGTTGGACCAGTGGTCGCAGAGGAGTCCTCGGCCCCCTCCCGTGCCTGTTGGCGGCACGGCCGAGTGGTGGGCGACCTGCAGCCCGTCGCCTGTGAGGCCTACGGTGGCGCATGGGAGTGGCGTCGCAGGTGGTCCCGACCCCAGACCGCCGACGTCGTGATTTTTCACAACGTAACCCCCCAGAGGTCCGGACCCCTTCCTGATGACACGTTTTTCATCCTGAGTCGTTTTTCGACGGTCCCGAGGCCCAGGAAGGGCCCCTGGAGGCCGAAAATAACCAAACACGGCTCCCGTCGTTTTTTTTTTTTTTTTTTTTTTTTTTTTCAAACCGAGGGGGTTTGGAAAGATCTCGAGTACCTCGTAGCGGGGATTCTGACAAGAGCCTGAGAAGGGGAGCCGGAACGAGGGAGGGGCCTGGAGGCGGTGACGTCCGCCCGGCCATGCAAGTACCGGGAGGGGGCAGCGTGTCCCGGGAGGGGGGGCGAAGGTTGAACAAGATACCGGCTCTGGTAGATCCTTGGCCTGGACAGGCCTGGGCTTTGACGTAACGCATCTTGAGGGCCCTTTGATCGGGCTCAACAGATCGCTCCTACCATGACCTCCCGCAACTTGCCTCGGAAGAGGGGGGCCCAAACCTCCGAGCAGGCAGAGGAGGAGGGACCGGAAACAACGCTCTCATTTGTCATTATTTGGCTTCAGATGGCTGTTTTCGAAGCCATGGGACGTCAAACGCTTGCCCTGTGTAAGGCATTCTCGTGGAAGGTCAGGCACGCGCAGAGGGGGGTGGGGGGAGGGGGGAGGGCTTCTTAGAAGCACCCCTAGAAGGCGCGGGCCTTACCTACAGATGTCAGGCCGGCGACTTCTAAGAAGCAGCCTCCTTCTAAGAAGCCCTCACCCCTCCCTCCACCCCCGTGTGCGCGCCGCCAAGAAGGGATCGAGCGCTCCAGGGGCTGCGTTTCAACACTGATGGGCCGTCGTCGGCTGGGCTCGCCTCGGACTCTTGGCCACGGTAAGCTCCAGGAGACAGGTCGGGGTGTAAGTTTTGGAGAAGCAGCCACGCTACCCGCTCTCCTTCCTCCTCCTCCTCCTCCTCCTCCTCCTCCTCCTCCTCCTCGCCCTCCTCGCCCTCCCCTCCCTCCACAATTACACCATATGAATACTACTCTCCCACTTCCCCTGATGGCGTCCGGAAGATGTTCGGCACCCCCCCGCGTACTGTTTTTTTACACACAGGATTCCCCGGAGTTGGGTTTTCGCGGGTGTTTTTTTCTAAACTGCTGTTCTCGCTGAGGCGCTGGCCTAATTTTCGGGCTCCCGCTCCTTCCGAATCGTGTTCCCGCTGCAGCGCTGGCCTCATTTCCGCGCTCCCGCTCGTTCCGAATCGTGCTCCCGCTGCAGCGCTGGCCCAATTTCTGCGCCTCTCGTTGTTCCAAAACGTGCTCCCGCTGCAGCGCCGACGTTTTCGATCCTTTTTAAGAAGCCCCAAATCTAGAAAATGATCCCCGGCAAAAACATTGGAGGTGATTACACATCCGGTGTCGATTCGTTGATTTTTGGGGCCGCAGAAAGCCCCCCCCCTTTTGGGCGGCGTCCTTTTCCGCACAGGATTCCCGGGAGTTTGGTTTTCATCTATGTTTTTGAAAATCCGAGTCTTTCCGGTCCTTCAGAATGTTGCTCCCGCTGCAGCGTTCGTCCTATTTTCCGCGCCGCTGGTCGTTCCAAATCGTGCTGCCGCTGCAGTGCAACGGTCCCCGGCCCCATGCTATGATATGCTCCGCTCCAGTGGCGTTCTTCGGCTCTTCAACAATGGTGCTCCCGCTGCAGCGTTGGTCCCATGTCTGCGCCTCTGCTCATTCCAAATCGTGCTGCCGTATTGTTTTCTTGGCACTACGGCACTCTTCGGCTCTTCAACATGTCGCTCCCGCTGCAGCGTCGGTCCCATTTCTGCGCCTCTGGTCGTTCCAGATCGTGCTGCCGCTGCAGCGCATGCGTCCCGCGTCCCATGCTATGACATACTACGCTCAGCATTGCTCTTCTGCGCCATGCTATGACATGCTACGCTCTGCAGTGCTATGGCATGCTACGCTCTGGGCTCCATCGCTGGTGCTTTCAATTGTGCTCTCGCCTTAGCGCCTTTCCCCTTTGCGGCCTATCTTCCGCCTACCCGACTGGACCCCGTGAGGGGTCCACGGGCCCAGTGTGAGCCGACTGCCCAGGGAAGCCAGACCATCGAGCCTGGCAGCCCTCCATCCTCTTCTCTGACATCTGTCCTCGCCCGCTGCCGCTTCCCTCGCCGCCGCCGCAGTCGTCGTCTGCGCCTTTGTCGCGATTGGCAATTTCTACCTCTACCATTACTCAATATGAATGCACCTGCATCGTCGTCTGCGTCTTTGTCGCGATTGGCAATTTCTACCTCTACCATTACTCAATATGAATGCACTTGCACAACTCTGACATCGGACCCACTCTACCATTACCCAATATGAATGCTACTCTCCTTTCACCCCTGCAGAAATTTGAGATCTGGGTGGGGGACGCGCGTAACGGCAGCGGGCAGCTGGCGCGGGTGCCGCTCCGGCGCGGTCGCGTCGTCGTCGTCGTCGTCGTCTTCGTCGCCGGTCGTCCTCATCGTCGTCGTCGTCGTCGTCGCCGCCGTCGTCGTCGTCGTCGTGGTTGTCGTCGTCGTCGTCGTCTTCGTCGTCGTCGTCTTCGTTTTCATCGCGCCGTCGTCCTCCTCCTTTCCCTCTTAGGTAACAGGGTCAGATGCGAAGCCCGATTCGGTGAGAGGACAATGAAGTAGCTCAATGGGAAGGGATGGGAGGGAGGGGTAGGATGTCAGATGTTGACGCGAGCGCACCTAGCTTGTCTCTCTCCCCTCCCCTCCCTCCTCTCTCTTTCCCTCCCCTCCCCTCGCCCCCTCCCACCCTCCCCTCCCCTCCCTCCCTCTCTCCCCTCCCCTCCCCTTCCTCCCTCCCCTCCCCTCCCTCCCCCCTCTCCCCGGGCGCCTCCGGGCGCGCGCGAGAGCCCGGCCGGCACGTGCGGCCGCGTGCCGTCCTCGAGAGGGCAGCGGTGCCAGCCGGCCGGGAGGCCCCAGGCCACAGCGTGGCTCGCAGGGGATCGAGCGGTGGCGAAGCGTCCCGGCTTGCGTATAGCCCCAGCAAGCACTGTTCCCTCCTCCTCCTCCTCCTCCTCCTCCTCCTCCTCCTCCTCCTCCTCCTCCTCCTCCTCCCCCTCCTCCGCGACATGTTCTCAGGACATCTTTGGCGGAGTCTGTCTTGGTTTAACACACCGGGCTTCTGTTCTAGGAACATGGTATTTTTGTTCTTAGAACATGTTTGGGTTCTAAGAACACTTCGAGGTAGGACTATACGAATGCCGGGACGGTCGGTCTCTGCTCAAGGGGAGGCCAATGCCAAGAGACGCTCCCACGCCAGAAGTCCATGGACGTCCTGGGGTCTCGGGGTCGGGCCTTTTGTGGAAGTGTTTTCCTGGGCTGGCCTCCACTGTATGCTGGGATGTCCGATTTCCCTTCTTCCCTCAAACAATTGGAGAAGCTCGAGCGATCGGTGGAGGAAAAGGTACCCATACCGATACCCTTCCCTTGGGGCCTCCTGGGAGGCCCTCGTCGCCACCGCGGGATTCGACTCGAAATCCTGGTCGGAACGCACCCCAGGAGAGGTCCGGGGAGTAGCGGTATTGGTACCTTTCGGTTTCCCCAACGAGTTGCTTGGATGTCGGGGTTTTCATATCGACGGCGCTTTCGAGACGGAGCTCACTGCTGCAGGTGTGGGTGTGAATGCTGCGCAGGAGCTGCAATAACTAACCATGCGAAGAGTTGCATGTGGAACGCGAATGACGTAGAGTTTTTTGGTTGGAAGCGAGTCGGGGGAGTTGAGTGTCAGTCTTCCCGTATCGTATCACTTGTGAAGGCAACCTGAGCAAGGGAGGAAAGCAGCCACAAGAACGACAGGTGGGGCGGACGGGGAGGCAGAGAGGGCCCCGCCGAACGCGCGCGCGCGCGGACCGACGGTGCCCCGACCCCCGCCTGCTCGACCCGGGCCGCCGCCCCCGCCAGGCCCTCGTAGATCCGGCCGCCAAGGACGTCGAAGGGAATACCGCGGTCAAGAAGGCCAGGGAGAGGCCCAAGGACGCGGAGGGCAGGGATCGTCCCCACACTGACCCCTCAGATCTGAGCGCTGCATTTTTTTGCAACGGTCGTTTTCGCCTGGCTTCGTGCCCCAGGACCCTCACATATATCGATCTCGCTTGAAAAATGACGCAGGAAGACGGGGTCTAGGGTTCTGGTCGAGATTTCCCGCGATGCTTTTTGTTGCAACGTCAGATCTCAGGGATATCGATTCCCTTTCTCGTCGTCCCCTTGTTGGGCCGTCTGGGGGAGCTATGTCGCCACGGCTAGATTTGCTTCAGACTCGTAGCCAGAACCAACCCCTGCAAAGATCGGCGGCCATCGGAAAAGATACACCGATACCGATCCCCTCCCTGGTCTACCTCAGGCGGGCAGCACCAAGCAAGGCTCACGGCTTCTGTCCCTCGTCCATACATGCTTGCACGAGTGGCCCCCCCCAACCTGGCAGCACCTCGGGCGCCGCCCCCGGCGCGCTCCGCGCGCCAGAGGTGGGCTGCTCGGCGCGGGTCACAGGCTGGCGGGTGGACCTCCGACAGCTTGTGCTCGTGCCGTCCCTCGTCCTCCTCTTCTGGGGCCGCCTGGGGGGCGCCCTGTCGCCGCAGCTGGTTTCGCTGCGGAGCCCTCGTCAGAGCCCACCCTGGCAGGGAGCAGCCGCATTGGCATCGTGGGAGGCTGGGCGGCAGGTCGCCCCCCCCCCCCCCCCGGCGGGTCGGCCCCTCCCCCGATCTGGGAGGCTGTCACCGGCGGCGTGCAGAGGCGGCGAGGCGGCCCCCAGAGCTTTCCACGGGCGCGCCCCTGCGGTCTCTGGGAGGCGCTCGGTGCTTCCCTGCTCATCACAGCCATCCTCGGGCGGTCCCCAAAATTCAGGCAGTGGCGAAGAGCCTTGGCTGGCCCATAGGCCCGCCACAACGAATGTTCTGAGAAGCTTCTGTGGCTTGCACGGCATGATCTTTGATCATTTCTGGCTGAGGATGTCTTGTTTTGATGCATCGGGTCTATGCCGTTTTTGTTTGTTCGAAGATTTTTGGCCTATGGGAGTGCTGGGACGGTCGGTCCCTGCTCAATTCCTGATCATCCCAGACATCTTCGGGTGGTCCCCGGAGTGGCAGGCGACGTTTCGCCCCCAGAACCCGCGCTGCCCACGAAAAGTCAGATCGCTCAGAAAAGGGGGGACAGTCGGAGACGCAGCTTCAGAGGGCTGGCTCTTCGGCCGCACCCCTATCGAGGATGGACGCCTCCCACTGCATATCTCAGAGCCTGGCCGCGATGTCGTGGTCCTGCCGACCCCCCCCCCCAAAAGTCAGGGACTGGCGTCGCCGTGCCCTTCGCCACAGAGGGTCGGGCGGAGGTCGGTGGACGCCACCCCGCGGCGGGCTCGCGCCGTGCCCACGCGGCGGCGACGCCAGGCACGGGCTGCTCGAGGTCGAGGCCCGCCTGCCGTGGGCGCGAACGACACAGCCGCGCCCGCGGCCTCGCGGCTGCGGGGCCCCGGGGCCGCGACCCCGCGGCCGCGGCTGCGCTTTGTCGGCGGGGTGCCCCGGGCGGCACGTGTCCGTGCGACCGCGTCTCTGCGGGATCGCGCCCTGGAGTTTCGACCGCGGGGGCGCGGGTATGGATGCGGCCTCCTCCTCCTCCTCCTCCTCCTCCTCCTCCTCCTCCTCCTCCTCCTCCTCTTCCTCTTCGTCCTCCTCCTCCTCCTCCTCCTGCCCCTCCTGCCCCTCCTGCCCCTTAGACCGCCCCTGGTGAGCCTGCTGCCCGAACCAGGCCCGACCCTGCGAACGATCTCCGCGCTCGCCGGCGAAGTGCTGGCGCGGGCGGGCGCGCAAGGCTGGGGAGGCCGCCTGCGGTCCGAGGCAGGCCGGCCCTGCGCGAAGGATCTCTCCGCCGTCGCACGGCGGAGCTCGCGCTCGATGGGCCAAGAGCTCCGCGATCCCAGACCTCCTCGCGTTTTGAAAACATCACGACGGGAGGTTTTCCGCCACTGTCGGCCTCTGGGGGTCCTTACTGGGCCTCGGGACCGTCAAACCAAAAATGAGGATGAAAAACAGCTTCTAGGGAAGGGGTCCAGACCTTTGGGGCTCGAAGTTTTGAAAGGAATCACGACGCAGGAGGTGTGGGATCGGCGCGGGAGGCCACCGCCCGCGCCGGCACGGCAGGGGCCAGCCGCCCAGGTGCAGTCGGGAGCTCTGGCTCGACGTGTCCGCGCTGCGGCGCGGCGCGCGCTCCGCGCGTGCTTTGGTCCACGAGCATCCGCGCTCCCCGCGCTCCCCGCGCGCCGAGCCCGCAGATTTGCAGGACGTGAGTTTGCTGGACAGGCAAGGTGCCCGCATGACGGGTTGCCATCCCGGTAACCAGCAGTGCCTTTCCCGAGGTCCCGCTGCGCGGAGCGGAGCGACGCGCGACCCGCAGCGTGTCGCCGGGGCCGCCGCCGCGACACGCTGGGCAAGAGTTGCCGACCGTGTCGCAGCTCGGTTCGCGTCGTGATCTTCTGATCCGCACGGCGGTTGAGGCCGAGCCGTTTGAAGTTGTGTGGTCGCGCCTCATCCTCCTCCATCTCTCCTCCTCCTCATCCTTCGCCTTTTCCCACCTTCAGGGTAATTATACTGTCAAGGAGCCTTTTGGATGATTGCAGGGACCAGCAGTTTGGCGCCTATCGCGTTGCTGCTTATGGCGTTAGCGGCGCCCGTAGCATGGATTTGGGACCAGGCACGGGGATTGCGCATTTGGTTGAGAGGTGGGGCCATGTGGTCCGTAAATCCCATGGGGCCTTGTGCCCACGCACCCAGGGGAAAAACCCTGTTGCGCATGCTAGTCGATTCGGCAGCGGGGGCGGCCGTGGATTAGGCCCCGGCACCCACCCTACGCACCACGCCGCTTCGTCTGGGCAGCGAGTCATCGGCGACGAGGTCATCTCACTGTTCATTGACAAACTACTTTTTTGTTCTGGTGTGTGTGTGTGCCATTTGTGTCGCTTTCGCATGCTCCACATGTCCTTCCAAACAAACAAACGAATACACCGACCCCGCGCGCGCCCATCCCGCGTCAAGGATCGGCGGGTGCGCACTTGTGGTTAGGCTGAGGAGTTGTGTGCACTCGTCGATCCTGCGGCAAGCAGCACAGGGGGCAAAAAGGCTTTTCTATTAGAAGATCTGGTGCGTACCCTTCGGTCGTCGAACACATGTTCGTGTTGTCGTTTTTGTTTGTGCTGTTTGTTTTTTAGAGGCCACATTTGAAGATACTCAAAGCGTCTTCCTGCGTCGACAGTTTCAAAATTACGCCCCTAGGCGCATCGAGAACAAATCTGTTCGACGCGCTACCCACTCTCTTGCAGAACTCTAGCTAAGATCGTTTTGTGTCGTGCCGGCGCAGCAGCGGCCCCGCCGCCGGCATTCCAGGTTGAGCGCCGCTGGTGGCCCCAACTCGGCCAATACGGCACGATCTGGCGATCGACAAACCGCCGACGCAAGGTTGAGCGATTCGCGTGGTGTTTCGGCAACAGCTCATGGGATCCTCGTATGTCCTCGAAATTCAGCTCTTAGTGTGCGCTCGCGTGCGCTAGCATCTGGTAGTCGACGAGAAGACGCCGGTCTGGCGTCGGTTAGCGTCGGTCAGCGTCGATTCGCAAGAGCATGCAAGATGACGCGGGAGGCTCTCACCAGTTGCCACACAACGGTGCCAGGAACCAGCGCGGGGGTCGTCCTGACGCGAGCCCGCCGTGCTTCCCTTGACCCCGATGTGCACGGCCCGAGGAGCCCAGCCTTTTTTGAAGAGGGCCCCCCCTTCCAGGGCGCCGGAGGCGTTGTCACAGCAGCAAATGAGGGCACGGGGAGCGCCGATTCTCCCGCTTGGCCACTCCCCTGTTTCGGGGGTCCTGGTCTCTGTAAGCGGGGGCATGACGAGACGGGGGGGAAGAGCGACGCCAAAATTGGTGAAGTGGGTTCGCCTTCGCCCACACTCGCCCCCAGGCTTCCCCTCGTGTGGTCGCGCGTGGGCGCCTCCTCTTCGAGGGGAACGCGCCGCGCTGGCGGCCCGCGTGAGCCACCGCGTAGGATCGCTGCGCTGGCTGTGCCCCCGCCTCGGGGGCCCTGATTCAGGAGGGAAAGAAACACACAGACACAATTAATCGTCGACTCCCAGGAAAATATGCAAAAATATGGGAAGTGGTGGGGAAGACAAAAACCCAGAAAATATGGGAAAATATGGGGGATATTTTTATTTGTGTGTATTTATTTGTGTGTTCCAGTTCCCCTTCACTGATGCCCCCCCACCCGCGGGGGGGACTCCCGCCCCCTCCTCGCCCCCGCCCGCGGCTGCTGCGCGCGGCCGGCGGGGCCCCCGCTGGGGTCGGCCTCGGTCTTCGGGCCGTCGTGGGCCCTCGGCGGCCTTCGTCGCCCCCTCGTCGCCCCCTCGTCGGCCCTCGGCGGCCTTCCTTCGGCGGCCCTCGGCGGCCCTCGGCGGCCTTCCTGCGGCCTTCCTTCGGCGGCCCTCGGCGGCCCCTCGGCGGCGCCTCGGCGGCGCCTCGGCGGCGGCCCCGCGCCCGAGGAGGGCCAGGACATCGTGGCCTACCTGGAGTCCGTGCGGCGGGCGTGTGCCGCCCAGTCCGCCGCCGCTGGGCGCGGGCGAGGCCCGCGGGCGCCCCAGGGGCGCCCTCGGCAGGGAGCCATGACGGGCGACGGCGGGCGATCTCGATCCGCCCCGATCTCCCGACTCGACGCTGACGTTTCGCTGCCCTGGTGCGCCCGTCCCTGAGATCCGAGCGCGGCAATGGTTTCGCAGCAGGCGTTTTGTCGCTCAGCGTCGGGCCCGGGGCCCTCACAGATCGACGCGGCTCGAAGAGTGGCGCAGGAAGATGGGGTCCAGGACCCTGGTGTTTTTTTTGCGATGCTTTCCTTTTTTTTGCAACGTCGGATCTCAGGGGTGTTGAAGCGCAAAGCGTACCTTGGCATCGCTCGGACGTGTGCATTTTTTCTCGGCGAGAACCATCGAGGACCACCCTGGACCATCGAGCCAAATAAACACGCACGAAACCGAAAAATGCACGGGAAATGGACGTCCGAGCGACGGCAAGGTACCGTGTTCCAACCGCCCGGGATGGTCACGTCGCCGTGCTGCCTCGGCACGTGCCGTTCTCCTAATCCTTCTCCTCCTGCCTCTCCTCCTCCTCTTCCTCCTCGTCTGTCTCCTCGCCCTCCTCCTTCTCCTCCCGCTCCTATTCCCTCGGGGTGACTGGGGGGCCGAGAGGCCCGCACGCGCAGACAGAGCGGTCCGGGTAGAGCGCTCGCCCGCTGAGCCCAGCTGCGTTGGCCCACATGCCCTTCGGGGTCAGCCCCGCGGGGCCTCACCTTGTTTTGTGAGTCCCTCCTCCTTTTCCTCCTCCTCCTCCTCGTCCTCCTCCTCCTCCTCCTCCTGCTCCTCCTCCTCCTCCTCCTCCTCCTCTTCCTCTTCTAAGAGGAGAGGATTGGGCGGATGGGTGACCTCGGACTCCGAGGCGGCGGCTTTCGCCCGCGCTTCGCGTCTTTGAGCTGACCTCCCGCACAATGGGAGGGGATCGTCGATGATTGTGGATGGAGCTTTCTTGGGGCCCTCCTCCCTCTCGTCCTCAGCAGCAGCAGCATCAGCAGCAGCATCATCATCATCATCATCATCATCATCATCATCATCATCATCATCATCATCATCGTCATCGCCATCATCATCGCCATCGTCTCCGTTAGCATCAGCATCAGCATCATAATCATTATCATCACCACCGTCATCATCACCATCATCACCATCACCATCATCATCACCATCGTCGTCATCACCATCATCACCATCAGACTCATCATTTTCGTCGTCATCGCCACCATCATCGTCATCATCATCATCATCATCATCGTTATCGTCACCTTCTTCATCAGCACCATCATCATCATCACCACCACCATCATCACCATCATCATCATCATCATAATCATCGCCATCACCAACATAATTCTCATCATCAGCATCACCATCGTCGTCATCACCATCATCACCATTATCATCATTACCGGCATCAACAGCATCATCACCCGCATCATCATCATCATCACCATCATCATCATCATCATCATCATCATCATCATCATCATCAGTAGCAACAGTAGCACCATCATCACCATCATCATCAGCACCATGTTCGTCATCAGCATCATCATCATCATCACCATCACCAGCATCACCATCATCATCAGCATCATCATCATCATCACCATCATCATCATCATCATCATCATCATCATCATCATCATCATCATTATCATCCTCGTCCTCATCCTCATCCTCATCACCATCATCAGCATCCTCCTCCCTCCCCACGTTTCGCGTACGGCATGGGCGTCTTGGTCGATTGCGAAGGCCTCACGGCCGGTGCCGCCGACCCTGAATGGCGACGACGACGACGACTTGGTCGATTTTCTCGGGCTCAAAGTATCTGCTTCTTCTACGTCTTCTGGCTCGGCCACTTCTTGCTCGTGACCAGTGGGTGCTCGCCGAATTTGGCCCGCGCAGACGGCTTGGGTGGCGGTTCGGTAATGTTACCTCGCGTCGCGGCAGGTGCATCCCGTTCCGTTCCATTCCCTTGGCATCGCTCGGACGTGTGTACTCTTCATTCGGCGAGGACCATCGAGGAGCATCCTTCATCATTTGGCGAACAAAAACCACGCACGAAACGGACAAAACGCACAGGGAGTGGACGTCCGAGCGATTGCCAGTCCGTCCCCGCCCCTCCCGCTCCTCCTCGGCCTGCTCCCCCCTCCTCCGGCGGCCGGCCTCGGGCCGCCACCCCCCGGGAGGCCGCGGCGGCCGCGGCAGCCGAGACGGCGGGGACGCCACCCCGCGGCGGAAGAGGCGCCCGGGGCTCAACGCAGAGGGGGCGACGCGCGCCTCGGGGCTCGACGCGCCCGTTTTGGCACGCGGCGCGTGGCGTGCTCAAAACGTCCGTGTCGGCACGCTGCGTGTCGGCTCAGCGCGTGCTGGTCCACGTTTCTGGCGAGCGTATCGCGTCAGAGCAGCGTGTTCCGTCCACGTGTTGAGCTCCGTATCAGCACCTTACGTGCAGCGTGTTGCGCATCGGGGCAGCTAAGGCCGGGGGCCTTCTTCTGGGTCCGTTCTGTTTGTCGGAGAAGAAAATGCGTCGGGGGCAACGATCGGTGGGATACTCTCGATCTCATACTAATGTGGGTGGATCTACTCTTGTGAGGGGTTTGGCTGGCAAGATTGCTTGGGTGTCTCGATGCTGGACCCGGTGTTGCACCGCTCTGGGGGGGGGGTCCCAGACGCGCTGTCAAACATTTGTTTGACCCACCCCCCGCTATCGTGAGATTTAGAGTAGGCGTAGGGAGGAAGCATCGACCCCCAATCGCCCACTGAGCGCTGATAGGGGTCTGATAGCCCAACACCGCCCAGGAGCGTGCGGGCTTGCTATCGGCGGTCAATCGTCGATCTATATCGGTGATGCATCGCCGTTTCCAGGTCGATGCTTCCCCCCTGTGCCAGTCCTCCCCCAAGCGTTGTCCCTCAAAGCGGCACCCCAAGATGGCACAGCCATGCACTTTTCGCTTGGAGTTTCTTCGCCATTCAATTGGCCATTCAAACGTCGCCTCAATTTCTTGGCCATTCAATCGCCATTCATCGCCCCCAAATGGGCGACGCGCGCACCGATACATCTTCTAGTATGTGCGTCGTGGCGGGCGCTTTCTAGCCACACCGCTCGGGATAAGATATACTGCAAGAGGGGTATACCGTATGTTCGGGTCGGACGCGCGCTTCCAAGGAGGATATATCGGAGGTTGGGGGGTGAGATCGCAGTGGAACGGAGACCCCCAATCGGGAAGCCGTTTCGTTTCGTTCGTGTCGTGCGTGCGTGCGGGCGTGCGTCTGTGCGGGAGATCGATTGAGTCAGATGTTGGTTCCCCCCCTCTCCCCCCCCCCACAACCTCCTTCTCACCCGAAGGGTGGTCGTACAGGTAGCGTTAGCATGTCCCTGTGCGTCCCCGTGCACTTTTCGCTGGGAGCTTCTTCGCCATCCCAGATTCTCGGCCCCTGGGGGCTCTCGCCCTGGGCCGTCGGCGCAGGACTCGGGGCCGAGGAGCTGGTCCCCGGGGGAGTGGGCCGAGACACGCCGAGGCCTCGGGGCGTCGATGCCTCGGGAGGGGAAGAGACGCGCAGACGCGAGCAATCGACGACTCCTAGGACCTGGCATCGCTCGGACGTGTGCATTTTTTCCCTTCGGCGAGGACCATCGAGGAGCATCCTTGATCATCTGGCGAAACAGCCACGCACGAAACCGAGCAAATCACAGGGAACGGACGTCCGAGCGATGGCCAGAGGAACATATGGGGAAGTATGGGAAGTGGGTGGGGAGGAAGACGAAACACTCCGGAAAGTATAAGAACGTGTGGGGGATGCCGGGATTGCAACGGCCTTGCGGTCGGTGCCGCCGACCCTGCAGACGGAGACGGCGAGCAGGACATGGACGTTGAGGAGCAGGAGGCGGAGGACGTCAGGGAGCAGGAGGGGGGAGGAGGAGGAGGAGGAGGAGGAGGA